>JACDJE010000038.1:3942824-4073630 GCA_016647715.1 Pavo muticus
TCTCTCTTTCTCTCTTTCTTTCTTTCTTTCTCTTTCTTTCTTTCTTTCTTTCTTTCTTTCTTTCTTTCTTTCTCTCTTTCTCTCTTTCTTTTTCTTTCTTTCTCTCTTTCTTTCTCTCTTTCTTTCTTTCTTTCTTTCTTTCTCTCTCTCTCTCTTTCTTTCTTTCTTTCTTTCTTTCTTTCTTTCTTTCTCTCTTTCTTTCTTTCTTTCTTTCTTTCTTTCTTTCTTTCTTTCTTTCTTTCTCTCTTTCTTTCTCTCTTTCTTTCTTTCTTCTGATGTCTCGGTAAGGTTATAGTCATTTTCGCTGAATGATCACAAACTCATTACGCAAAACAGGGCGCTGAACCCATTTAGTCTATAGGTACTAAAAATTATTTAAAAAATAATGTCTTTTCTAAGGCAGCCCATCAACAAAGGTGAGGGAGGTATACAGCAATAAGAATGATCACCAGCTCCAGATGAGTTTTCTTGAGAAAAAGACTACTATTGCTTGTGAGTACACAGATAACAAAATTATAATTGGTATAATTAACAACAAAGACATTCAACATGAAGTGGACACAAAACCAAGTCACAGACCATCAGGAATATTTCAGATCTATGGGACTTCCCAAGACTGGAGGTTGGGAATAGGTGACAAGGGGAATGTGTAGGTATGTACTGAAAATGAGTGAGGAAAATATTTCAGATCTACAGTGTATGGAAGATTTCTTGTACAGTGTCTGCAATATTATTTTTTTATTAAACAGTTAAAAGAGAATGAGTGTCTGTATAGAACAGGTAAGTAATTAAAATTCTTAACTGCGCAGTCAAACACATACAGGAGTGCATTGCCAACTACAGACAAAAGTAGAGCTGTACAAGTCTGAACATGCACATATTTATTAAATCTTATTTAAAACACTGAAGTAAGTGCGGTGTCTGATGAAATATTTAGGGTGTTTAAGTGTGCCACAGCTGACAGAAAACATTTTTTTCTACTGGCACAAGGTTATTTTGTTTTGCTTTATTCCCATTTATTTTTTTTTCCAAAAAAAAAGTGTAAGTAGATGATTTGAACTGCATACATGGTAGGCTTTCCATGCTTCCATTTTTAGCATGGGATTCTTGAAAAGAAGTGCTTCCGATTAACTGAATAACTTTTTGTTTTGCTGGATTTAAATCCACAGAATTTCCCTTGTATTTCTAAAGACACAAGCGTTTGCAACTGATGTGACGTTGTGCTACTTGATGTCACTGCTTAGCTGTGGAATTGACCTCCAGTATAATTGAAACCTAGGAAAATTATTCCTTTGAAGTGGATGACCTAGTAGTGTATCTGACAAAGCTGAAAAATAGGACATTGTATTACAAATTCTTTGAAATACAGAGGCCTTATCGTCCCATATCCTTCAAGAAATAATAACCACTAACAGTACTGCTAAGAGACCTCAACCTTCACATTGCCTTGCCATAGCATAACAGCCTTACTGATACCGTTTTGGTGAGCCTTCCACAAGCTCCTTTCCCAAATGTGTTCTCTTTCTAGGTCACAACCTTCCAATACAGGCATCCACTCCCTACTGACATATTATGCACACTGAGAAGTGAGATGACCATCACAGAAATGGCTTTTTGCTACTTTCAGCCCCCACCAGGCTTCTGTCCATTGGCTGGTCCTGGCTTTGTGAGCTCCACCCAGCACATCGCTCACTTTTTAACTTTGTGTAAAGCTCCATGAACCCAGAGGTCATTGTCCCACAGCAGATAATAATCATTTCCACTTTGTATGACCACTAGCTATTTCATGCCTCTGTGCTTACAGAGAGCTTCCTGTTAATAGCAGTGGTTGTCTTGGTTCATGTTAGAGCAAAATATATTCCCTGGTCACAATGAGAATTATTTGCATGCACACACACAGTAAAAGTCATCTCTACCTCCTATCTCTCTCTCTTTCTCTCTAGCCTACAGACCTGTAACAAATTATTTTTGATAAGGCATTAACACATTGCATGTGAATGTGTTGACTTCAGTCCCTGCATAACAATTATTCGAGTCCACTCTTTAGTCTTCAAGTTACAAAGCTCATTTTGCAGGCTATTAAGCATGGGTATAGTGCAAATTACCCAGGAAAGCACCAAGCACCTCTTAAGTCATTTTGAGCCCACTCTCATTTACTGAGATTCTGCTGGTCAGCTTTCTCATCCATGTGCATCCTGAGCAGCAGCCCCCACCACCAGAAAGATGGGAGGGAACAAATCTCAGTGAGCTCTGCCAGGTTATGCCACAGCCACTGCTGTTGGGACCTGGCCTTTTTTTGAGGAAAGATGGAGATGGAGTGAAGACAAGCCAAGGTGGAGCAGCAGGATGAGGTTAGGGAAGGAAACAGAAACTGAAGAGAGAGTAGAAAGCAAGCCAAGGTGTAAAAAGTGGGAAAAAAATAACTGGGAAGAAAACAAAAAAAAACATGATAATGTCCATTCAAACAGCACTGTGAAGCAATGATCAAGGGCTGGATCCTCCCGTAGCTGGCATGGCTGGGTGCAAAGCTGGGCATCACACCACATAGAGAAACTCTTAAAATAAGATTTTGCCTCCACGAATGACTATTTCAAACCCTGTCATAGGGACAAAGTCTGAGAAAACACTTCCCACAACTACAAAGGACTTATTTCTACTCTGAGCACTGCCCGTGGGATTTCCAGCCTTAGACACAAAACTGGAATGCCTAAAAGATGCTGTGTCGGAGGCCCAAGGAGACAGCATGTACCTCAGCAGCAGCACCAACACATCATCACTGAAAGAAATCTAGAAAAAGTGGCCATATTTCACTCTTGACATGCGGAATCATTGGTGGACATAGCTGGTCCACTATATTAGGTCCTTAAAAGAGTCTCTATCGTCCCTGGTAAGACAGTGCCTTCAAAGTCTGAATGAGCTCCTCAAGAACCTTGATCCTATAAATACTAGATTGAATGGAAGGATTCATGTTGCAGCATGAGTTGGAGCAGATAACAGAAAATCCCAAAGACCATTCCAATTTAGAATGGGTAATCTAAAAGACACAGAAAGTGGTATCAATTTGTAGGTGCCAGTTTAAGATGAGTAATTAATTTATAACTTATGCAGTTAATTATTTCATCCTGGTGTACTAAAACATTGCTGTTTTCTCATGATTGTTCATCCTTCAAATTAAAAAATATCTTTTTGTTCTTTGATTGTTCTGATGGCTCTCTGATACGAAATTTAGATTATTTTGTTCCACAGTGACTAGTCATAAAAGTCACACGATCTGTGTAGTTTCAAATTCCAGATTGAATAAGTGCAAATTCACCCACATTTTCAGTTTTAAAACAGCTTTCATAACTGGCTTTTCAGAAATATTTTTACAAAATTGTCCACTTCAAACTGAAAACAAACTTCATTTCCAAATTGCTTGATTACTTTAACTAGTTGGCATAACAGCTGTTAGACAAAATGTGTAACATATTCTGTGTTTTAATATTCTAATTAAGATCTCAGATTTTATCAAGAAAATATTTAAGTGAAAATGGTATTTCACTCCTCTAGTATTTTCAAGCACAAGAGTGCATATAGATTGACATATGATGCATGAAACAGACCTGAAGTTGACAGTTTTAACAAACAAAATAACAGTCTGCTGCTGTTTGGGAAAACTGAAAGGTGAGATCCTCATATAATAATATAATTCCATGACTTAGAAATTAAAAAAAAAAT
Source organism: Pavo muticus (assembly GCA_016647715.1). Taxonomy (NCBI): domain Eukaryota; kingdom Metazoa; phylum Chordata; class Aves; order Galliformes; family Phasianidae; genus Pavo; species Pavo muticus. The sequence continues at coordinate 3,946,542 of JACDJE010000038.1, forward strand.
GAATAAATCCATTTTGAAATTGAGACAACTATAAAATGAATACCCATTCTGCAGGAATGGAGAAGTTATTGTCTGGTGTAGGTTGACAAGACTGATGAGGAATTAGGTCTGCATCCGGGCTGGACCTTGATAGAAGAGGGACAACCAATGCCACATCTACCCATGTGCATAACACAACCCTTGGTGCTGCTTTAAAATGAATTCTTCATTAGTCCTTTGGGATGGATACCAGGCCTCACACCACTACATATTAGGAAAAGGTTCTGCTAGAACCACCCAGAGGGCAGTGGGTATGGAACGGACTGCTCAGGGCAGCAGGCACGGCCCCAAATGCCGGAGCCCACGGAGTGTTGGGACACCGCTCTGAGGCACAGGGTTGGGTTTTCTGTGGTCCTGTGTGAAGCCAGGAGTTTTACTGGATGACCTTTGTGGGTCCCTTCCATCTCAGGGTGTTCTATGACTCTACGATTCTATGATATACGAAGGCAGCATACTGCTTGCTTCCCAAGAGTCTGGTCTTCTTTGCCAGCTGGTAGCTTTGCAGCAGGCAGGGCAGGAAATGATACAAACTGAGCAGGCTATTTGGAAGTCATATGGGATGTTTCATTTGTGAAATAATACTTCAACAATATTTCTGCAATTATACAGTGCTAGTAAGGAGAGACTCTACTCAGAGAAGCATATTCTATTAGGTGGCACGTAACTATTTTAAAAAATCCCAACAGTTTCTCCTCTGAAGATCTCAACCTTTTTGCATGAGTTGAAAACAACAGGTGGATGCAATGAAGAGGGAAATAAAGGAGTTGGGATAGCAGCATATTTATCATCTTCAGCAGAATAAGTGTAGCAGTGCACCAGCTGCTGGGCTATTGTCAGATATTTTCCAGCCACCACAGGAAAAAAAAAGTGAGTTTTAAGGAGGAGTTTGAAGGAGAATAGATTAGCAGCCTTGTGCCATTTTTATGAGGAGATATGCATATGCATAAGGAGCAGCTCCGAGAAAGTACGAAGGCTCTTGGACTAACAAGTGATGAAGGGAGGCATCATGGGGTCTCCAGAATGCAGCGCATATTGAAACTGCTTTCATATGTAAACATACAGCATGCTGGAGTCTCGCAGGATGGCTGCTGCCTTTTATTCAGCGTCCCAGTACTGCAAGAGCGGTGGCTGCTCTGTCACTGGTACATTAAATACATTCAATAAATAAATATCATTAAAAATGTCTTGGTGTTTGAATACTGAGCACAGATTTCAGAGTCGTGAAGGAAACAGATGAAAATGACAACAATTAAACTGAAATGGAAATAAAGGCCAGATTGCTATTAATGTCACTGGAAGCTAGATTTCACTCCAAGCATTTCAGAAGGAGTATAAACCATTTAGCTTCGGGACAAAAGCACCTGCAATTGGGTTTTGGGAATGCTCTCCATACGAATAGGTTATTTTACAGATCCTTCTGCAGGATTTCCGCTTTTCTTGTGCACAGGAATGTCCAAACCACAGCACCAGTCCTTGCAGCAAGCCTCGCATTTCAGTGTAATGCATTGACAGGGCTGCCTTTTAGTATGGAAATGCTGGAAAATATTTTTGAATGAGCTTCCAAAAAATTAGAAGGAACTTTCTCTGTTTTCCAGGTAAAACTGATTGCCTTTTTCTGTCAATTCTTTGGGAATAAAGGTGGTTTTCTGATGACAGCATTCACTTTAGGACAACGAATGTGCTTCCACATGAAACACATGGGCCGTGTTGGTACATGTCCATGGACTGCACATAACCTTTCCGTTTGAATTGTACATGTGTTACGAACATTCACTGGGGCTGCAGTAGATGCTGAACACTAATATTTGCACAGGAGGCTCTGTTCCTGCCATTATTCCGCAGTGGGCAGGCTCCTGCCCTCCTTTGAAGGCTTTTACAAGAGTGTGGTTCAAAAAAAATGTACTGCAGGCTGAAATCACCCAGTGCAAAATTATAGATGAAGGCTATTTGCTGTATGGTGTGGGGCTGAGGCTGGATCATACCGCTGCAAAAAGCCGTGGGGACTGGTTTGCATTTTCATTAGGCACTTAGACTTTAAATGATTTGAAAACACTTCAAGTAGAGTTAAAAATTGCTGAATAGCCTCTTCTCCCACCTTGGGAAATCTGCAGGCTTTCCAGTATTTCAGATATTTCCACTAGCAAATAGGTACTTCCAGGATATCTCCTATTATTTATCATCAGTAGTGCTCTGTATAGAAGGCCACTGGAGTGCCTCAGCATTCTGCAAACACCTCGAACAATTTAGAAATGTTATTTTGCCTCCTTATCAATTGAGAGAATACATTACATAGCCCAGCCCTGATAGAGAGCTCCTGCTCACACAGATTGTGGACCTAGCATCAAAAAGAGATGTTTAACTCTTTCCTTTCCCCTGGCACCTGCCACACCAAATCCTTACATTGAGGATGACGAAGGCAGGTGAGAAGACTTGCAGGGACACGTACAGCTCCATCAGGTGCTCAGAGAGTCTTCCAGCCTGACCTTCAGTGTCTCCAGGGATGGGGCATCTACCACCTCTATGGGCAACCTGTAACAGTGCCCCACTGCCCTTATTGTAAAAAAACCTTTCCTTATATCCAATCTAAATCTTCCTTCTTTTAATTTGAAAGCATTTCCCCTTGTTCTGTCATGTATTTATTGAGTAGGGCAAGCTGTGAAAGGCTGGGGGATTAGGCATCTCCCTTTATCCTTAGGAATGTTATTTAATTTCCCTCCAACAGACTCAGAGGCAGAGCCCTATAAAAGGCTTGAGAAAGAAAACTGAATTTCAACAAATTGGTGGACAAAACCAGTTCATCTCAGTGTCCTGAATTGCTTTGGCTTTTCTTTTTTTTTTCTTTCTTTTTCTTTTTTTTTTTCTTTCTTTTTTTTTCTTTTTTTTTTTCATTTTTAAGCAGTGCCATGGGCAATGTGAGTGGTGAGCCTTATCTGTTTCTATCTGCTAAAATACAGGGTGGATTTTCAAAGGATGGGTGGGAATCCAGCTCCTGCTTGCTGTCGGTGTGCATCTTACCTCTCCAAATAGCCTCGTGAAACAACCCCCTGCAGATGGAAAACGTGCTGGGGAGCCATGAGCATTCTGCGGCCTTTGACGCTCGGGTTTAACCCCCTCTCCAGGCTGTCCAGAGAGGTGGTGGATGCCCCATCCTTCGATACATTCGAGGTCAGGCCGGACCAGGCTCTGAGCAACCTGATGTAGCTGTAACACCCCCATTCACTGCAGGAGAGTTGGACTAGATGACCTTTAAGAGTCCCTTCCAACTCAAATGATTCTATGATTCCATGATTCTCATACAGCGGACTCCTGGCTGGTATCACAGGCATGGGCTCCGCCTCCAGGAAAGTAAGGGGCAAAGTGGAAGAAGGATGAAACCACGCCATCAACCTCCCTCCCCCTAGGAGCTACAGCAGCGCTCAGTTTGCACTGAAATGTCCTTTTGTTTCTTCTCTGCCATGACCTCTGTCTGTTTGTCTGTCTGTCCACCCAGAGACTGAAAGCGCCAGCTCTTCCTGAAAGCCTAGAAAGTGCCTATAACATTGTGGGTACTACCACAAACAAACATTAGCAAAGACCAAGTCCCATAAGATGTTAATAGGAATGCGAAGGTAAATAGTCTTGCAAAATGCAGGAGATCAGACTCAATTATTCAAAGAGACTTTCCTGAACCTTGTTGTTTATCATTCCATGATAAGGGATATATTTATCTTTTAAATTCCTGCTAGTCAAACAGAGGAGCTTTGCTTTCCCAGAGGAACTCTGCTCCTCCGTCCCACCGTAAACGCCACTGTGCGCCTCCTGCCCTCCCCTCTTCCCAACACACACAGCTCCTTGTGCGTGGAAACAGCGGTGGGACATGTCAAGTACATTTTTTCTCCTTAAAGCACATGTACCTGGGAGGTCACAATCTTTACAAAGTCAAAGTTTTGTGTGTTTGAGAGCTTTGCCCTACTACCATGTAATTGAAATCAAGCTTTTAAAAGCTCATGGTAATATGTTTGTTCTTTAACCTCACCCAACGAAGAGAGAGCGCTTTGCTGAGAGAACCCATTGTTACACTCCTGCACTTAACTGATAAGGAACTGATACAACCAGTAGCAAAGAAAGAAACTAATAATAATAAAAAAAGATCCACATGCCTTCCTTCCCCAGCATACTAATGCCCTGCCCAATGAATTTCCCAAGTTGTTAACAAATGAGGTGCAGTATATTTAATAATATTAACATATTGTTGCGAGGCTTATTTAATAACAGGTAGGAGGAATGAGTTCTCACGTCAGAAAATGGAGGGTCTCGCACCATTTGGAGACCTGCTCATTATCTGTTCTTACAGTTTAATGATATATGTATCTATTACCGAGGAAAAGTAGAGGATCTACTCAGGAACTCTGTAAGATTGATTGACTGGAAAAACACATAAAGGCTTAAACTATCTTACATCATCTGCTATGCATACAGGACACTTACACTGTTACGTGAAAAACTCTGACTAAATGGAGATAGTGAAAATATGTAAATGAGACTGGGCTGATTTCAAGGAGATGACAGGCAGGTTCTGAGTGTGCTGGGCAACCCAAGAAATCACATCCTTCCCATTCCAGGAACCAGGACCTCATGAGCGAACTTAGTAAGTGTTTGGATTCAGATTATTTTTTTTTATTTCTGCCAAAGACTATTCACATAAGTCTTTATTTCTCCAGTTCAAGCATTCTCACCTTGGCTAGCTTGGTAATCCCCAAGTTTTCCTTTCTTTGCATCTTGATATTTCTGTGAAAAAGAAGTCCTGGTAAAGCCACAATGGAATAGAATTTCAGTATAAAGCTTCTATCAGCTTTCGATAAGACAGAAAGATGCCTGAGATCCAGCAGTGAAAATCCTAGAGTGATGGTATCTGTAAAGATGAGAAATTTACAAAGACACTAATTGAATTCAACTGGCAAACATTTTTTAAATGGAAAATTGCTAGTAGCCAAAAGGTTTTTCCCGGGAAACCACCCAAAGATAGAACTTTGAGCTGACTTCATCAAAGGAGATTCTCAACTGTGAAAAATGATAACACCCCCATGGCAAAAAGTGCTTCAAAATCAAATATGCCTTGGAACAGTAGTAACTGGAAGGGAAGTTTGTTGTGATACAGCAAATATCCATGTGCTGCATCTGTGAAGAAGCACTGGGAGATTTTGGAAGGGGAAATTTTCACAGCCCTTCCAAAACACAGACAGTGACAGACTGAGATATATTCACTGAATGGTAAAAAATGACAAAATTGGAATAACGAGAAAAGTCTGCGTAGTTATATATTCCACTTGTCAGAGGATCTTCATAAAAAAGGAAGAGAAAACCTAAAAACAAAGCCATTCCCTGTTGCCTGACCAGTCTTTACGACTGAAAGCTGCCCATATCCCTGTGTGTTGGCTATTCATACTATTGAAGGGTTATATTTTGTTTCTCCCCAGCTAGAGCTCTCATGAAACCACAATGGAGAGGTGCTGATTTACACAACCAGGGATCATTGCCAGCAGTACTCAGTACCCAAGGAGGCTGTTGCTAATTTAGGACTTATTTACTGCTTTATCACGGCGGCAGTAGGGGCGCAGCACAACATTGCGTGGTTCCCTTCAGGCCACCATCTAGCTTCCCAGCACAGAAAACAGGTGGATGCAAGTAACACTGATTCAGTTTTGAGCAGCATATGAGGCAGCAATCACTTTGCACCATCTGTCTGCATGTTATCGGGGGTTTTAGATGCATCACGACCTAATGATAAATAATTCAGCAGAAACTGAGAATCACACACAAACATAGACAAAGCCAGAAATGTAAAATAAAAAAGATCAGAGGAAAGATCCATCTCTAGATCTGAAAGGTCACCAGTGAAACCCTATTTATAGGCTTTTCTGGCCAGCTGAAACTCTGTCCCTGGAGGTAAAAGCTCTCTGAAATGTCCCCATGTGGGCAGAGCAAACAGAGCCATTCTAATGAGTGAGGAAAGGTTAGGCTCAGGGATGAGTATGAGTGAAAAATATTTGGCTAGACTCCTGGTACAAACTCCCACGCACCACTTTGAAAATCTACCCCTCTGTCCTTAGCATTGGTTTTCAAAGTACAGCAGCCTAGAGACAGATGTGCCATTATTGTTTATGGTTCAAAGGCAGAGAACACGTTTGGTGGGGAAATAAAATCCATACTAATAGAGCAAGCACCAAAAAATGTTCTAAGAGGGAATAAGCATGTTCTAAGGTGTTTTAACAATCTTCTGGCTCCTGGCCCAGAACTCAGTTGGAACTGTTGTATTCATCTCCAGGCCACCACTCTTTGAACTTATGGAAACCCACAGTTATATTTAGCTAGTTAAAAGATATATGGCCAGCGCATTGTAACCCTTTTGTCAATGACTCCCCATTACAACTTTTAATTTTATTGCTTTTTAACCACAGTTGCTTGATTCATGGGTTCGGCTAAGAGGGACGGAAGGCAGTTGATGGATGATGTGACAATGGCATTCCTGGCTGCTGTTACCGCACTCATCGTCTTAGGAGGAAGAGCCAACTTGCACCACTCTCCTCAATGGCTGTTCTCAAACTTACATGTGCTCAGAGCTAGCCCTCTCTTATGCTTATGGGACTATTAATAGATCTGCTGTCAATAAGATAATTCACAGGCAGAACACCCCCTGAGATATGCAGCATACACAGATCAGCACTAACGGTAGATTTCAGAGCTCAGGGCTGAAACTTAGCAGGCTCTGTTACTGTACAGGTGCTCATCTGTAAGTGAAAGAAAAAATACAAAATCACTAAATACACAAACCAGAAAAGGAATTCATTCAGCAAGCCCAGACCCAAAAGTTTTTGGGTATAATAAGTTTCTTGTTCTTTCTGCTATACAGTAATTAATCAGGAGTAGGTAAAATCTTGACAAAGAGAGAATAAAGCAAAGTAATTCAAATATTCATAGAGCTGGCATTCCCTTCCTGTGCAATCATAAAGATCAGCTCTGCAGATAATGTGCCAAAAGGTCAAGCAATTAAAACCACTGAAGCTGCAGTTTTCTAGTAAGTCTGGTAAAAGAAAAGTAAGTGAGAAGCTGTAAAAGTATCTTATCTGTTCTTCTGGATAGACAGATCTCCAACAACCCCAAAAGAGCATTACAGATGGTGGGCAACAGGGAGACCTCAGAGAGGGAATGGGGCATATTTTCCTAGTTTAGTTTCTAGATTCCATTGCCAATGCTGAGCAGACAATTTCATCAAAACCACTTGCGTTCAGCAGCCACCAAGCAGGATCATAATGACACCATGAAGGCTGAAATGAAGATGTGAGGTTGAACATGCAGTAGAATTGAATGGCTGGATTATTTTCACTCTCTCTATTTGGAGGGCAATATATTAGCTTGGCAGTAGCAGACACAGAGTCAGCAAGGGCATGTGATCAGAGAGTCACGTAGGATCAGATGCCAAGTCCACAGAAGACAGCAGGACGACCTGCCCAAGTCATGCAACCAGGAGACTTCAGCTCTTTAAAGCTGAACCCTCCAGCTCTTTAAAGCAAACCAAGGAGCGGAACATCAAAAAGCACATGTGTAAAGTCAGAGTACATTTGTGTTCAAATGTGTAGCCCTTAGGCTTTAAATGCAGTATTTTATTGTTATAGAAACAATTTTTAAAGTCCAAAGAGAGTGAGAAGAACTCAGAGTGAAATAGATTTTAGTTAGGGTGTTTCACAGATGCACAGCAAACAGGGCAAAGCAGCTGAGGCTGGAGGATGAGATTGTTTTAGGCAGATATAATTGAAGGCTGTCATCACAAGAGTTTTCCTTCCTTCTCTCACTTCCCTCCTGCTGCAGGCTCCCAGAGTACCAGGACCAGCATTCACACAAGCAGGTGATGAGATGGATGAGTTCCCTAAAATCAGTGGAGTAGCAGGGCAATTTTCATAGAATCACAGAATTATGGAATCATAGTGTCACAGAATCACAGAATCATAAAATGGCTTGGGTTGGAATGGACCTCAAAGACCATCTAGTTCCAACCTCCTGCCGCAATCAGGGCTGCTACCCACTAAATCATGCACCAGATCAGGCTGCCCAGGGCACTACCCAGCCTGGCTTTAGATGCGTCCAGGGATGGGGCGCATCAGCCTCACTAATGTTTCAGCTCTCATGGATGTTTGCATGAGTAGGCATGCAGTGGAGGCAGCAGGAACTAGAATTTGGAGGGAGGAATAGGGAAACCTCTATCTTTCAGCTGCAGCTTCTACAGAGCTTTGCTTAAAGCAATCATGAAATCACAGTTTGCTCTTCGTTAAACCTACAGATCCCAAGAGGAAAAGGTATGGAGTGAAGGGAATGTGCTGCAATTTTTTTCTGGAGCTCTTCTGTCATTTCTCAATAAGAACAGTTACCATACATCCTCTGTCTTGAGAGCTAAGCCCGTCAAAGTGCTCAGAGAAATGGTTATAAATAGGAGTTGGAGGCAGTCCTTCACTTCGGTCCCTAAGTAACAAAGCTGTTAGATGTACATCTGCTATGAAGACTGCTCCTGACTGCCAACATGTTAGACCTCACATTCCCTGTTTCACTCAAAACCAAGGGGGGCATTAGCTGTGGGCTCAGCAACTGCAACTGCGGCTGTCTACAAGAGCTTCTGAGCTGTTGCTTCCTCCAGAAACTTTGGAGGCATCTGGATTTCATTTTTCTTAGGCTCTGGATAAACCTAGTGAGATGTGTGAACAACTTGTGCAATAAAATCAGTGGGGAATGGATATCAAAGTGTACAGCAACATGTAAATACTTTGAAAGGGTATCAATGTATCGACAGTCTTTTATTTTCATATGTTTAAGTTAATCCAGAGCATTTCTAAAACTGCTGGCAAATGTTTCTGATGATGCATTAAGTGCTCGCTTGCTAGTGTTTGGCTGCTGCTCCTTCTAAACCTCTCAACCACAGTTGTTAACACCTACAATAGGAATTTCACATGTAGCAACCTTGAGATTTAATCCCATGCACAGCACTCAGAGTCTGTGCTCATCAGAAAAGAAAACCGAGGTGCAGAGAAACATGGAGAGCAAAGGATTATGCATATTTCAGCTCCCTCACACCTCTTTACTGTTGCTCTTCCTGATTGAAAATTAGGTTCCAAAACACGTGTTATCATTCACTCTTTACTCCATAGTATCTCAGTATATGACAAATGTGTCCATCTCTCCACATATGTCACTAGAAGAGAGCTGAGCCCAGTCCTTCCAAACCGTAACAGCTTTTTCTAATTCCCCGTCTATCATTATCTCTTCTCACTTCTCCCTTACCAGCTCATCTTCCTGGCCTTCCTTGCAGATGCCAAAACACATACCAAGCATGATAGAGGATGAGAGGTAACAGCCTTATGTTGCACCAGAGGAGGCTGAGGTTGGATATTAGGAAAAATTTCTTCACAGAAAGAGTAGTGAGGTATAGGAACAGGCAACACATGGAGATGATAGAATCACCATCCCTGGAGATGTTTAAGAAATGTGGAGATGTGGCACTGAGAGACGTGGTTTAGTGGGCATGGTGGGGATGATTTGATGGTTGGACTAGATGATCTTAGAGATCTTTTCCAACTATAATGATTCTTTGATTCTATAACAGCCAACACCATTTCACCACCTATGCTCCATACAGTTTTACCTCAAGAAATCTTTAAATAAGGCGACCCAGAAAGAGTTAAAAAAATGTAATACTATCAGCATCTATCCATCTACATATATATTAATGTATGAAGCTAGGAAAACATTTTTGTCCCTGTCTCACCCCCAAAACATGTGTTATTATGCAGGAGCTGTCGGCATTGCAATTCATTGGAGCAGAGCCAGAGCCTCCACCCGTGCATGGCATGGGGTGAAAACATGCCCTCCCTGCAAAGCTTTCCTTTTCTGCTGGATGTTTTATAACCTTTCCACAACGATGGACCACATCATCCAAATGGGAGCAATGTTACCCTCCTCGCAGCATCATGTTAAGTGTATGAGCCATTCAGTCCCTTCCTGCTCTTCCTTCCCCCATGTGCTGTGAGCATTCGATCATCTCCTTCCTCACCAAACATCCCAGAGAATCACACAGGGATGCAGAGAGCTGTGCAGTTCAGCAGAGAATGAGTATATTTCTATCAGCTCAGTTTCTGTTCAGCCATCTGAGAGCACAACAGCAGCAGGGATACGTTTTCCAGCGCCGTTCAGAGCAGAGCTGGCTATCTGACAACAGGCCCCTAATGGGAAACTGTGACAGAATGGGGATTCAAAGGAGACAGGATTTGGAGTAATCACATCAACATCTTGTGGGGAAGAAAAGCCTTTGGTCTCACCTGGATTACGCACGCAGACTATGAAAGCAGAAACTGCTTCATGATTTTATAGCCTAAAACCAATTTTAAAATACATAACAAAGGACTGTAACAACTCTATCCAAGTTAAACCAGTGAAATCTGCTGCTACCACACACTGCTGAGCCCTAGGGAAAGCACCGCAAGAACCCAGGATTTGAGTCCGAGACAATTAAAAGGAGGTGTATTCATCACAAGTCTGGAAGCATAGGGTGGGATTCAGCTGCCTAAACACTGGTGTCTAGTGCCATTTCTGATGCCTTAGGGTCCTGCATCTGGCCCCCAGCTGCTGTTCCAGGAGCAGGTCTTCCATAGATCATGTGTCATATCTGTCCCGTGGGGATGTCTCGGGTGGCCTCAGGCATCAAAACTGACATGACATGTTTACATTTTGGCACCTGAATCTCTCCAATACTTTCTATAAGTAATTTCCGGTTCTCTTTATTAAGTATTTATCCTTTTTTCTCTCCCTCCCCAGTCCCCATTACACTGTGGAGATGAACCATCTCCTTGAGAGCACCCTTTCAGCACTCTGCATTCCTGCTGCACCCAGTCAGTCCTTGGATGGACACGGAGGTATACTTCCACTGTGAATCACATCCAGGCTGTGCAGAACTCAAGACACAGGTCTTGATGCCATTAGAATCATAGAACGGCTTAGATTGGAAGAGGCCTTAAAGATCATCAAGCTCCAATCCCTCCACCATGGACAGGGTTGTCATCCAGCAGATCAGGCTGCCCAGGGCCCCAACCAACCTGGCCTTGACCACCTCCAGGGATGGGGCATCCATAACTTCTCTGAAAGTCTTCTTCAAGTGTGAGAGTTTTATCTCCATCTGTGCTAACTGCAGTTTAGGCATTGTCTTGTTAAAGATATTGCTTTCTCACCTTATTTATCAGAACCTCATGTTTTTTGAAGTAAGAGTTATGATGGCTAATCCTTTCTGGGCATTTCAGTCAGCAATTTGTTCTCTTGAAAATTTTATTTTCAGTTACACATACACACTGCATTGACACAGGGACAGGAATTTCCACTTGTGCTCCCAGGAAGGTAAGTTACATCTTTGCTACAGACAGTTTAGGTAGGATAAAATCATAGAACCATAGAATCATTAAGGTTGGAAAAGACCTCTAAGATCATCTAGTCCAACCGCTGCTAAAGTCTGTGATTCTGTGAAAGCAGTTGAAAGAGTAAATAGAAATGGTGGTTCGGAGGAAAATCTGGAGGCCTCTCATCCAACTCCCACATGACATGGGACAGTTGCCAGCTGTGGATGTGCCTAATCATAATTTTAACTGAGTCTTGAAGTCCTCCAAGGACAGTTTCCACAACCTCTTGGGGACCTGTTCCAGTGCTGCAACACTCTTCAAGTGCATTTTTTCCCAATGTCCAACCTGAGCATGCCAAGCTGCACTCTGTGGACATCGCCCCTTGTTACATTGTCTAGGACCATTGAGAAACGTTTGGCTCTGTCATTTTTTTGTAACTCCCTGTCAAGTAGGTGCTATTACATTACCCCTTATCCTCTTTGCCAGACTAAACAAACCCCGTTTCTTTAGCCTTTCCGAGTGAGTCAGGTGCTCTTGGCCCTTGACCATGTTCTGTGTCCTGTGCTGGGCTTTCTTCAGGCCTCCTTTCTGAACTGTAACTAATCTTCTATACAGATGTGCTCACAGTGCTACCAAAAGCATGGTAGTAGGGTATTGCATTATTTTGCACAGGTTTGTGCCAAGTGAGACCAACTCATTAATTGGCAATTTGTTTACTAGAGATGAAAAGAGTGAAAATTAGGGCTCAGAAATGTGTCTATTTAAATCCAAAAGGAAATTGCACAGAGCTCAGCACTTACAGCTTGTGATGGGCGTGAAAATAAAGCTGACTTTTCCTGCCCTTGGTAAAATGTGTTGCTGTGGTGCATAATGCTAAGAAGTCACCTTTACTATCACAGGCTTTATGTTCATAATTCTTTACTATTTTACTCTTTATAACACTTACCTTTTGGCACTGTACCTAACCTACATAAGTAGCTGTTATTCCAAGAGCTGACACATCTGCTGACTGAGCCAACAGTTGCATGACACCGATGAACTACAAAAAGGCAAAATAAGCACCTGTGGTCACTGCTCTGTTCCAGTCTTGGCAAACCAACACTTCGGCATCCTTTGCTGGTACTTGCAGGTGTTATGAAGCTGTTGTAGTGCCACTATCCTAAAGCAGCTTATTGAGGTTTACTCACTGATATGTCGGGGTTTGCTCTTGAACATGTGCTATTTGTAGGAAAACCTGAGTTGGGTTTTATCTGTGATTAACTAACAGTCCAGCTTAGGCTGTGCTATAGCTATTTGTAGCAGACGTATTCTACAAAAAGCTACTCTGGATCAGTAAGTGTTCTGATATCTTCAAAGACAAAGCAATTTACAGTATTCTAATGTAAAATAAATAAATAAATAAAAATCTGTTAGTAAATAGTTCCTCCTACATAAATAATTTGAATGAAATATCAAAGATCTTCCATGTACTGCCTCTTTACTATCCTGAGTATCAACATAGTGATAGCATGAGAGGTAAAGCTGAGCCAGTGGAGGTTCAGGTTGGATATTAGGAAAAACTTCTTCTCAGAAAGAGCAGTGATGCAGTGGCACAGGCTACCCAGGGAGGTGGTGGAGTCACCTTCCCTGGAGGTGTTCAAGAACTCTTGAGATGTGGCACTGAGGGGTATGGTTAGAGGGCATGTTGTGGGTGAGTTGTCAGGGTGGACTAGATGATCTCTAGAGCTCCCTTCCAACCCGTACAATTCTATGATTCTGTGAAAGACGCATTTCATTATTCATAATGGCTATAAGAGTTTTCTACGGATGTAAGAGCAGCCATACAGCATTAAGCCAGTCTACCCCAGAATCCTGTCTCTGGTAGTGGTCAGCAGGGGAAGAGCAAATGGATAGATCAAATTCAGAGTTCTCCTTCCCAAATGTAATTCATTCTTCGTAGTCATTCTGGGTAATGGAATCCTAAAAACAGTGACCACATCAAGACCATTAAGCTTAAAAGTCACCAGAGAATCTATCCTTCATGACTTTGTTAAATTCTTCTACGCTTTATACTTTTGGCTTCCGTAAATTTCTGTGTCAAGTTGTACTACAATTTGATCATACATCCTGCTTTTAAATCCTTTTTTTTTCCGTATATTTTAAGCTTGCTGTTTCCTAGTTTCACTGCATAGCCCCTAATTCTTACATTATGAGAAACTGTGAAGTAGTCACAGAGAAGTGCTGTGATGACTACACTGAAGCACTCAAGAGGAGTAATTTTGAGTAATCTGTCCTTTGATTACATGATATTAAAGCAGACAGAAAACCAGACCCTGCAAATAATTTATATCCATTTTCTGGTAGCTTTGATTTTTTTGACAAAAACACCTAGATTCAAGTTAACAATGAAATTTCTCTCTCTGGGAGAAGCAGCATGATCTAAAGCAGCACATCTATGTAACACATGCACAGCAGTCGGTTAACCACTTTGGAGTGTTACCTTGACGTTGTAAGATAAAAAGAGAGCAGAGCAAAGAGGAATGATGAGGATGTTGGTGCGTTACAAAGAAATCTCCAGAATGGCTTAATTCCTTTGCACAGTTCAGTGTTAAATCATGCTATAAAATCCCCTGGTACCCTTTATTGTGCAGTATTATAAATACCACAAATCTTTTTGACTCTTATCCCTTGCTTGCGAGGTAAATATGTAAGCTGCTACTGTTTATGTTTTTCTTCTTCATGAAAAGCAATACAAATTTTAAGGCATTCCTTTCACTTCGCACCAGAATCTGACCCAAGAGAAGGCATGGCAATCTTGAAGCAATATTAATAAGTATAAAGGGTCATGGTGAAATCTTTCTTCTGAGGTATCACTCCATTTCGGCAATTTGTTTCCAGCGCAAGCTGAAAGCAAAGTGCATCCACATGACAATTAAAGGCTGGAGTGATTCATGCGTGCTCTTTAACAATAAATTACCTATGGATTTCTGAAGACCCCAATTCAGTTCTCATTATAATCTCACAATAAGCACTACCGTCCATGCCCTTCAATATTTGACATAAATTATTGGAGGCAGTATGTATTTCATCTTCGTTGATACAAGAAATTACAAGTGGCCTAATGATTAGTGACAGAAGTTGACATATCAAAGGATTCAGAGGAACATAAACAAAAAATAAATCACCATCCCACTGCCCCTCCCAATACTAAATTCCTCATTTTACAAAGACCATATAATCCTTTCATTTTCAAACAAATACCACTGTATCACTGTTATTTTAGCATAAGCTAGCATAAAGCTTACAATAAGGACATGTTTAATGTGCTTTTTAATAGTCTGTTTGAAGGACTTGTTACTGACATCATATCGTTGGGCGATCCAAAGGGGATTACATGTGTCAGTCCAATCAATTGGTGGTAATTGTAGCACAAAAGACCCATCTGAGAGCTCATACAGACACAGTAAACTGTGCTTCTATATTCACCTACCTTGCTAGAAAAAAGAAAGCAAAAAAGCAGCTATTAAATTAATTGGCACTAAAAGCATGTAATAGTTATCTAATCTATTAATTTTTAGTTTAATATTAACTAGGGTGTCTCCTATGACAAGTATTTGACCTGTAGAGAAAGAATGGAGTAAGATCACCCCTGCCGTCTTTCAAGTTAACAAAACAGTTGCTTGAAGGAAAGAGGTGAAGGCATTCTTTAGCCTCTGCCTCGTACTCTAAGATTTTATTTGTTTTCACACAAGTATTGACTTTATGTGGGGCCAGGCTGGTTGTGCCTGACGCAGCATGTTTCTCTGCAAACTCCAGAGCTTTCAGCCCAGCCTCGGGGATGGCAGGGGCCACATTGCCACTTTGCAGAGCATGGAGTGAGTGTTCAAAGCTCACATCGTCTCTGCAGCCACAGCAGGGCACAGAGAGGCTCCCACCACACTCACCAGACACCTGAGCACCACTGCCTTGGGTCAGTAGAACTCATCCCTTCCATGATGTAGGTCCATATACAGGGCCAAGGAAACAGCCTGGGAATCAGCCTCCTCTTCCCATCTCTCCCCTTGATTTGAACACAGGACCAAAACCCCTTTAGCAATCAATTATTTCTAATTATGGCCAAAAGAACTGTTTACTGCCTTCTACTCCCCGTCAAGGAGAGCTTTTGGGAAAGCATTAGGAAAAGCAAGATAAATATCCAGCACACAAACCATGGCTTCACCCTTTTGAGAAACTGTATTCAGGAGGGCTGACATGATTTATGACCTCGATAAAAGCAGCATTTCTGGCTGGAGCTGCTGCCACAAGCAACACGTGCACCTGCAGCGTTACCCAGCGAATCCCCCATCACTGCTGCTATCGTGCACCCTGCATGCCCCTGTGCTGTTGTAAAGCTGACAGAGCTGCAAGTTAAATGCAGTAACACATGAGCTCAGAGTTTCAAAAAGAGAAGTTCATTCCCTAAGAATACTCAGTCATCAGCTAATCTCAATTGTCTTCTATTCCAAATAGTTCTGAAATAAGAAGGAATTTCGCTCATGTGCACCCTACCTGCCAAGGCTTTCTAAATACCTCACAAAACAAATACAAGTCATTAAAAGGAACCAAAATGATCTCACAGGATGAAATGCTGCCCGAGCAATGAGGCTAACACTCATTTTCACTCTGCCAGTAAAGAAGGTCAGAAGCAAGACCCTTAGAGGCCAAGTTCCACATATATACTTTTGTCTGTGCAGAAGTATACACTCCTCTGAATTCACATTGGCTAAGACTTAACAGTCTCTTATGATGAGCACAGCTGATGCAAGACTGATGTTCTCTTTTACCAGTGCAAAAAAACTACAAGCACAGTTATCATATACACAGTGATGAAAAGCAAGAATGGAAGTTAGATATATAAATACGTCTTCTGGAAGTACATCTTTCACTGTTATCCCAGTAAAATGAGCAGTAAAAACACCACAATTTTCAAAAATCTGAGTTGATTCATGTGTCTGAAATCCCTCAAACCTTCCTATGGCAGAACAACTTCAGATCTTTAATCTAACAAAATAATGTGTTGGCTTTTTGGTGACCTCATGACCTGCAAAGGTACAATCTTTTATTTCAGTGGAAAACAAAATTTACGTAAGAATTTGAGTGCAAATATGTCAGTGCACCTAGTGTATTAAAGAAAAGTTTCATGTTTCTGGCATTGGGCAATAACTCTTCCTTACAATTTGAACATAGGAACCAAGGGCATCATGTCTGAAAAGCATGAATATTGAATAAACCAGGTAAACATTTCAGGTAAGGAAGAACATTTTGAAAGCAGAGAGTCTAGAACAGCATTTTTCCTTTCCCATTGTCTGACGGTAAGTTACTACCCTTTTTCAGTAGCTGCAGTAGCTTCAGAAGATAAAGAGTTATGGTCAGATTTTAGACTGCACAAAACGAGATTACAAGCCGCTTCTGGCATTTCAACCAAAGAAGTCAAGAAGCAAATGGCAAGATCAGCTATTCAAACACTGCCACCAAGACAAAACGCGGAGGTCGGTCTACTCAATAGGTCAAGAGGTAATGGCCGTAAGTTGTGCCAGGAGATGTTCAGATTGGATATTAGGAAAATTTTCTTCTCAGAAGGAATGGTGATACAGTGGCACAGGCTGCCAGGGAGGTGGTGGAGTCACCGTTCCTAGAGGTGTTCAAGAACTGTGGAGATGTGGCACTGAGGGACATGGTCAGTGGGCATGGTGGGGATGAGTTGATGGTTGGACTAGATGATTTTAGTGGTCTTTTCCAAGCTTAATGATTCTGTGATTCTGTTCACTGTGACTAGATTTTGATTCACTTGCAGGAACTGTATTCATACTGTATGCACAAGTTCCTTTTCTTCACTGGATCCTGAGGGAGCTGGGTCCGCATCCCTGGAGAGAAGCTAATCTGAATAGCTCCTTCTTTGCTTGAAGCTCAGTGCTGTGCCACCACGCTATTCTGAATCACCACAATAAGCAATTTATTAAGATCATGAACCACAGCCCTTTCAGCACTGTATTTGCAGGTCACGTCCTTTCCTCACATCTTGTGAAGAAGGCTTCAATTTGTCCTCTTCATGTTGCGCTTCTGCCTCTGATTTAGTTAGCAGCTGCAGAGCAGTGAGGTTTATTAAAGATGGATAAATTAGAGACACTCAAGATTTAACAGTGTAAAATTCCTATATTTTCCCACTATTACTGTAGCATCCAGTGTTCACAGCCATTAGATGCAAAGGCACAGATTAGTGCTGTATCTCAAAAATCAATAAAAATCTGCCTATTCTTTTGATCTTAAGGATAAACAAAATCTATTTTCTTTGTGAGCACACAAGGACTGTTAAGCATCTCTGCTCTGCTTGTAATAGTTTCACTTTAACTTCCTGTGAACAACAAGGCTAGGATCTCAGTCACAGAATTTCCTTACATTCTTCTCTGCTGATTTGTTAGGGCTCTTGAGTGATAAAATCATGATTTTAATAATAAGTAGAGTTAGGGAAGTATGTTTGGAATTTGAAAGAAGTGTTGAGTTCATGATGTGCGTCCCATTCCAGTTAGGCAGCCTTTTGCAGGCTCAATGCAAAGTATAAATTATTCTTTGTCCTTCACAAGCGCCTGACAGCATGGATCCCTTTGAGACAGCAGCACATCATTAGTATCTTTGCAATACCAGTCCTGGCTGTGCAGTTGGCACCAAAATACCTTGGCACGTTGACATTAGCAGTGACATTAGCTAATGTCACTAAAATTTGAAAAAAGGGGAAAATAAGTTGCTGCTTTAATCTTGGCAGGAGAAAAGGTCATAAGTGCTTTGGCTTTGCTATTTAGATGTTTGAGCATTTCTTTTCTGCACAGCCGAATTTCCCTAGAAAACAATGGGTCAGTTTGCTGTATGTGAGGTCAGCAATTGAGCATTATTTTACATCCCATATAACAGCAAGGGAGTAAAGGGAATACTGTAGTTACTACACTACAGTGCAATTCGGGAGATAGATGCATAACTTCTTTCTCTTCCATAGATCATGTCCTGTGATCTTGAGCAAATTCTTTATTTTTAAAAGCCTGGTTTCACATTGTTAGGCCGGTGCTTTCTACACCCTCTTCCTAGCTTTTGCACATCTGGCCAAACCAAACTGTAGTTGAATCTGTAAATGAACCCCAGATCATGGCCAAGTATATTTTTTCTATGTAATTTATACAAGGCACTCCTTCCTCTATGCACTGCTGTAGAACAAATTATCTTTAAAACACTACATGCTTTGCAAAGTCTTAATTCCATGATTATGTGGCTAATTATATCAGGAAAGTGAGTAGTCTGAATAGGCCTCACTGTGTCCTGGCTAGAAAAGAATTTATGTGAGTGCAAAGTTTACCTTTTCTGACACAAAAGATCCCTGCAACCAACCACACGCTCTACCACAAAGATGTGGCACAGTCCCTATTTGTCAGACGCAGACAAAGGACAGCAAATATCTCCCAAGGTAAATAGCAAGTGAGGGAGTGTTATTATGGTTATTACGACAATCTAGCCAGCCTTGACCCCAGAAAAATGGACCATGGGTAATTGTGTTTTGTCTCATCGCTGGAAATTAAATACACCACTTACAGAGCAGAAATGTACTTTTGACTAATTTCCCTTTTCCTACCGAACTTGCACAGACTCAGCTGTCCCCAGCTGTTCAGACACCAAGAACATGACACTGAGGAACCTGGGAGATGGCATTCCTTGAACCTCTGCAACTCCAGCAGTCTCATCAGCACTCAGATGGGTTAGAGGAGAGTTTGCTCTGGTATTTCTTACCATAATAGCACACACTGATCAGACCAATGTTTTACTCCTCTTCAACACACACAGTGGCTGAAATGGATAATTTGGAAAAGAGATAGATGGCAACAAGTGTTAGTATGGAACACTAGTCTTTAGTTGATTCCACCAAAGTCTTATACTACTTGTTCAATAGTGAGAATGAAGCAAAGGGTCTGCCCATATAAGAGGGCTGGAAGTGGAAGAACTGTAATGGATTTCGTCTGAATCACTTTGCATTCACATGTCTTTGGTGTCAATTAATTAAATATGGTTTAATTCTCAGGGAGCCCCATGTGGAACCAGGAGATGGACTCGATGATCTTTGGGGACATTCTGCGATTCTGTGATTCTCCACCTATTAGGCATAAATTGAAATAGCACCACAAACCACAGTAAAGTTCAGCAAATTGCACAGGGAATTGGTTTTTATCCATCAGTTAAGAAAGAAAAGCTTGCAGGCCAAAAGAGTTGAGAAGTCTGTACATTGTGTTGTATTGTCAACATCAGCCACTGGCAGGTGGCAATTCAGAAGGTGAAACAGTCTGCTGTGTAAAGAGAGGGAGCATTAGCTGAGAATCTTAAAAAGAAATGTAACTGTGTAGTTAATATCCTTACAACAGGACAAAACAGAACAAAATACAGAATAAGAAAGGACATCTCCCATGCTTCTTACTACAGGAAACAAACATTCACTATCTATGACAGTAGCTATTGTAGAAGAAAATAGATGCCATTGACACAGTATGTGATTACTGAGATAGATTTTCTTGGTCAAGACAAATACTATTGATTGAAGAAGAAATAAATATATTTTTCACTTCTTATTATAGCTGCTGTTGTCTGAAATCCAGTGGGGAAATACAATTATAAAAACAGTTGTTTGGGTTTTTTTTCCTGATTATTTTCCAAAGAAACTCTGAACAAAATACATTCAGGAATTGAAAACTCCAACCGGCTCTGATGTTTCCTGTTTTCCTGGATTGCAGCAGTGCTGATAGTCAGATACGGCATGAGAAGGGTGTGGGAAATGGCAGCAGAACATACCCTGCCCTGCCTTGGAACATGAGCAACTTCACCTGCACTCAAAGGGAAGATCGAGGAAAACTGGCAGAGGGAGGAAGTGTATCTGGAGTGTTTTGGCTGTTGTGTAAAATTTAAAAAGAATGTATAAATCCATTGCAAAAGTTGTGCTTTGTAACAATCTCCTTCCTTGAATTTTGCTGGTTTCTGAAATTCCCCGTCTGCAAACTCCTATTAATTATATTCTTCTCAGTTCTTCCCTGATTCCTCTTTATTATTATTATTATTGAATCCTCCAGGATTTCTCAGCCAGAGGAACATGTAGCTCTCATAAACTATGTAGACCTGCATCCCTTTGGCTTCTCTGCTCTGCTGCTCAGGGAAAACCTGAAAATAGACATCAGGATGGTCTCTTCACCCTCTGCCACTGTCTGACATAGACGACCTTGGTCAAGTCACATCATCACACACACTCATTTATAGATCAGAGAGGGCAGTACTGCCTCATTTGAGCACTGCTGTGGGTTATGGGAGTCTTGCTGACTGCAGGGGCTGTGCGAAGGGAGCACTGCGCAGGTTCAGGCTGTCCCTGTGCAAGGATTCCTCCGACAGCAGCACCGCCACGTCCCGTCTCGCAGCACCTGACAGCATTCCAGTTGGAGCTTGCACTTTCAGGCAGAGGCTTTCAAGTTTGATCCCTTCAAATCTCTGAAGTTCACCCGCACAATTACCTCTGCTGTTCAAAGCAAGCCAGGGCTTAGATGGAAATAAAGAACACGAAAGGATTTCCCAGGGTGCTCTTGGACACTGAAAAAAAAAAAAAATGGAATGGAAAGGAAAAAAAAAAAAAAGAAGAAGAAAGAAAGAAGAAAAAGAAGAAGCATTACACCTTGACGTTCTTGCAGTTTATGTGATATTAAATGGCCAAATTCTGTTCTTGTGTGGCTGAGGCCAAGCCCTGCTATGCACAGCACACATCCTGGTGCTCTGTGTGCTCAGGGGTAACAGCTGTGGGATCTCTGAGGGTATGGGGACCTAATTTGCCCTAAAAAGCTCAGAGGACCTTTGCTGGCAGTTGTGACACCTCTCCCAAACAGTACTGTGTTTTCAGCAGGAGACAGCAGCTGCCCCTTGCAGAATTCAGGCTCTACCAGACTGAAGCTCCATCCCATTGTTTTATGAGAAATTCATGTACACATAGCTACATATTAGACATATCATGGGTTAACCTGTAGTAAGCTGCTCCTTTAGGTTTAAAATTGTTACCAACGAGCTGCAAATTTTAACTATTACCTACACCTTATTCCCTCCCTGGCTCCGTTTGCCCTGTTTCCAGTGTTAACCTTACTTGTGCTTTTCTCCTTCTTCTCCTGCTAATTAGGCATATTTGTATGTCTTAGGAGGGCATGTGATCTTGCTGCTTACTTCGCACTTGGATCAAAAGTCTTTAAAAAAAGTTTCAGCTTTTAAAACACATTTTACGAGACGACTATATATATAACTAACCTATTAGGATCGATATTGACCTACATCTTTTTCTTCTGTCATAATGGGCTTATCTTTACCTGATGCTTAAAATAATCTTTTCACCTGAGCAATTCTGTCATTTACACTGTCTTTCTCTTTCTGTCTGTTAAAAAAACATTACAAGGAAAAGAAAAATCATCTATTGGATACAGCCTGTTTGCACTGGGCACACATGTTTATGAATCAGATAAGACCTTTGTGTGTCAGGTAGGTGGTGGCACTAAAAGCTTTGTATATCACGACATCAAAGCAGCCAGGAGATGAAAGAGCATATTTTTGCATCATAAACAATATTTACATATTGTGATATTCCAAGAATCTTTCATTTAAACAGGTGGAAAAACAGGGAAGCAAGTACACATGCAAAGCAAAGTCTTACTTGTGGTTGATGATTAAATTTTATATGGCTTTGATATAACCACTGCAATTAAGTGCAGTGATGAGCAAGGACTTGTTTTGCTCTTTATAGGGTACACGTTGTTTACTAATCCCTGGTTCATATGATAAATCCGTCATCATCTGGGCACAGCTGCAAATAAAATTTTAAAAGGACAATTTTCACCCAGTGGAGCAAATTTCAGACTTTTTCTCTCTCCTGTGCACTCTCACTGTATTTTTTCCCCCTGTGCAAACCTTAAAAGAAGGAACTTTTGTACTCAGACTCAGACTTCAGCTCTTTGGTCGCCAGATTCTATCAATTGTCAGGCTCCGGATCACACATTCGCAATGTAAATAGAGGCTGGAGATTCATTTAGCATTGCAGCCGAAGGTGGTTGTTAAAAACTGGAACGCGCTCAATCACTGCAAATCAACACACTGCAATTTTCACTTTTCCTGATTTTGAGCATTCATCACCACTTGCTCTTCACCCTTGAAAAGAAGGGCAAAAAGACAAATTACTTTAATTAGGAATTAGTTATGAGAGAATGAGGTGTTCTAATTATATCTAGAACCTCTTAAATAGTTTCACTCAGGCTTATTTGATTTCTTAATTACTGAAAGAGAAAAGCCACGCGCAAATTGTGTCAGTTTTTTAAAAGTGAAATGCTGTCATTCTTTTGATATGATGGATTAGACCTCAGTGAACAGCGGTAAGGCAATAACACCTCTAAGACAGCACATGCATTAGCACAGGACAATCTTTTTTTGTTGAAACATTAGATAATCACCTTCTCCCGTATCTCAAAATACATTATTTTATACACTATGGTGTGAAACCATAGATGTGACAGGCTGCAATGATTTATTTATGAGACATTATTCTTTGATGCAAGAATACATTAGGTTATAGATCCCATTTCCACAAATATAATATGTCATGCACTGCATCTGAGCTCCAGTAAGATACTGTAGGATGTGAGTTTCATTTTGTATATATAAAACTGCATATAAATATATATTTTATGGCTCTATCAACAACCAAAGTTGAACAACAGTCTCCCTTTTAATGGATCCTTCAAATGATATTTTTTCCTGGGCTTGTCTGAAAATATATATCAAATTGGTGGTAGGTCTGAAAAGACTGCGGTGGCAACAGTATTTAGTTTATAAATGCTTACAATACTATTCTTTGTTATGGATGTTGAATGTGTCTATTTTAGCTATTTCAGGAATTATTTAGATCATTTTGAAAGTAATTATTCGGATTATTAACAGCATTTTTCAACTGTATCTTTGCTTGTCTTAATAACATGTCCAACTGCATCTGGAACACAGAGTGCAGCTCAAATTCTGAATCAGAAAGAGCAGTTCAAATTTAAAATCTCTCTAAAAATGATTTTCATGATTTCTTATTCTATTTATTTTTTTTCTCTTCCTTTACTGAAGGCAAAATTTGTGAAAGATTCAGTGTTGGATGGACACCTCTACCAGGCAAAGACAGCAGCTAGTGGTCATGACATCTGCAGTCCCACGCCGGCGGGATCAGGACTCGGATGGCCAGCGCCTCTGGGGCAGAGAGTGAGGAGGGAGCTGGGACCTCATGGGGATAGGAAAAGGTCAGACATGTGCCACGCATCTTGCAGAAATTCTCAGAGTCTTTTGAAAAATCATTTTTTAAATGTGTGATGCATGCAGGATTCAGGATCTGGCCCCAATTTTTTAAAAGATCCCTAATCAATTAGTTGTCTTTTAATGTGCATATAGTCCTTGTGGTACAGTAGCCTGGTTCAAGGGATGTCAAGGTGGACGACTTCCTTCCTTCATCACCAGTAGTCAGGGTGAGCAATATGTGCTAATGAAGGGGTGTTTATTTTCAAGCCAAACATAAAATATTATTTCTTCTCTCATCGCGTTCAAGGTCTTGTAATTGTAGTCATTGATTACCAGTCGGTTACACTTGTGCAATAAATAAAATACCGAGAATCTAGAAAAGCAAATCTGCATAATAATAGAGAGAAAGGTGTTTAGGGTTTCTATAGCTCATTGGAATGAATAGAGAAATGAAAATGTCCAGTTGCGCAGGGAAGGGCACTGCAAAGGGGAAGAAAAGATTTGCAGTAGCAGCATTGACAGGAGGATTGTCCTGTAATTGAAAATCTGGGGTTGACTATTATTATTCTAACAATTAATTAATCATTTAGGAGGCAACTGTATGTTGTGTCAGTGGTATACACATATGCTGGGTCTGCAGGTGGGTATGAGCACTGGTTATGAACTGCTTTATTTCACTCTTTTGTTCGGAAAAAGATATATTTTTCAAGCCTGATTTTTTTGCAAAATAATTGATTTTGAGCCTTTCATTTCTACATGTTATGTATGTTATTTTTTCTTTCCCCTTCAGAACAGATTGGTTTTTAAATGTCAGTTAATGTATCCACAGGAAAAATATATCAGTAATACTAACTGCACTGAAATGTGCCAGAATTGCCAATTCAAAACATCGTGTTTATTCATTATTGACTCATCAACTTATTGCAACTCCTGCTTTTTATTGCACTTCAGATAGAAACATTTTCAAAATTCAAAATATTTTGCAGATATAGGAAAAATATTTCATCTCACAGTTTTAAAACCATAAAGGTGAACCAAAACCAACCTGTTGTTTCTATTAAAAATTTCCCTTGATATGAAATGTGTCCTCTGATTCCAGCCATGTGGAGTTTATATGATCCATAAGCATAATTTGAAGGTCATAATCCCTCTATCACTATTTACCTGAAGGCCTCACGCCTAAAGCCTGTCTGCTTTCTCTAATACCTCAGTCAGGCAAATAAAATAAATTTCTTTCTCTTCATAGAATCATAGAATGGTTTGGATTGGAAGGGATCTCAAAGACCATCTAGTTCCAACTGCCTGCCACGGACAGGGCTGCCACCCACTAAATCAGGCACCAGATCAGGCTGCCCAGGGCCCCATCTGCCCTGGCCTTGGACACCTGCAGGGATGGGGCATTTTCTCTTGTACAGATCTTGCCATACTCTTATCTTCAAAGCCTTGTTACTTCATTAATTATACTATAATAAGTATTATGAATATTTATTATGCAATTTAAGTTAAAAAAGTATTGTAATACATCACTGGAAACCTTTCTCTGGGCATCATTCTGGGCTCCAGAGGAAATTTTATGTGTTCTCTTGAAGTTCTTGGGCCATTCCTATTGCTATTTCTTATTTACTAAGATTTCTAACTGTACACAAAATTTTGAAGTGTTCCCTTAAATGAGCATCATTCAAATTTTGAAAAATATACTTCGAAAAATACAAAACACCAGCACAGGAGAGAGAAAACAAGCAGAAAGGGTAGACAATAGCAGGAAAAGGGGAAATGGTTTTAAGTTGAAGGAGGGAAGATTTTGGTTGGATATGAGGGGAAAGTTCTTTACCATGAGAGTGGTGAGGTGCTGGAACAGGCTGCCCAGAGAGGTTGTGGATGCCCCATCCCTGGAGGTATTCAAGGCCAAGTTGGATGGGGCCATGGGCAGCCCGGTCTAGTATTCAATGTGGAGGTGGGCAGCCCTGCCTGTGGCAGGGGAGTTGGAGCTTGATGATCCTTGAGATCTCTTCCAACCCAAGCCATTCTATGAAAACACAAGCTAACATAGGAAACTTCATGCCACCATGCTCCCTCTGATGCTCTTTGATCCGAAGACCCCTCACAGTTTGAAGGAGATGGAGAAGAGCTTTCAAGAAAGGAGGCTAGAAGAGACCAGTTGAGGGCACTTTAGAGGATGGGGAGAGGAAGTTGGGTTTTGGAAAGAGAGAGAGGGGAGGTGAATGTGAAGGCTATGAGGAGGTTTCAGGACACTCCAGGAGGTAAAGAAGGAACGAGGAAAGGCAGAACAGGAATGTTTAATGCCTCTGGAGCAGGGATGGGTGGGATCCTTAAGCGAATCCCCAACCAGATCCCCCACCACCTCTAATCATTTGGGAGCCAGTACAACTTGCCATGTCCCTAAACTACCTTAGGGCTCAATTAACTCCTCCACCTACAGTTCACACTGCTGCCAATCTCAATGTCTCCTATTTGCTTCTTCTAGAAGAGTCAGGCCCTGTTCTTTGGAGAAGCAGAGGGAATTAGAGTGCCCTCCTCTCAACAAGGACACTTCTACCATTTCATGGAAAGAGGATGCACCACTGCTTGCTTCAGTCTGCTATAATATTTGCAGAAATTGCCTACGTCATCTACATTCAAAGCCTGCTCTATAATGGGCAGTGGGTGGCTCTCATGTAATTAAGCAGAGGTAAATAAACATGCATATAATATGCATTTAAGCTAATCATCCCAGATTATCAGTACAGTCAGTGAGGACCTAGACAGGCTATGCATAGGAATCTTGAGTGTGACTCCTTCTCCTAAAGTAAATGTTTATAGTGGGTCAGAAAAACTGCACCCTAAAAGCACTTGCTTCTCTTCCTTGCCTATAAAGGGAGCCCAGAGTGATTAGCACAGCTGTAGACATCTATTCTGTAGATGCTGAAAGAGAAATGACACAAATTCCACCCTGATGCCTGCACAAACAAGTGAAGAATTTGCCATAATGATGGTAGTTGAGCTGTGGCTTGCAAAGCACAACAGGATTATGTGGAGATGCTTCTAGCTTCTCCCCGATGAATTCTGAGCACCAATAGTTTGCAGAGGTGTCTCAGGGCACTTGTTGCTGCAGTTACAATCAGTCTGTTTGTAAGGTGGGACCCAAATCTGATTTAGATTCCTGAAAGAGATGCAGTGTGAAGGATAAAAACAGAACCATTGCCAAATGGACATATGAATATGTCGATCAGAAAAGAATCTTTTTTTCTTTTTGGGAAGTACAAAGTCATTTCTTAGGTGGAGGAACAACTGGCTAATACTTCATAGAATCATTATCATAGAATCATAGACTCATTAAGGTTGGAAGAGACCACTAAGATTATCTACTCCAACTGTCGACTCATCCCCAACATGCCCACTAAATCATGCCCCTCAGTGCCTGAACTCTTCCAGGGAGAGTGACTCCACCACCTCCCTAGGCAGCCTGTTCCTATGTGTTACCACTCTTCCTGAGAATAATTTTTTCTAACATTCAATTTGAACCTCCCTTGGTACAACTTAAGGCCATCACCTTTCATCCTACCGCTGTTACCTGGGAAAAGAGCCTGACCCCCACCTCACCACAACCTCCTTTCATACAGTTGTAGAGACCAATAAGGTCTCCCCTGAGCCTTCTCCAGACTGAACAACCCCAGTTCCCTCAGCTGCTCCTCATAAGACTTCCAGGAACTCCAAAGGCCGAAGGTCTCAGTGTTAGCATTAGGAGATACCTAAATGATCTGACTAAGTAGGGACGCACCCTGTAGTTGTATCAACCCCAGTCTGAGGAATTGGGGCCTGTGTGGATACCCTGAGTCCATCTCACCCAATGAAGAGCAAAATAGAAAACCGTTCTCACTGAGTTCCCAGCTGCTGCCTTTCAAGTATCATTACACATTTCACAACAATCTTCTCATTTTATAAGTACAATCACTTGGGGCTCTGGGATCTACCTACCAACTGCACTTTCTTCATCTTTTCTCCAGCAACTCATATCTTAACAACTTTACCCCAGAGCAGAGCCTGTCTGTGGCTCCACACAGAGCCCAACAATGTCCTGCCTACATATGGATGGATGGAGGCAGTCAGTAAGGAGCAACTTTAGGCACTGCCTTCTCCCTGGGAACTACAGGCATTGACTCTGGAGCACATCCCAGCTCTTGCCAGCACAGTAAGCAAGAGATTTCATCATAAGCATTTTAATGTCTTTCAAATGTTGCATGGACGGATAGCAGTCCAGGAAGAATATACACTAGAGGGTAGTCAGGGAGCATGATTAGTATTGGAAACAAGTATTTTTCTTGGCAGAGGACGAGCATGCCATTTGACAGATAGCAAAACACAGCAAGAATGCTGCTCAGTAGTAGCAAATGCCAAACATTCTCCTGTGTGCATTGAAGAAACTGAGTTTTGTTTTGTCTTGTTTTGTTTTTAAGCATAGGGGAAGGGAGGGGGCTTACCACTGTCGGCAGTAGCACACATGGCAGTACCTGCTTTTACAGCAGCTGGGAGCATTTTCCATGTGGGATGCCTCTTCTCCCAGACCAATCTTACAGGGTTAATAAGCAATCTGAAAATAGTGACTGGGCTTTAATTTCTGCTGGTGGAGAGCAAACCATTACCATCTTTCACACATACATGCATCCCATTTTCTGTATCAGTGTCTGTCAGCTGTTGAAGTTAGCCAAGAAAAAATGGGGTTATTTCTGAGCAGTTTGTGTACTCCTTTAAATTAAAACAAAGCTCTATGTCAACAAAGTTTTATTTTGGTATGTTTTACTCCATCACCATATACTGCAGAATAAAGTGTTTGGGTGTCTAAAAAGAAAGTTAAACAGCAATTATTTAATTTTCAGATAGTCTCTGGTAGGCATCCAGGGCAATTTGATAAATATTTTATTTGGATTTTTACCGAATGTGTATCTTCTGCTCTTCTATATGGAAGCAGACAACTTCTTGTCCATGCTGCCAAAGACTTTTAACCTAAGGCATCTCAAAGCACAGCTTGACAGGACAGTTTTTTAGAAAACAAAGTGCCAGGAAAAAAAATCATCCCTTGGCCTGGGAGAGTGATTTTCTACTCAGGTGCAATGCAGCTTCTCAGAGTCACTCAGGCAAAGGCTCTGCGGCCCTGAACTGGCCTGGTTTTCTCAGCTGTGCCTTTTTCTTATGAGGGGACAGCTGATTGTATGGCCCCATGAAACACAACTTAGTGGATAAATCTGGAAGGCAAAACAAATCCTTGCTTTTGAACTAAGCCCAAGAGAAACACCTGGGTAAAAGAAGAGCCATCACACAGCTTTTCACAGAACCAGCTCTTCCAAAGTTTGGACACAACACTTTTCATTCTTCATTCATTTCTTAGGGCTTGTGAAAGTAGAAGTGTTTTCTCCAGCTCTTGATTTTACACGTTCAGTCATGCTACCTGCTATGCTTGGAACAATCTTGTACATCCTTTCATGAAATCTCCTCCCACCTCTCCATACAATGCATTCCCACAGCAGTGCTGCCTCTTCTTTTCCTCTAAGGTCATTGCTCTCTCTAGAATTTGGGCCAGCTGTTCCTCCTGTGGCGTTGTTCACTTTCTCCAGATTACCCTGTGTGCTCCTCAGGGATACATACCTTGCTACATAGTGGAGAAGCAAACTGAAGTCCAACCAAAGTTAATGGCAAAATTCCCATCCGCTTCAACAGAGCCAGGATTTTGCTCAAAGTATTCAAACGAGTCCTCAGCTGGGCGTCTGTGATGCAGATATTTCTGTGTCCAAGGGCAAATCGTATCTCCTGTCTGCATGTAAAGCAGATTGAACAGCTAATATTTTCAGTGTAGCATTTCTGTCTAAAATAATCAATTTCGTCTGACAACAATATAGATTTTATATAGCATGAAAAAAAACTGATTATGTAAAGGTTTTTGTTCTTTTTTTTCTCTTCAATTGGCAAATATATATTTGCAGATATCTTATCTATATGTTGCTGTTTCCTTGAGCACCTCAAACAATAAATCGAAACACGCCTCATGGTAACATTGTTGGGTATTTTTCTATCACCCACATACATACTTACAAAGGTTTAAAATACAACTTCTGAAAAGATTCAAGACTGAAGGGGGAAAATAATCTTATTATGCAACAATGAATTGTCCTGCCAAATGTGGGTGCCTTGGAAGCTTGAACAACCCGCCAACACACCTGTGTACATTGGCATTAAGTTAAATCAATAACAAAAAAACAGGCCTGCAGCCAATTACCTGTCACATGGAGATTCATTTTAAGTGGAGGTTTTACAAGCATAACTTGAATCATATCATACTTACAAGATAGTCCGTATATGATATTTACAAAGATATTTGAACTGAGAATAACAGTGAACCAAAAAGCTGTGTATTACAATGTCATTAAGAAGCAATCAACAGCCACAGTAGCAATTAATTTTCTGTCACAACAGAGAACAGTAATTTACTAAAATACAGATAGGAGCAAAAAGAAATGTGTTTTCTCTAAATTGCAATTTCTTATTATTATTATCATACATTAGGCCAGGAAAAATGTCATTTCCTACTTCCTGTGTTTCATTGTCTTGATATACATGCCTCACGTATGCCCATTTATTGCTTTGTAATTATTTTTCAAATAGTTCTTTGGTTGTTTAAAAACAGCTCAGAGCCTTCTTGCATTTTTTTTCCAGTA
Organism: Pavo muticus; assembly: GCA_016647715.1. Taxonomy (NCBI): domain Eukaryota; kingdom Metazoa; phylum Chordata; class Aves; order Galliformes; family Phasianidae; genus Pavo; species Pavo muticus. The sequence continues at coordinate 3,977,029 of JACDJE010000038.1, forward strand.
TATGAAGAAATTACATGATTACTATTTCCTCCTTTACAGTGATTGCCAAAAAAGGTTCATGAATGTAACAAACATAGTATGGAGTAAACAGGAGTCAGAAGCACAGTTCTGTCCCATGTGCCTCTTCCAGTTCTGCCCATCAAGGCACATGAGACAACAAGGATGGTCTCTTAGGTAGTTTTCATAATAGGAAAGGACCTAATAGTGTTAACAAAGCCTTGATGTGCAAGATGCTGTATGAATCTTCAGCTCCCATCCATTTCAACAGATGTTAAAGGTGCAAAGTATTTGGTGTAATTCATCAACTTGTCTTTCTCTACTTTTACTTCTTCACCACAGAGCAACTCAAAAAGTCACTGTAGGTTTTGAGACATTCTCTGCAATCCTGTATTGTAGATTCTATTTTTTTTTAAGGTATATTCATTTATTAGTATGAATCATGGTCAATTTAAAAAGCTTTCATGTTAAAGACAGTACTCATAAAATCTATAATGGATATTTCATCCATTTCCCACGAATTATGAAGATTGTTTTTTAATCATGATGAATCAACAACTCTTTCTGACAAAGCACTTTTTCTCCACTAAGGTCACTGCATGGCGTGCAGGCATGTTGTCAGAGCAGAACCAGCTTCAGGATGTGCTATGACTTGACCTGCTTGGAAGAGAGGATAGAACATCCTCTAACTTAAATACTCTTCCAGCTATCCTCCCATTGTTTCAAAATTATTTGATAAAAATGCAATTTAGGTCCTCTTGAGGTTCATCTTATAGTGAAATATACCTTTACACTAATACACAGGTATAAGGCTAGAATGTAACAGATGAGAAGTCTTACACTCTGGTTGTTCCAACTGCTGTAATGTTTTGTGAGCTGGGAAGATTTCATTCCACTTCACTATGAATTTGATCAAGTTAAATTTCAGTAAGAGAAATGATGGTAACATAATGCCAAAGATCCATTAAACAGGATCCTACTGCAGTAAGTGTTGAATATATTGAATTAAAAGATTGCCTTACTGTTGTGGTTTAACCCAGCAAGTGGCAAAGCACCACACAGTCATTCATTCACTGTCCCTCTTCCAAGTGAGATAGGGGAGAAAACTGGAGTTGTGCCAGGGGAGATTCATGTTGGATATTAGGAAAAATTTCTTCTCTGAAAGAGTGGTCATGCACTGGAATGGGCTGCCCAGGGGGTGGTGGAGTCACTGTGCCTGGAGGTGTTCAAGAAATGTTTAGATGTTGTACTGAGGGACATGGTTTAGTGGGGAAATATTGGTAGTAGATGGATGGTTGGGCTTTATCTTGGACGTCTTTTCCAATCTTAGTGGCCTCAATGACTACAAATTATCATTAGAAGTGACACTCAGGAGAACATTTCCAACTGTTCACAAACATGTTTTCCCTGTCAGACTTGATTTTCTATACTTCCATAATTTTTTACCATAAACTCTGTGTTTTATAAGATTGTCTGTATATTTGAGGGTTCTCTTCTGAAGATGTTATTTCAGAATGGTTTTATTCTTTAAATACTAAGATGAAGAGAACCAAATATTTTACACCCTTCCTCTCAAGCTGACTTATCCTTCAAAAAATGTTTAGAATTGTATTAACATCTTGTAAATCTATAGCATTAGCAGTTTGAAGTCACTGTTAATGAGGATATATATTAATTAATTTTTCCTGCGTTAATGTATCCAAATCTTAACTGTAATTGAGTAGTCACCTCAGCTAGGTTGCCCTTTTTACTTTTTCAGACCTTAAGCACTATTGATCAGTATTTCCTAACTGTTATCTGAATAACAATACAATTTACTCCAGGATTGTAAAGTTAATGTGTCCATTAGCAGTAAGTCTCTCACTGGCCCTTACAGCACCCACATCCTGGTTTGAAAATAGGGCCACAGTCCTGAAGACCTGAGGCTGCTTTAAGCTCCTCAGATAAAGACATTTCTCTCAAAGCAGAGCTAGATGCTGAAGATAACAGAGTGCAATAGGACTTGTGAAAAGGATATCAGCAATGTCAGTTGTCATGGTTTCGGGTCTGAGAGAGCTTTAAATTACTGAACTTGTTCTGTTATCACAGCCACTCTCAGTTCCCCATTTATTGCCAAACTATGTAGACTCAGAGAAGCTGGAAACATAAGGGACCTGTCTGGCGTCTGAGTTCAGACTCTTTCAGGAATGCTCCATACCTAAGTTTCCAAAACATTCCAAGTGCTAAATGGCCTCATCCAGGAACCCTTGAAGCCACTGAAGTGCAATGTATCGTTGAGGTACTTTTCTCCTCCAATAATTCTAATTTTTGCAGAGTTGCTTGTAAGGTCTTTCATCTCCAAAGCGGAAAAAAAGATTGCGAAAACTTTTTTTTTCCAAAAATTAAAAATTAAATAAAGATTAATTTAATAAAGGTGATCATTTTCCAATTAAAAAAATGTACAGTTCCTTTCCATGATTTTAACATCAGAAATGTTTAAAAAGCCAACATTTCCCAACCAGGTATCTTTTTTGAAGCATCTATATATTGAACAAAATAAATAGTTAGGAGTTATCATATCTACCGTGACCTAGTAGTATTTTTGATACAGGATTTCAGATTAATTAACAGAGAGTCACAGAGTGAGAACTACTTAAGAGTGTGTCCCAGGTAGGGCACTGTCGATGGTGAGAGCCAAGCAGAAGGCAAGAATTCATCCTTGAGATCCAACTGGAAGATGTCACTGAAATGCCAGCAGTTCCTTCTGCCGGACTTCAAGTTGACAGGATTGAGAGTTTCCCTCTTTGGAAAAAATAGCCAACAGATAAAGATGCCTTAGTGGAAATACGCCAGGTTTCTATGTAGTCATCCACCTTGTCAAGCTGGGATGATTTCCACATTGCTTCATCATACCTTGACCTGAATTACACTATAACTTTGAAATCAATGTTTTCTAGTGGTCTTCTTGAAAACTTCTCAAAATGATCTTCTTATCCTTTCTGTTCGTCTGATGCTCATAGTATTTGGAGTACAGTATCAGCTGCAACTAAGGATACATACAGTACACATACTGACTATCGATATGTTTGCATTTATACTTGTGTATGCGTATTGCATTGCAGTGGAAAAAAAAATTGTTTACTTAAGTGAAATTGGTATTACACTGTTCTCAAATGGCCATGCAGAGGGCACAGTTACCTTCCGTGGGAAATAGATACCACAGAGGCATTTAACATCAAGCAGTTGATAGTGAAACTACACACACTTTCATATAGAATGCCACAGAACTAAGTTATTGCGTTCTTCAATATTCTTCTTTGAGACCACTTCTAACTTTTATGATCCCTCTAATTCAAACTTAAGTAATAGAGAATGTGTCAATACAACTTTCCCTTTAAGTATTGCTAAGGAGCATGCAGGAGCCCACATGTTTGCTTAACTGGCCCTGCAACCAACACTGCTAACAATAAAACCAGAAGTTCAAACCCAGTTCCTTGCTTTCAAGTATGCCCTTCAAACAGAAAATACCAGTTTGTTATCCTTCTAAAACAAAGTGCATGATAACCAGGAATAAATCTAACATATCTACTTAACACATGAGATACCCCATCATTTTACTGACTTTTTTTTAATACATATTTTCTAGCAAAGGTAACAGCTACTCATGGCATATATGTGTGTGCATTGGTGAGCATGCCTCAGAGACATACAACCTCCCCCACCCTGCATTTTCAAGTACTATAATACACTGCCTGCTTCCTAGTCCTGCAAATACCCTTGAAGTGGAATAATGTTTAACAGAGGGCAATACTGCTGGAGAACTGCCAAAGAAATGAAGGGTGAGGGAAGCCAGTCAAAGCATTCTGATGAATATTTTTGTACCTCCAAAGACACAACTATTATGCAAACATTGACCTATTTGTCAAGCAATCACAGTTTACTACTGCTTAAAGGTCACAGAAGTTTCCAAGATTATTAAATAATGCATGGAGCCAAAGACCAAGGATATTATTTAAACAGTGGAGGTAACTTTTGTTAGTGAAGGACAATACGATGACAATGCCCCTTTATTTTCCCTTGAAATTCTGTAGAGTTTGCAGTGTAATATAGTAATGGCCTGTTTAAGCTGAAAGAGGGAACTCTGCTGCGGAAATGTGGCTCAGTACTACAATAAAATATTACATGGGTTTTTCTCCTCCTTTCTCTACTTTTATTGGTACATGATTTATGTCTTTCTACAGGCCTTTCAGTGGTGCTAGGGAGCAACAGTCTCTCCAGCAGTCTATACACATATATTTGTGAATGCAATGATCAGTCCCCATTTGTCTTTCCAATGTGGGTTATGAGCCAGTGCAAAAAATTGCTTTGCAACAATTGAGAGTATGTGCTGTGCATACGTGGACATGGATCAGCAGAGGTTTGAAAAACCTAGTATCAACTTTGGTATCTGTTGAGAAAGCTTCATGCTAATAAATCCCATACCTACTGTTTCCCAAAGGCTGCAGTCCCTTCTGTTCTCACTAGGTCTTCCAGGTCATCTCTTCATGGCCTTCAGAGGTTCCCAAGCTCCAGCTATTCCTAAGGCCCCAGGTTTCAAGGGGAATAAAGGCTGGCCACATACAGCCCAGCTGGCTTTCTACTCTTCTGACTCACAGTAGTTTTCTGCTAAGTGACAGTCAGTTTTGTGCTGTCATGGTCCTGGAGCGGAGCCAAGGCTCAGGAGGGATGACTTAGGCAAAATCATCCCAAATAGCTCATCATCAAACTGTTCTTGCTCCTCGTCCAGAAGTCTCTCAGTGTACTCTTCCCATGGATCTGCTGTGTCTATGTGGCTGTGACTCACCTTCAAAGCAGGTGGTAATCCAATGAGTACTTGCAAAATCCTCCCATCAGTTGCAACACAGAAATAAATCAATAAGGTTCTCAAAAAGTAGGACATTCTGAGAACAGTTCCTTCCCTCAATAATCCTGTGTCTCTCCTCATCAGTGGTCTCAACACTGTAAGAAACCAGTCAGTAAGAGCCACCACCAGGAGGAAGATTCAGTAGCAACTAAAGCATTACCTGTAGGTGAGTGATCCCATCCAATGCAAAGAATTCTGCTCCATGACCTTCAGTCTCCAGGTAGCAGCCTTTTTGACAGAGACCCAGAAGGGTACATTTCCCCCATTTCACCAAGCAGCTACCAAGTTGTTCTGAAAGCTGCAGTGGGCTGGCCCTCAGATCTTCATCAGAAACTACAAACAGATGACGTCAAAGGTTTTGTTCCATCTCTGAAATAATCACAGTTCCCTCTACATTTATAAAGCACAGCTGTGTATAAATTGGAAGATAATGGAAGTGAAGTATTAATGACAGAATTTCTGATTTAAACAAAATGAATAACAAAAGAATAGCAGAGTCATGAATTTGGATGGATTCTAGCACTCAGTGTAGTATTTCTGCTTGGTGGTACTTGGCTACTGTTGCTTCATTTTTATGAACATTTATATTTGGAAGAGTCCCCATTATCATTCTGCTTGGTTGCCAAGAGCAAGAGCCAATAACGACAGGTCCAAGAAGGGACAGAGAAAGAACATTTGGAGGCCGAGAGAGAACTAAAATTTCAGTTTCATTCATCATGATCGTGAATATGCACTCCCATCAAAACATTTATAGGTGACTTACAGTAATATGAAAGACACCTAGCTGCCAAGAAACCTTTGGTCATATCACAGGGCAACTGAGGTTATCATCAAGAACAAAAACTAATCTTCAAAAAAAAAATCCAATAAAAAGACAATATCTCTGGACAATTATTTCACATGACAAATATCACTACTTCATAGAATAACTCAGTCATTCCAAGAAGCACTATTTCTCCTGGAAATCCAGATGAAGTGATTTGTGGAGTGGGAGGTATCTAATAAAGCCAGTGGAAGTGTTGGCAGGGAGTTTAATGGCACAGCATCAGAATGACACTCCTGACCTTATAGTTTAAGCAAGATGCCTTCAGAGGAAAGAAAAGAAAGAGCCCATCATTAATGGAGTTGACAGATACAGAATTAAGCCTGATAAACCCAAAATACATTCTTCAGAGTCACCTTCCACTGAAAGCTTATGGGCACTTGAAATTACATGCAGTAACTTCATTCCTTATCGCAAGAGGAGGTGAGTATTCATTTGTAGACCTTGGAGACTCTTCAAATAAACCACTCACCGCTCAGGGCACTGTCTGCCAGACCCACCTTCCCTATGATCTAGGGGAGAAAAGCATCAAATGAAAGCCAGAAAGTTCACCCATCTGGATGCAACCCGGAGGTACTAAAGTGGGCATGTCTGTTCTTTTAGCAGAGATCCCCAGCTTCCAGCTCAGTGCAGTGCCAGGAGGAGATACCATGCCAGGTCATGAAGCCAGGAGATCTGTATTCATAGGCTGTTGCACCCAAATAAGAAATCCTCTCTGTCCACATCCAGCAGTAACACATGGCATGCACCCAGTGTGCTCAGGTGGATTATACAGATGTGTGCAGTACCTAAACCTCACTGCTGCCAGCTCTCCAAGGTGACTCATTTCAGCAAAGACAGGGAAACTTGTAGGAAGGCAAACTGATGCAGAGAATTTAATAAGTCTTGAGCCTACATGAAAATAAGGCCAAGCTTTCCTTATCATGTCTTGTCCTTACTGTTCAATAAAAAGAATGCAAGAAAAAAAGCAATCTGTAGAGTATAAATCATGACTTGATAAATGTAGGTCCTTAGAAGCCAGTTGTGTAAATACAGATACACCTGCAGGCCCTGATAACCAGATTAGCAGCAACAGCTGCCAGATCACGCAGCAACAACCAAGAGATATTGTTGTGTCCTGGCCAACGAAGTTTCCAGATTGACTCTCAGGTGCTTCCCGTACATCACTGTTAGTGAGAGCAATGCATCATGAAAGTAGATGATCTCCATTGATCTTGAAAATGTAACATTTTTCTCTTTGAATGTATACAATGCAGTTTGACACTCGCACTAGTTCACAGTACCTCCAGTGTACAAAGGGATGAGACTTTGTCTGCTGGCAGCTGGGAAGGATTTCTGAACAGGAAAAAAGAAGTTGTGTCTGGGTTTGGTATGACCTCATGTTAAACAGCATATCCTTATAGGGTAAATATCCATATCAACTGATTCATAGGTGTCCTGCCTTACCTGTTCTTATTGACAATTAGAATTTAAAATTAACATTTTTTCTTGGCAAAACTCCACTTGAATTACATGAAAAAATCTGATGAGCCTCAGAGTGACAAGAAGTACAAGCCAGATCTAAAAATACACAAAGGCATAGACAGAGGGAAAAAAATCTTTTTGTCCCTACCAACAAATCTAACATCAGTGGTTCTATCTCAGCATTGCTTTTGTTATTCTTCCTAGAAGTAGAGATAGTTCATAGACAAGATCATAAAATTTAGATGCTTGTGATCCATTGAGACTGTTGATCCAGGCCTTCCTTGATGGTGCAGTTCCAGTGGGGCTGAGGCAGTGGTAGAGCCAGGGCTGATAACATCATCCATTGGCAGCCCCCAACACAACAGGCCATCAACCTGCCATGAGCAGAAGGAGGTGGGCCCAGACATACAGCTGTAGAGCAGTTCTCCTGCAACATTGCCAGAGCAAGACAGCCAGCACCAGGCAGGACTGAAACGAGGCTCCTGGGCATGGGAAGCAGTGGGTTGAGGCCACCACTATGAGTAGTGTCCTCAGGAAAATCCTTTATAGGAAAGTATTTGAATACCTTTATAACCAAATTCATGTGATAATCCTGCCCTAAAAGACCTAGGCATGAACTAATCAGCCATGAACTAGTCTTCCATCATGAATATGGGGTCTGGACTAAAAAGCCTGTGTTTCTACTCATTTCTAATGATTGAAATGATGCCCTTCTTGACAAGAATATCTACTGCTACCAAAAACAGTGCAAACTTGATATATGTTGAAATGTTGACTGTATAGTTAACATGGACTGAACACCTAGTCAGATCAAAATAACTGAAAGAATTGAAGGGTTATTGTATGCTGGATGTCTCTTGTCTTTGTGAGTAGTGGAATGGATACACATCAGGTTTTCCTCACAGGCAAGCCGTTGTGAGACAATTCAGCCTTCACATTTCCAGTCAAGGAGCACTGTATTACAGACAGAGCTCTGAAGAATAATTACTAATATACTGTGGAGAAATTGCTTTATTATAAGGTGCATTCTAACATGCTGTAAAGACGTACAAAAAAAAGAAAAAAAAAAGAACAGAAAAATTAAATACTTAAAAGATGATTCTAGCTTGTTGTGGCCTGTTGCAAAGCAGTTATAAATTGGAGTACTTACAATGGTTCATGCATGTCCCTGCATGTTAGAACAGCATATCAGAGAATTTTTTTTATCAGGGGAAAAAAAAGTCTCTGCTAAGTTATTTAGTTCTTAAAAAGGTTCCTGTCATTTACAATTTTGCCAGATTTTATAAGGCACAATACCAGATTGTCACATGGGAAAGGCTTGCAGATTCAAGTCCTTATTCTTCCCTCTAGCCAGTGCTGGAACCAACAAATCTGGGACTCAGAGGTTACGTCAAAGCCTTCCAACTCTTTGAAGGATAATTACCATACCTGCATAATCACATGGTCTACCTTCTATGCATTCATGTTAAAGAGAGGACATTAATCTAACTAACGCCCAGCGGCTGACATTTTATATATGTATATATATTCATATATATATATATATATATATATATATAATAGTTCTCTATAAGATATAGCACTCCACTTAACAGCTGCAGAAAACTCCTTACTACATTCACAAACCCTTAATGGAAGGAGCTGCTTAATTCTTTTCAGACCTGTCATATTAGGTAAGAGTGTTCTGCTGCAGAATATGATGTTGCTAATTGTCACTTTTTATTGTTGGCCCACTACTTTATTATGGGTTATGTAAGAGTTACAAGAGGTAGCCAATAAACAATGCACTAGCAGAATCATTTACACTCTGAAATGTTTAAGAGTACTCACAGGTATGTCTAGAGGTCATCTAAAACAGCACTTTGGTTCCAGAGGATGGCGTGTGCTGATGCTATGATCTATGTAAGACTCTCCTCAGCAAACAAATCACAAAGAATATTCCTGCAGCTCTTGGTGTCAGAGGCTTCGTCTTTCTTCCTCTTTCATGTTGTCCAGTACCCAAAGAGACTATAGTGCAATATTACCTTTTTCACTATCCGTACAAAGGTTTTGGTTGACTGGCAAGCAAATAATGGAATCAAATGGCACATAACAACTGGCCCTTTCCCAATGCTTGTCCGTCTTTTGTCAGTCCATATGCTGGAATCATATGGAAATCTCAGCAATGTCGGGATGTCCAGACAAGCATGGTGAGCCTTGCAGTCTCTATTTAATATATTAATGACCAAGAAGTTGTGTCCTTTCTCACGTGGGTTACAGATCTTTACTGCTGCCATTTCCACCAGAAAGTGGTAAAACATGGAAGTGTTTTGATGGAGGAAGGAGGAAAATCTTTTCAGATACAGTGTAGAAACAAATAAACACAAGACATAGTTCCTGGTTTCTAACCAAAATCGATAGCCATATGCAGCTGGACTGAGGTCAATTTATGCTCCCATGTTTCACGTATTGACAAAATCTGTATTTTTGTAATACTGCATTTTATTAACCTATGTTTAATAAAGTTTATATTTCATTAAAAAGCCATATTCAAACAGATTCTATAAATTTTATTAATAATAAATTTTCTTACTGTAAAATCAGTAGCATAAAGCACATCAAGCATGTCCTTTTACCTACAGAAAACATATCACAACTATTTTTCTTCAAGATCTAATTAGATTAAGCTTTCATTTTCAAAACAGAAGAAAATAAGCCTTTTACCTGGGGCAGATCTGGCTATAAGTCAGCACCATGCCTGTTGGCTTCTTTGTTTTGTATTTTTGTTTATTTGGTTTTTGTTTTACCAAGTAGCAAATTTGCCTAGGTAATAAACAAAAGGAGCCCTCTCGTGATAGAGCCTACTCAAAAGTAAAAACTCAGATATATGTGAAAATATCAAATGATTAATTTTTTGCATTTTTTTAAACAATTAAATTGTGTTCATTAATATTTCATACTGCACAAATATTTGTATAATCATGCTTGCTTTCTCTATAACATTCATATATGCATGCAAATGTTGAGTAGCCATAGATCCTAGTGTCAGGCTCTTTATTTCATATGCTTATAACTATGACTCATAAACAAGTTCTAAACTAAACACAGCATATGCAATCGTTGAAATAGCATTTTGTTTTGGGGAAATAGCATCTTGAATTAATGCTATGATGGAGGCGTGAACTTGTATAACATCTTTGAGTTTCAATTTTTTATCTGTAAAATGGGAGAATTAACTTTAAATGCTGAGTATACCACTCTTGTAAGAGATGAAAGTCTGTTGAAACCAAGGAGAGTCCACAGGGTCCTCGGTGTTGAAGCAGGACAAGAAAATTAATTTCCCTAGTAATTAATATGTTGCCACTGCAGTAATAGACCAACATGACAAGGTGAAGGATCTTAGTACAAATATGATCCAATATGATGCCTGAGCTGCGTGTTGAAAGTAGACGTTGACTTTGATTATTTCATTTCTGGGAGCCTATCATCCATGGCCCTAATTAACAGCTGGAAATTTGTGTGAGCCACCTATGGAACAGGCTTTGCCTGTCCTTGCATTTCTCCCTGAATGGGGCCGCAAGGCTAAACTCTCTGGTTGCCTACTTTTATGGTGGGGACAGTTGCAATACACATGAGCACATTTGAATGTCTGCTTTAACCTTTTCAGTGAAGAGAAGATGCTCAACCTGCCTTTACATGAGACCTCTTGCGAAGAGGAGGCAACACATCTCATACCCAACTCATTTCATGGAGGTCATCCACGTGCTTTCACCAAATTCTCTTATTTTCACTGTGACATAAGAAGAAATTCTTATTGAAGTATGCTTAAAAGAAAGCAGTCCCTGAACTCTGGAATGTTGTCTTCGTAGTTCAATGTGGTCTACTCATTCCCTGTGAGACCAGAAGCAATGCAGGAAGCACACCTTTCCCTGCAACAATATGGGAGGGGCTGATACCTGGGACCTCAATGAAGCTGAGGCTGAGTATATTCCAGCCCAGATTTCCTCATTACTCCCATGTTAATATTTCAGATCTCCTCAAAGTCAAAATACCAGAATATCTTTGTTCTCGTGAGAAATCCAACAGCTCCTGGGGGGGCAAACACTATCTATGGAGAAATCCAAACTAGAGGCGTTTAGCTGAAAATAGGCTTCACTTTCATTTTAATTTACTTATATTTTAATTGGGGGGAAAGAGATGTGGGAAATATTGGTGAGCAGTGAAAAAGGAAGAAAGGCAAATTCTGTACACCAATCACTGGAGTAAAGGGTGGCACAAAGGGGCAGAATTTCCCTGCACTACAGCTGATAGTGTTCCTCTCTATGGAACGTCAACGGGAAAAAAATCCTAAATTTCAGAAGGAGGTCATGTTTTGAAGTGCTTTTAAATGAAAATATTTGATTCTTATTCTCAAGATTTTAGAGTAAGAATGAAAACAGGAGGAGGTGATGGAATTAATGAGATGGAAGAAACCCTATTAACGCTCCAGGTCTGCTAAGAGTAGAAGTGACAGAACAGCCTTTTTCTTTTAAACAGAGTGCAGAAGACTTTTTAGCAGAAAAAAACAACCAGCAATAAGATCATATTTGAGGGGCATAGATTTTCCCCTCAGGACTCTACACAGAAAAGAACGTAACAGCACGTTTTACTCCTGCTGGAGATGTGCTAAAGCAGCTGTCCAGTACTTAAATAGAAGGAAAAACCGTTCTGAAGCAGTTCTTTGTTACTTCAGTCTTTCTCTATATCTGACCCAAGCCAGAATTCAGCCTTTGCAAAATCACAAGTTGTACTCAGCTCTGGATTGCAGAGTTACAGACCAACTCCTCCATCAATTCCTATTTCCACCATTCCTATTTCTCTGAAGTCATACACTACACTGGTACCCTGCAATCACAACCTTCCCATAGTACTGAACTTAAAGCAGTAAATCACACACACTACCAAAGTCTCATTGAAGAAAGGTTTCAACCCATCGTGAAAATGGGTCTTCTGTTTTTCTTAAAAATAGGAATAAATTAGTATTTGCAAACTGACTATAACATATCTGTGGTATTGCAAGGTTTATAACAGCACCCTTCCAGAGATCTACCCTGTGTATGACCTCCCTTACATTTAAGTTTCTGAAGCGAGGAGCCGACATCACACAAGCAGGGCTGGAAGGAGCCCTGTGACATCACCTCTGCTATCTTTCTTCCCCAGGGTATCAAAAGAAGTAATTTAAGGGCATTCTGATAGATTAGAGATAGCCACCCAATTTGTTTTGAGAAAGTATATGAAAGCTTTCGTACTTCAGAAGACCATAGAACAGGCTAGAACTTTGAGAGCAATACTTCTATTTTCTGACACATCTTTTTCTTACTCAAGAACTTATTTCACAAGAGTTTTGATCTCGGGTTTATCAGGCAGTTGGAGAAGAAAAGATAAGGACTGAAACATTTCAAACTAACTGAAAGTATCTGTCTAAGACTGAACCTAAGGGAAGATGAAAACTCAAAAGTGGGCAGTTGTGTTCTTGTTTATCCCAATCTCACCACACCCACATGGTAGCAAAATAGGCCCCATGCCGAGAATTTGTGGCAAGAGCCTATTGTGTGGGCTTGGAATAATTTAAGAATTGACTGTCAGTCTGTTTCTTGGCTTCCAGCTATGAAGTAATGTTCTAAGTAGAGAGCGGTACTCTGAAGCACTCATTACAAACTTTAAAGCTGTCTCATTTTCAATTATGAATATTAAAAAGAAGTACTCAGTAATCCCTGCATTATAAGTAATATTCCAAGTTTGGTTTGGCTTGTTGGTTTTTTGTGGTCTATTTTTAAAGACACTTTCTTAACTTATTCCGGAGTTAGTTCCCAACAACCAAATATTGTTCCTGTTTATATCAGTGGGGAAAGTCCCAGTGAAAAAACTAATCAGACCCAAGTTAATGAAAACAACACCCCCATTTAAAACAATGCCCTAGCCTTAACAATCTGCTCGCATTGCCTATTTGTATAAAATTTTATACCCTGCATGTTCCAACCTTAAAAAAAAATCCTGATTATTTATTTATGCCCTTTTTGTTTAAGAAGTTAAATCCCCAGAGCATCTCAATTTAGATCAAAAGCAAGCTACCAAAATTCACCTGGCACACCTGTGCTGTGTGATTTCTTAATTACCTGCCTAGCATTCTCAGAGCTACAAGGCAGAGATGCAGGGCTTGTTTAGCACATATTCAGATCTCTGCAATGCACCTTGTGTAACAGAGCCTTTCCAGAGCGCCTGAGGTGGTAACCAGTGTTAAATGATCCTGCATCTCCACAAACACTTGCATTTCAGCAATTTGCTTTCTCACAGGTTTCAGAAGACAGAGAGCTATCTTGGGGTGAGAAATCTGGGGAAAGAAATTGATTTATTTATGAGTTTCTTGATGAAGGTTTTCCCCGGCTGGTGAGCAGCATGGAGTTCCTTGTGCCAGTAGAGCCTTCTCAGTTCAAAGGGTAGGAGCAGGCCTATTAATTATGATAGCCACAGGTTGTTGTTACTTACATTTATGATGCAACACCCTAGGGACCAAGGGAAGAGTTTGGCCATTTCTGTTACACCTCAGACAAGTCTTCAGTTGACAGTCATGGACATAAACCTAAAAAGATGTACTCAAAACAGGAGCATGAGGTATGACACAAACAAGGCTCATCTGAGGGAGCACACCCCAAGTTTTTGCTGAGATACTTCTTCCTCTTGGTTACAGGATGCTTCTACACAGTGATGAGAAACTGAGTGCACATGTTAGATGTGACTGCTGACCACTGACATGTCCCTTGTCTAGCCAAGGAGCGTGCACACTTGGATGTAGATGGGCTCAAACTCATGCTCAGTTTGCACGTACACTGACAATTATGTACATGCAGGAGAAGCCCAGTCATGTCTTAAACCTCGCTAACACTGAGCACTCCTAGCTGTGTGTCTTCATACACGCAGTTTTATATTTTAATAGGATAGTCACAGTAATTTGTTCTTTACAAGTGGTTTGGATAGCAATTAGGCATCAAATATTACAGCTGCTTCTTTGGCTATTTGTCATTAGTGTAATTTCATTAATTGGCCAAAGCATTGACTCTGTTAACCTAAATATAATTTAAACTGCTGAAAGCTGATGGCATCTCTCTTGGTACAGTGAAAATACATAGCTCTGTCAGAAAGCTGAAGGCAATTATTACTATTAATAGTGCATGCTTCCACAGCACAAAGAAACTTCAGAGCCATCACAATTCTTTATGAGCAAGAGAGGAAGCAGTTGACTTGAATCATGCACAAGATGAACAGGTGCAACCTGTGATCCTTACTTTATAAGCATGTCATTCACTGTGACCATTAATGGACACAGAAAACATTCAATTCAATAATGTGTCTTTTCATGAAAGATTTTAGGAGAAAACATTTTCAGTTGTTTGCTTTGAAATTCAGTTTTTCATTGAGAAACATGTCCATTGCCAAGAATATTACCAAAAATTGCCAAGAAGTCCCAAATGGAACCAGAGATGCTGAAAAGGCTCTTCGCAGGATCTGTTTCAAGCAAATAGAAGTCTCCAGTGGCAACACCATTCTGATATGATTACAGGAAAAGACAAGCCAGTAAATTTTAATTTGTAGTCTCGGTTCAAATAATTTTGCAGGGGAGATTGCAGTGTACCTTACAGTTAATACAAAAGAGATCTTCAGGTACAGTGAGATTTGGTTGATCAAGGTACTAATTACTAAGCTACATTTAATTTCAAAATTTTAAAACACACTTGAAAACTCAACCAATCATCTCTGTTCCTTGAAAACACACTGTTGTTCAGAAATATTACAGAAAATCCTGGGATATGGAGATATTTTTAAAGGCTGTGCTTCATATCAATGTATTTCCCAGCTTCCTCTGTGCAATAAAAAGGTAAACTAAGTTATCAGCAAGAAATCTATCTGCAAAAAGTTAATAAGAAACATCTGCTGGTCTGCTGGGAGAGAAGTGGAAAATGGGTGGGAATTTCCAGCTTTAAGCAGCCATTCCCACAATGTTCAAGTCAACAGAAAAACCTGTCAGTAGAAGGTCAAAGTCATTAGTAGATATTTTCCCCCACAGAGAGATAGATCAGATACCCATAATTTCAGAGACATTGTTTAGGATTTTCCTAAGTTCTCATATTAGGCGAAGTTCTTATGTAAAGTCTACCTTTTGGAGCTACATTTTAAAGGCTTATAAGACCACCCTGAAAGGTGCAAAGAAGACACGAACAGGCTCTTGTCAGTGGTGCCCAGTGCCAGGACAAGAGGCAGTGGGTGCAAACTGGAGCACAGGAGGTTCCCCCCGTCCATCAGGAAGCTCTTCAGTGCTGTACAGGAGACAGAGCACTGGCATGGGGACCCAGAGAGGGTCTCCTCTTTGGAGATCTCCAAAAGCCACCTGGATGTGGGCCTGGGCACCCTGCTCTGGGTTGCCCTGCTGGAGCAGGGATGGGCCAGATGACCTCCAGACACCTCTTCCAACCTCAGCCATTCTGTGACTATAAGCAAGCAAAGGTCCCAGTCCACAAAGGAGTACAGTTTAAAAAGAGTCATCAGCAAAGTCGAGACAGTATGTAACGTCCTGTATGTTCATGATCCTAAGCCCCTTGCACTATCTTAGGTAATGCTCTTTTAGTGTCAGAAATGTCTCATTTGCCAATCACTAAGGATACATACATAAGCCATTATTTCTGTTCTGTTGATTCATGGTCATTTGTTAGAATACAGTAATTTGATTGTGATGCTGAGTCCTAAGAAGTCATATCTAAGGCAATTATAAATTCTAAATGAGCAGTAATGCAAAATACTTTCAGCACATAGAGGGAACGAACAGGTGGTTTAATGTGAAGTTCTGCAGGTACCTTCAGAATGTCTGACCTAAAAGATGCTGTAAAAGGGTTTTAATGAGCAAAGAGGATAAGTTCTGATATTCTGTTCTTGTTATCTTGAAAATTTTGAGATACTTAAAAACTTTTTTTTATCCATAGTTTATAGAAAATTTAGCCCTTTCAATTTGTTAACAAAGTTTTCACCATGATATTATGCAATATTGGCTGTAGCATGGTAAGACTTTAAATGGATAAAAATCCATTACTATTTTTGCAGTTTTCTTTCTTACCAAACTACTTATTCAGCAAACAAATAGCGTAAGCAGATACTATTTTCAGGTATTCTTCTATCTCTGGGATAACTGCTGAAGCTTACATCTGTAAATATTAGCTTAAACAACCTCTTAAAAATATTTTTGGTACTCAAAGAAATAACTGTAGTTATATTTAAGCATTCCTATTTATGAACATTTTCACGTAAGTATCATCTACCATCGTTGGCTAATATCTCTGCCAACCATATGTCATGGATGTGGTACAGTTCATATCATCTTGCATTTCTGTGGGTTTAGATCATCTTAAACCTGTATTAATTTGCAGGTAAATTTGGCACAATGTGAGTTTTATGGGCATCACTTGTAGCATCAACAATTATTGAGATTACTTGTTTCTTCCCATTTCAAGCATGTTGGTGCTGCCAGTGTTACAATCATATGAATAGGGTGAGCTTAACATGTCAGACACCTGTCTGAGCTTGAAAGATCTTTGGAAAACTTCATCCTAAAGAGTTCAGCTTTTTCCAACAATTTGACCATGGAAAAATCCCCGTCTTGTTCATGTTAAACCCTGAAGTAACATTTTTTTTACCACAACTTTAACCCCTTTATTCTTTGGAAAATATCCTTGAAGTTTGAAATTAAGATGTGGGTTGTTCCTGAAGCACATCTTTTATACCTCCTGCACAAATTCACGCAAAGAAACTATTGCAAAATTGCAGATTGCACATGAACATTCCCTGAAGTTACATCTACCACGTGTTTGAAGTTGGCCCTAAAGAGATCTGAGACTGCATTGCTGAAATGGAAGAAGACAGTTACCCCTGCTTTCAACTCGGTAGAGATTATAGAAATAGCTTGTTGAGTTAGAAGCACGGGGATCAGGAAGAAGATAGAGGACAGTGAAGAAAACTAAACTGAGGAAATCTAAAGGCTGCCTGGCTTTGGCTTGGGGAGATAGAGAACATGGGGAAGCAACTGCTTAATGTCAGTTGTGAGAGGAAGCACAGCATGGGGAGCCAGTAAGAAAGAGAACCCTGAATTAGATGCTCATATTCCACTTGGAGTGGAAAATGCAGTTATGGGACTTGCTGCCCTGAAATACCTGTGTGATCCACTGACAGTTTGCCCTGCCTGTGTCATAGGAAGCAAGCCCTTTGTGTTTGCAGCAGGACCCTGGTAACCAGTGATTATTAATGATGCTACTCTATTAACTGAAGTTACAGAGGCTAAGGTGGCCAACACAGACCCCAGCCTCGCTGGCTCTCCCAGGACTCACTGTGATTCTGCATAATGAAATGCCTACTTTGGCAGTCTACTTTTTTTTTTTTAAATATGGGAAATTACATCTCAAATTGTGCTAAAAGAATCTTGCAGTTGCAATCAGACGTGAGGAAGTGCCAGAATCAAATTGCCTCTCCAGCCTTGATTCAATCCCTTTTTTCCATAGGCATTATCTTTAATAGCATAATCATATACTTCTCCCTCCTGCAGGGCACAAAACGGACGCACCACTGCTAGATCGGGGAATATAACAAAGGGCAGGCTGCTGCCCGTGGGATGTGGACTTCAGAAACTGGCTGGTTCACAACAACAACAACAACAAGATTCAGATGCAGTAAAAATAGAGATGCAGAGATGCATGCACTGCAGCATGACTGCTTGCCAGGTATGATGGAGTGCAGGCATTGCATCAAGGAAAGTGATAGAAGGAGGTTATATCTCACAACTTCTCTCTAAATCTACTCCTAACCCTTACCAGAAGAGTGAGGATGGCTTCAACATTTCCCTTGAGAGTTGGTTGTATTTCTGCTGTTAAGCTCCTATGCAAAGCTAGGCAAGCAATTTAAGCCAAATCTTTCTCTCACAGTTATAAATCGTCCAGCTTCATTTTATGGGTCCCTGACTTGATAGTTTGGAGTCTCTGAGCTGCAAAGTGCTGAGCACTCACAGTCAACCACCACATAAAATACTGTAAAGTTCTATATACTGTGCAAAGTCAAATGCTAACCAGCAGAAACTGGGCACTCAAATTCAACAAACATCTCTGGCATGCCCCATCCCCACCTATGGAGCCAGGTTAATACATCCTTCATCTGAATGGCTGCTGTGAAAATAAATCCATTATTTTTCTGTGAAATTCCCAGACACGAGCTAGGAGCTGTAGGAAAGCCGAAAGAAACAATGATAATGCTGAATTCAGAACAGGATTGATAGGAAGGAGTCAGAGAAGAAATCACACAAAGAATAGTGAAAATAAAATGGGATGCTACTTATCTGTTAAGTGAACATCAGCCGGTCTGTGCACTGAAAGAGGAAGGGAACCAGCAGAGGATCCGAAGTATAGATCTGCAATTAACCTAATTAACAATTATGGCCCATGAATTATGCCCAAAGTAACCACATCGAGATCACAAAGGTAACCTTAATTCTGATATTCCTTGACTATCATGGCTTGACTTTGCACATTAGCTAATATATTTTAATGAAGACTGATGTGTGGATTTTTATTTGTCTTTGTGTATTATCTACAACCATAATTTAAAGAATTTAACAGTTAAAAGCCCCTGAAATGTATCATTAGAGTGATTGGCATGAATTATGCTACAGGAGATGGGGGTTCTTTGAATTCAGCCCTCAACTAGCAATTACAGTGAAAATTTTTCCTTCATTTGTTCTTCCTGGAAGTGTAACTTGCATTGCCATGTGAGACACTTTATGAATAGGATTTAAGTTAAAAAGAAATCAAGTATTTATTGTTAGTTATTATCTATATGTAGGAAGAATGTGTAGAACTCCAAAAAGAAAGTTTCAATTTGTTTAAGAAAATCACGATCTACAATAATCACAGAGAATTATAACTTCACATCTGAATCTGGGTTTAAAAAGTTGAGATTAACAGATTTATTGCTTTTCTTGTTTTCTGTTTTTGCAGCCGATATCTATATTATTATTCTCCTTGCAGCTATTTTTGGCATCTAGCTTGTTAGCACACAACTTTAACTGTAGCTTCCATTGAAAGGAGTATTTTTTCAGTATTTTTTGTCACATCATTAATATCTTAATTCTAAGATCGTACATCTTTCTTTCAAACAAAGCATTCAACCATACAATAAACATCTTGTTGACATCAGTTACAAACAACCAATGACAGCTAGTAAGGGATTAAATGATTGCTTAGCCTAACCTTCAGGAATATTTAGTTATAATTCACATGCTATCGTTTTTAACTCCTTTCCTACATTCAGAACATTAGAGTCTGAGCCGAGCAACAGTAATTTTCTGTTATATGTCATCTCTCTTCAGCGCTCAAATTTGTTTTGGTTTCTAAGCTCTGGTTCCTTTATTTTGGTTATTATTTATCTTTTTTTACAAGGAAATAAAATCATAGAATCGTAGAATCACAGAATGGCTTGGGTTGGAGGGGATCTTAAACCCATCCATTTCCAACCCCCTGCCATGGGCTGATTGGCTCCTGCCAGATCAGGCAGCCCAGGGCCCCATCCAACCTGGCCTTGAGCACCTCCAGAGATGAGACATCCACAGCTCTCTGGGTAACCTGTGCCAGAGGATTGGGCCTCTGATCCTTCATAGCACTTATGCTTCTGGGATGCAATTCTGGATGAAACACCATCTGCAAAAGTGGCTGTTAAATCTTGGTTCTTTGGATAATACTGTAACAATTCCTGCCCTCACCTGCCTGTGCCAGAGCTCAGACTATCACTTTACAGCAGCCAAACTTGTTACCAGCAGTGAGCTGTGACGCACTGACTGTGTATCCTTTAGCACACTCTCCTCACTGTTAGCATATCCTGAACACCTATGAGACGTCTTGCATGACTGTCCGGAAGGCCAACAGTATCCTGGCCTGCATCAACAGAGGGGTGGCAGCAGGGAAATGAAAGGGATTGTTCCCCTCTACTCTGCCCTTGTGAGGTGCCCTCAGGAGTACTGTGTCCAGGTCAGGGGCCCCCCATATAGGAAGGATGGAGAGGTTTTAGGAGTGGGTCCAGAGGAGGGCCAGAAAGATGCTCAGAGGGCTAGAGCACCTCTCTTATGGAGACAGGTTGAGGGAGTTGGGCTTGTTCCACTTAGAGAAGAGAAGGCTGAGGGGAGACCTCATTGTGGCCTTCCAGTACTTGAAGGGAGCTTACAAACAGGAGGGGAACCAACTTTTCACATGGTCTGATAGTGATAAGACAAGGACAAATGGCTTTAAACTAAAAGAGGGGAGATTTAGGTTAGGTGTTAGCAGGAAACTCTTTACTCAGAGGGCAGTGAGGCACTGGATCAGGTTGCCAAGAGAGGTTGTGGATGCCCCATCCCCTGGAGGTGCTCGATGCCAGGCTGGATGGGGCCCTGGACAGCCTGGGGCCCCATCCTGGGGGGTAGCTACTCTCTCCATGGTAGGGAGTTTGAAATGGATGAGATTTAAGGTCCCTTCCAACCCAAGCCATTCTAATATTCTATGATTAATTAGATCTGGAGAGAAGCTTCTTCCTTGTCTTCATGTTTGAAAACTAAACATCAGAAGCACTTCAGACTCCTCCTAAACTCTTTAAACTAAAGCTGGGGTTTCTTAGATCCATCGTGATGCCTCATTCTAGCCATGGAGGAACTTTGCTTTCACATCCTGGATCCCTCAAAGAGTCAAATCCAACACATCCAAAAAAAGCAAACTATGAATAATCACCCATTAATTCTTGATCAGTAGGTGTGGAATTGCCAACTTCACCTAGAGCTTCAGCCCTTTCTTGACAAAGTCAGCACTAGTTGGGGGTTAAAATGAAAACTTTGCTAGGAAGCAGGCATCTCTAAGAGAGTGGGATTGAAGCTTCTTATATGTTTTAAAAGCACAATGCTTAATTTAGGACCTTTTTAAGATCTGGACACAGTTAATAAGAATGAAAGGTGGTGAACTCATCAAAGAAATGAAATTTTAATCCGTTTTGTGTATGATATAAATACTGTTTCCTTCATGTCTTATTCCCAACAGGTTAGTTCTCCTTCCTTTTTTTTTCTCAGTAGAGATACATGAATCATCAGCTAACACATTTCTGCCACAATTTTTCACATCCATTAAAAAGTCTGCCAACAATGTACCTTAAAAGGATTGGCAGTAGAGCAGCGATACTACCAGCAGGGTATTTCATCCTTTGAATAAGGCAGTCAAACCTCCACCCTCCTTTATCCTCTCTTACCTCTGCTCAGTTGGCATCATTGAAATATTAGAGCCAATCTCATCAAAACAATCTGAATAGAAAGTCAGGATCCTTTCAAAGCACAGAAATATTACTGGAAGTGCAGAAAGCTCATCTTTACAAAAATTATTAGTTCTCAAGTTTGCTTCCTGAAAAAAGGTTAAAGGGCCTACATTCAATTAATAGTATGTATCTTCTTCAGCCCAAGACATAATTTAGTTATGACTATACTTTATTGTACCCTAGTCACTTTTAGACTATAACTACTGTGGCTGTGCCTTTCTTTCATCCTAAGTATGCCTTTGCTCTAAGTGAGATTACCTTCAGGTTTATTTTGAAGCTTCTTAAATAAACTCTGCAAAAACATTGTTTGAATTTGCATGCAGAAGAATGCTTGTGGCGTTTATTGTAAGATGTATATTAACAAACAGTATCAGACTTTTAAAACTGTCACTGGCTTAACAGCAAATTAGAAAGGACAGATGCCTTAACTGGAGAGTTTGTCTCCCTCTTTTTTTTTTTTCTTTTATTTCTTTTTTCTCTTTCCCTTTTTTCTCTTTCTCTTTTTCTTTTTTTCTTTTCTTTTTTCTCTTTTTTCATTTTTTTCATTTTCTTTTTTTCTCTTTTTCTCATTTTCTTTTTTCCTTTTCTTTTTTTCTTTTTTCATTTTTTCTTTTTCTTTTTTCTCTTTTTTTCATTTTCTTTTTTCCTTTTCTTTTTTCTTTTTCTTCTTCTTTTTCACTCCTTCCTCAGCTCAAGCTCTAAGTGGAGAGGCATAAGAAGCAGGAGCTCAGAATCGCAGCAGCAAAAACACTGTTCAGAAACTTGTTAATCACTCTGTAAGGTGCCACGGGGAGGGATATTTTTATAACCCAAGAAAATGCCAGCATGAGTTTAATTTTTACCACAAAGTCCACCTTGCTTATTTACTGTGAGAAGCGATATATCACCTCTATGTGAGCAATAAAGATAAATTGTGTTTTAAGGCAGGACCATGAAAATTACAATGTGGATACAACGGTCCCTCCCCCTTGAAGCATTCCATTTCTTCTTGTTTCACATGTAAACAAGAAATGGAAATACTGGAAGCAATTTGAGTTTATAAGAGATTGAAGCTAAAAGAAGCAGAGTTATTTTCTCTCCTGTGCTGTGGGCTACTCGGATTTAAGCAAACTGTTTAACAGCTCCTATTCCTCTTCGGAGATGATATGTAAATAATTCTAAATCTTACTAATACTTCTTCAAAAGTGTACTGTGGTTACCTTGAATGAACTATATAAGATCTGTGTTGGTTTTTTTTATGAGACTAATGTATTATGTTGGGAGTTGGACTAGATGATCATCTTATAGCATAGCAGTTCTCAATCTCCATGGTCAGAAAAGGTGGCTGACAGTCTCTTACTGGATTTTGAGGACTTTCTCTTGTTTGAGGGGAGATGCACTAAGTCTTTCTGGAAAAGAAAGAAAGAAAGAAGGAAGGAAAGAAAAGAAAGAAACAGACAAAGAAAATTATTTAAGATAGAACACTATTTTACATTTTTTCCAGATTTTTTTTTCTTATGGTGAGAATGGAAAAGAATGGTTACAGACAGCGCCTACTGCACAGATGGAGGCAGCGGTGTCCTGAACCTGCGCCGCAGTGCCATCTGCTGCACACGCGGAGAATAGGCGGCCGGAGGAAGGGACGCCCAAGCTGCAAAACAAGCGTTTGGTTAGCACAAAGTAGCAGTTGCGTTAGGCACTTCGCTTTCTTCGGCGAGATAAATCATCCCGCAATACCCTTGTCAGTTAGACAAGTATCATTATCTCCTTTTGCAAATAGCTGTGCAGAGGCAAACAGATAATCTGAGTTACGGAGATGACAGAGGGAATCAGTGGGAAAGTGAGGATCAGATTCGGGATTCTTGATTTATAATGCTGTCCAGCAGCCACTCAGCACGAGGGAGCATTGGTGGGAGCACGGATCTCATGGTTCAGTGTTAACACATGAGCTGGAAAATTTGTTCTTGCTGCTATGGGCCATAAGGAATAGGGAGTGTTCAGAAGGATTTAAACAAGTCAAAGAGAAAACTGGTAAGAAGGAAATGCTTCTTCATATACTGAGCCTGTGGAACTCACTGCAAAAGGACGTCTGAAATCCAAGAACATAGTAAAATTCATTAAAATTTCAGACAGCTCTGGGGCCAGCATTATGTAGGCTGCCTGTTTTTACCCACAAATTGGAAAAGGATTAAGAATTCCATACTTTCAAGGTAAAAATGTTCACTGGTTTGTGGAAAGTAGGATGAGATGCTGTATAACACAGGTTAGCCTATACCTGTGGGGAACCAGCACCTTCCTGTGAAGCACTAATGCTGGCTGGAACAGTAGAAGCCAAATCCTGAGATTTTGGGGACACAGCGATCTTACTGCTCTTACTGGAGAGTGGAGCAGCTTTCTGTTCTGCCACAGGCTTCCCATGTAGCCTAGGGCAAGACACTTAGAGTGCAAGTAGATATGTTTGCTGTTCCAGTGTAACACATTGCCATGACCTTCCCTTGTCCCTGCCACTGCATGGCCTCAGGAGCTGGATTATGGCAGCATTCAACCATACCAAAGCTGATGTCAAAGCAGTGGGACTTGGCAGCTGGGAAAGGAAAGGAGGGAGGGAAAAGGGTAGAAGGGAATGAAGGAGCAAGTGAGCATGGTAGGAGATCACCCTTCTTTTTGGTCAGTCATCAGCTCAGCTGCAGATGAAACCAAGCCCAAGCTTCCAACACATAGTTAACAATCATCAGATGACCATGTACTATGAAAACAGGAGCACAGAAGTCATTTATACAGAGTTCCTAATTCTTACTCTTCTCTTTTGCCTTATCTCATTTGCTTTCTCATTGTGCTATACAAATGTTCAACACAACAAAGGTGTACTGAAAAATACAATATTTTCCTCTCAACAGGGTTCTTATGAGGATTAATGAAAGAGTAAGCCTTATTACTGCAATGACATCGTACAACAAAATTCAGGACAAGTCAAATGGTCTGGTGATGGCACCCATGCCTCCTTCTTGATTAGACGTATGGCTAAGATGAGGAATTGAAGTATACTGCAATAAAGTATTAAAAATCAGCATGATTGAATAAAGTATCATGCACACTTTACATCAGTAAAATTGTCCAGTTGTTTTGTAAGGAGAAAAGATCCAAAAAAGGGTATAGGAAGGGGTAAGGGGAAAAAAAAGAAGACTGTGGCAACTTTCATATATTCTGTGAGCTACCTAATATATATTCATCAGTGCCTCTTAACCCCAAGTATAATTTATATATCTATTTATACCAAAACTGTGTGGGGTGAACTCTAAGGAGGAGACACCAGTGTCAAAAATGCTGCTGACTTCAGTGAATCCAGGATATCATCCTGGGCTCTGGGATGCACAAGCTCTCACAGCTCCTTTGGAGGTAAGGAAGACACGTAGGTTTCTACTAGCTAAATGATTGGCCCTTAACCTATTTACAAAAACAACACTAGTTCTCAGGTCTCAAAACTGAGCTTCCGCTTGCCTGACCTATTCCTTAGCATCTCTTTCAAAGGATCTAAATAATTTTTAAGAAAGAATGACCGGTTTCTATCTACAAGAAATGAACAGACAAACAAGAAAAAGAAAAAAAAACATTATGAGCTGCAGCTGAAATCAATGTACCCTACACATGGGGTGTCCCACTGCGATGTAAAGCACAGCCGTGGTGAAGTCAAGCATCTCTACATGGTGTGACAGCACTCATGGTAAGTGAAAAGAACTGCTGGGAGAGGACCTATAGCTTGGGGTGCTGAGCTATACTTCTCTGGATGTTGAGGCCTGTGCAATAACATCAGAAATACCAAAGGAGAGTTCTTTGGGTTTTTTTTATCTACTTCCTCCTCTAGTTTCAACCAGCAGCAGCAGCTGAAGACCAAAGCTTAGAGTTTTGGGGAAAAACATTAGGTTGGTTTTTATTGTGAGTAATAATATTTACAGTACAATAAAGCCTGGAGGCCAACAAGATTGGGATCCATTGTAGTAAATGAAAAGCACTTGTCTCCATGCAATTAAATAATTAAATTATTAAATCATTTTTAGATCTTCTTAAAAAGTCCTTATTTCTGTCAACACAACCAAAACTCCTCCAGCACTGGGATAAATGAGAGGCAAACACTTTGTGCAGACACCTCGGTGGCTGCCCTCAGGACATGAGCTGTTGTCACATGGCTCCCTGGTGGTAACCTGCTCCTCTTCCCAGTCCCTTAGGAAAACATTTTCCTGGCCAAGCCAGGCGTACTGATACAAAAACGGGGTGTAGACCAGACCAGAGATAGGGAAATTTCACTAAACAGGTGTGGTGCATTATTAGACACTTCATGTTTTCTATTTTTACCTTAATCTCTTTGCTCTTCCCTCAGGGCTTGTGTAGTCTAGAAAAGATTTATTTTAAAACTTATTAGCTGGAGCGTTTGAGCTAATATGTTTAAAATCCCTGGTTTCTGATCCTCACTCCTACCATGGCTACTTCGGTTTCCTCAGGCACTGCAAAGGAGTTGCCTTGTCACCACCACATCCTTTTTGAGGACAAGGCTGTTGTCACATTTCCCATGACACTTTCACCTAATTTGGTCATTTCTCCATTAGAAAATACTTTGTGCTGCCCGTACCAGGGCTTTAATGGGTTTTAATTAAAACGTTTGAGCTAGCATATATTAAAAATACACCTTTTGTCCCAGGGCTCCGACACATGAGCAAGTCACTGCAATGCGACTGCACAGGCACCATCAGCCTCTGCTACTCACAGGTTGGTTCAGCTTCAGCTCGTTTCTCAGGCCCTAATCTATGCAATCTCTACACACAAATAATCCACAAACCAAGAGCCAGGCTATATTTTCTAAGGAAGGCAATTATTTAAATGTTCCTCACTAAATTCTCAATCCCATTTCCATTTAAACAATATAATGCTGGCCATAATGTTAGCCACTGTATTGCTTTAAAACAGCATATCCATAGCTTGAAGAATGCTATTTGCCATTAAGAGAGTAACGACACATCTGCCACCTTGATCACTGTGTTTGTGTTATTATCAACTTCTGTCTCAGTGCCAGGAAATTTAATCAAACTCCAGCAAAGAAATAATAACGTTTCAGTTGAACAATGGCGTGGCCCTTTGAAAACGCAGCGATTTGCTCTAGGGTGCACTAAAAGGAGAGAAGGTCTGTAAACAAAGGGTAGTGCTGTGAAAAAAATATTATCTGTCAAATCTAGCTCTTTTTTTCCTTCTTTCTACTTGCAAATAATTATCCAACAGTTTGCAGCTACTATAAATGTACCAGCCTTCGATAGATACGCTGTGTAATGCTGCTTATTTAGAGGTTGTTGGCAGTTTGCTTGGTTGAGTATTTACGGCTTCCTTTTCATGCTATGTGAAAGGCTTACAGCCCATTACTTTCCTTCTGTACCCCAACTGGACTGTCCAAAGCAAAACACAGAGTTGTCTTGGAAAAAGAAAAACAAAATAAAAAATGGAAAGAATTAGGGAAAGGAAATAAGCAAGCTGAGGAAACGTTAAAACGTGTGAAATCTTTCCCATCTTTTAGAGTCAAGAAGATCATTGTGTCTGGTTTTGCTCCTAGATTGTTTAAACTATTGATGGAGGAAGAGAAGGCATAAGTCATATTTACTGACTGCCTGGAAATCTGCTCAGCCGATGTAAATTCTTTGCATGTGAGTGCATGTCCATGTGCCGTGTTGTTTGCGAAGGGTGCAGTCCCTTATCCTTGGCCCTTTTGTTTGAGTAAATGCTTAAGTGCCAAGCCTTTGACCAGAGACATCAGGAAACTGCTGCCTGTCCTCCCGCCGCACCTCCAGCACACATTGCTGCAGCCAAAGTCGTTTGTCTTGCTTTTACCCAGTGCTATCACTGAGCAAGAACAGCATTGCTGAACCAGTGTGACTATTTTATTATTATTATTTTTGCCTCTGAGGCCAACTCTGCTTCTGTAATTCTTCACTACCAACAACATAACAGATAGCTCAAGCACCTGACACATATTTCCCCTGTAGATCAGCCCAAGTAAGGGATGGCGGTGTGTTGTTACCAATGAAGAGAATATAGGCTGCTAATTACCAAACAGCTGGAGTCTGCGTCTACAGGAGAGTTTCTTCTGAAGGGACTGGGAGCCCCAGAAGCTCTAAACAATGGATTTATAAAGGTGATGTTTGAAAAACACTTCTGCTCCTACAGGATGGTATGGTTGCCCTAAACAAGTGACCCACTAATCAATTTTTGCATCCCTGTTCTCTCCCCCTGCTCCCTTGATGGCCTGGGTTATTAGGGTGGGATATGCTTTATGGGGGCAAGAAAGCCAAATCTCAACGTGAAAACGCTTTCAGATGATCTGAAGAGAGCAATATGAAGGTTAGAGTTTATATGACTGTTTACAAGAATGTTGTTATTACCATGCTATAAAACAGAAAGGAATGTGACCAGACTAGTACGGAACATCAAAAGAATCGTAGAGTCATTTTAATGAGTTACTAAAAACTAAGTCAGGTTCTGATGTTTTGTGGCAATACGGTTCTGTTCTGTGCAATGGATTTAAGTAACTTAGCAACCTGCGTGCAAGCTGGAGCTTGTTGGGACATGCTCCCAACTGCTGTTTGGTGCTCCCAGCGTCCCAGGCAGACAGCCTGCCCTGTTTGTATTTTACAGGGTAGGAGAAGATAGTTTGAGGCAAGAGATCTGCTGACCTCAGCCTTGTGCAGATGGTGATATCTGAGCAAGAAAAGGGAAAATTGGGGTTTTTAGAGGGACCTGTTCAGAGCAACAGCTTTTCAAATTCACTGTGTACATGGGAAAGTAACAGCACATCATGTACAGGAAAACCAAGCCCATGTGGATTTCCATGTGGATCACATAGCTACAAGGAATGGGAGGCTTGAGCATACATGGTAGGAAGGTACCAAAATGCCACTGTCATCATGTATAACCTACCTTTAGCAAGAAATCCGAAGGAATTTTCAAAATGAATAGCTCACCTGTTATTTTTGCCTTAGAAAAATCACTGTTGCTTTTGCACTTGTAATCTGCCAGTATTTTCTGTTTTCTTTTGTTTCCTAGGAGCTACTTTTTATGACAGTAACAAAGCTAGGTATCAGGTAGACAACACAACTCAGAAGCTGTGAGATTTGTTTTTAAACCTTATGTGATGGCATTTTAATCAAAATGTACCATTCTGTACCACTTTTGTTTCTTATGTCACTCCTATGACCATGTTTCACAGCAGACTTGGAGCCAACCCTGAGATAGGCTGTAATTTTTTTTAAGTACGAATCTCAATGCATACATGAATGAAACAGGGACGTGGTCAGTGGGCATAGTGGTGACGGGCTGATGGTTGGACTAGATGATCTTCATGTTTTTTTCCAACCTTAATGATTCTATGATACTACGATTCCGTACAGAAATGTGAGATCAGTGAGATACTTCAATTTGACATAAAATACATTTTCTTTCACTGAAGATGATCCTCTGTTCCATTAATGAAATTTGTGTGAGTTCAATTGCAAAATGACTCTTTGGAAACATGGGACTTCCCTGTCCTTTACTACACATTATGTTCTTTTCAACAACCAGGCAGCATTCAGAATTGTATCAATCATGCTGATGAATTATAAAGGCAGGTTTTAGCAGCTGTGTGGATGTTGCAGCTGATGGGCTTCAAGGGGAAATTAGTATCCTCCCTGGGATACAGAGCTCCGCCAGACTATGATGATCTGCTTCTGGAAGCTGAACGAGGACCCAAGCAGTGCGTCAAAAATTTGGACAAGCTATCACAAAACCACTGCCAGGTCTTCTGGAGCTACATGGAAAGTTCCCACTCCAAAGGAACTCACGAGCTTATAGGCATGAGTCAACTCCCTTTTCTCATCTGCCGTGCCCCAAAGAAAATTTGTGATGATTCAGACAGAAAAAGTTGTCTGAGAGGAGACTGCAGTGTGAGTACACAACCATTACAGGGGGGAACTACTGGTGAAAGAGGAGGTGGTTGCGTTAGCGGTGCTGGCTGTTGCTACCTTCATCCATCAACAGTTTAATTCCCCAGTAAAATACCCAGAGAGTCATGTTCAGCCCTTTTGTCCTTTCTAACAGGAAATGAGTGCCAATCATTAAAAAATAGGCCGTATTTGTCAGTGTGCCTTTTTCCCACCCCTTTTCCTTGCTGAGATAGGCGCTGACCCACCCTTCCCTTTGAAGGCAGCTGGCTGTGTTATTGCTCAGATAAGCACACATCTGCACTCCTGATGTTCTCTGACAGGTCAGCAGAGAATATATCAGCTAAGATGGGAAAAAAAAAAGCCACTCCCAGTGCTACCTGAAAGCCTTCCATTCTGAATTGTGTCTGGTTGCTGATGCTGCCAATCTCTATTGAAGGGAAGCAGAAAGTTCATGGAGTGGAGACTTGCTGGCCCAGAAACATCCCACCGCAGCTCTCATTTATAACTATGTTCAGTCTCTTCTGTGATTTCAAGTTTTCACCCACATTTGGTGGAGATGATTACTGTGTTTCTCTATAAAAGCATCTGCAACGATACAGAAGTCTCCAGTCAAGTGTCCGTGGTCCATGAACATGACAAAAATACATAATAAATACAGTACTTCTACTCTTAAAGCAATTTGTCAAATGGGCATGTATTTATGTGTGCTATGCTGTGGAATATATGCACCATGTCATTATATACTCAGGTTGTATGGTTCACAGGAAATTAAATTTGGTATACTCATAGACAAATATTTACATTATTAGTAGTCATCTTTAGGAACATGGCATTATCACAAGTGCAGGCATTTCATATTTCCTGTCTCCTACTTTTAAATGAGAATGTGTTTGATCAGTGCCTCCTTTGGGTGTTCTTTTTATTCACAGACCAAATAAAACCAGACTGAAATTTTCCCTTCTATTCCCATTGCTCATATGCTTCTGTCTTCATGCCCAAAATGACCTCCAACTGATACTCAGATTTCTTTTATGATGTTTTTCCAACAGTACACAAGAAATAAATGGTTCTGACAGGGAAAATCTGTCCTGGGAAGCTGCTAGAAATGCAATTCTCCCTGACGTTTGCAGCTGCCACCGTGGGGAGATGTTCCCGCACGGATCTTGACCTTCTGAAGTCCAGCAGCAAAAATCTCACCTCACTGTCAACTCAGTGTGGTAGCATCCAAGTTTAACAGCACAGTTTACTGCTGCACAGTCCTACTCTCACATTTTTGTATGAGAAATATCAGCTACCAGGCTTTAAAAAATCATTTCAACAATAGAATTCTGGACACATCAACTATATTACTGGGGGGAAAAGATATTGATATTAATATATAAATCCATACAAGCAAGGATGTAGTAGTTTTAGCAAGTGTTTAATGCTTTAGTGCATATATGAGTCTGTACAGGAGAGTTTAGATGGAAATAGCCGCCCCATTCCAGACCTGAGACTCAGTATCAAGACAGTTGATCCCAGATTTGCCAAATCCCAGGCACTGTGCACACTAGAACAGAAGGAACTGTGCTGATCTGAATAAAGAATCATAGAATCACCAAGGGTGGAAAAGACCTGCAAGATCATCCAGTCCAACCATCCACCTATCACCAATATTTCCCACTAAACCGTGTCACTCAGTACAGCATCTAAAGGTTTCTTGAACGCCACCAGGGACGGTGACTCTACCGCCTCTTTGGGCAGCCCATTCCAGTGTGTAACCACTCTTTCAGAGAAGTTCCTCTTAATGTCATATCTGAATATAGAATCATAGAATCCACCTGCAAGATGCAGCATTGGTGGGCACATGGTTGAGAAAGGTGCTGTGCTCTCACAGGAGTTAATCATTTAATCACAGAAGAGGATTTTCGGTTTCATTTCCTTCTCTTCACAACTGTTGGTCTGTGAAAACGGGCGAACTGCACACAGCCTTCTGGCTGCAGGAGGAACTCCACATAAAGATCATCAAAAATCACAAAGAATCATAGAATCATTAAGTTTGGAAAGGACCTCTAAGATCATCTAGTCCCACTGTCAACCCGTTCCACCACGTCCACTAATCATGTCCCCCAGTGCCACATCTACAAGTTTCTCAAAAACCTTCAGGGATGGTGACTTTCCACTTCCCTGGGGTGGAGCCTTAGGTGGAGCAGGATCACAAGATCACTGATTTCAGCTATCCAGAAATCGGGCTTGCTATAGTATGTATAGACAGTAGACCAGCAGGTCTTCTGGGTGGGATATAGGGTGTGATAGCAATCTCAGATTGATTAGCCTAAAGCTTCAGAGGAAATTGTAGATTCAGTAAGAATGAATCTCAGACCCTACAAACTCACTGGCATGAGCATCCTAATGCCTGAGTCCTGGAGCTTACCATTAACAAGTAGATTAAATCTCCGCTTAGAAATTTGCTATGGTAAATTTGACTTAAATCCCTAGTTCCTTAGGTGGCAGCATCAACACCTAAACATTATATAATTAGAATGTATTATACCTGGTCTGTTCTCAGCTGTCTGCAAGTGATATCCAAGGGAATATTGAGACAGAATTACTTTTCCCCAGCAGACAAATATCCAGGATTCAACTCTGTCTGGAACAAGAGCTCAACACACTCACTGTGCAAGGAGTTGCATGTCTGGCTCTTCTGAAAGTACTGTCAGCTAATGTAGACGCTTACCACATTTTGTGTTTGAACACAAGTCCCAAAGAGCTAGTCCTAACCTGTTGCATGCACAAGTCTTGGGAGGGGTGGGAGAAAGCAACGCCTGGAGTCCAAGAGGAGAGAAGTGGGACCCCTAGGCAATGCAGGAGGCAGCTGGGATTTGGGACATTCTGGTCAGCACTGCACAGTAAAAACCTAACTCAGCTCCAGGTCACTGAAAACTGCAAGGACTGGCAAAGGGCCTCTCCATCTCTGAAATTCCTTCTGGGTTTTTGCAGAGGTTCCAGATGTGTAAAGAATGGAAAGAAGCTTCCCCTTCTTTATTTTTTATTTACTGCAGACATTTTGCTCAGCTCTGCGTGAAACCACCTGCCCCACGCAACCACAAATATTGGAGCAGCAGAGTGATTTTTCTACCACCCACATAAGATAAGGCATAAGAAGACATAAAGCCTCATTATATCCAAACAAAAAACTTACAAGCGAAAACATAAGTGTTAAGAGGAAGCTGAAAAAGTAGCTGAAGAAATTAGCTATTGTGCAATCAAATACAAATTGAATTCCAGGGTGTATTTTGCTATTTAACATATCTGCCAAATGAAATCTTTGCTCAAGTAACCTTTTGAAACTCATACAATCACCATCGTAACCATCATAACCACCATCCCAGCTAAATTCTGCCATAGTTACTTCAGTAAAACAGCTTTCAAGCCTTTTTTATATTCTCCTGGGCTTGCAGTCAGCATGAGGAGGGCAGAACTGGCCCTTCCTTTACCTCCTTGTCCACCAGAAGATCTCAAAGAAGATGGTAGCTGGCATAATCACAGCTTTGGAACCTGGCTAAACATGTGGCTCATCTCAGGAGTCAGCCCAAAGACAAATCAGCTCCAAGCACCATCAGCTTTCCCATTGGTGGCTTCCTCACAGACCTGTGAAAATAGAACAAGATTGGAGTGATGGAAGGTTGGGGTGCAAGTGCACTTGGATATACCCAATTTTCAAGGACAAATTAAGTTTGTCTTTGTTTCCACTGAAATCTGCCTTGAAGGCAGGGATTGATGTCTCAGTATAAACATGGAAAAGCAGATATTTGCATAACCTGTGGATCTGTAGGCCTCACTGCTTTCCAGGAGTTTTTGCAACCTTATTCATAAAGTAGACAATAAATTAAATACTGTATTAACGTAAAATCTTAGAAACATTAAGTTTAGAAAAGACTCTAAGATCAACAAGTCTAACCATCAACCCATCCTCACCATATCACTAAACCATGACCCTCAGTGCCACATCTCCACATTTCTTGAACACTTCTAGGGACAGTGATTCCACCACCCCCCTGGGCAGCCTGTTTCAATGCATTAGCACTCTTTCTGAGAAGAAGCTTTTCCTAATATCCAGCCCGAATCTCCTCTTAAAGTCATTACCTCTCATCCTATCAAAGAGACAGAGCCCAGTGCTCCTGTCTTTCTATGGGACCCTTTCTGCAATACACGTGGAAGCAGGGTGCTGGAAACAGTGGCCTTAGCACCAGAGGAAGGTTGAGTGATTTGGCAGTTGACACCTGATGAGTCCTGCAGCCACCAAAACCCCTAAGACAGCTCCAAAATACTTTATGGCTCAGAGTAAGAAGAAGATCAGTCAGTTATCGCCCTATTTGCAAAACTTTTCCAAAACATCCTGGTGCCCAGAGTCTCTTTCCAGAGGATAGTAAACACACATCTGCACGCCTGCTCATTGCTTTGAGACCCCCGTACTATAGCTCAACTACATTTACAGTAAAGCGTCTCAATCATCAAGCATGAAACTCGATCCACCCTTGAAATCCATCTTTTTCTTACTCAAATAAACAAGAACATTTTTTTGTTTACTTTCATGCAGAATCATAGAAAACAAGCTTAGCCATGACTTCTAAAACCCATCTGAGGCAGGCACCTCACGTGCAAAGCCAGGATCAAACACACCTCGCTCGCTCCTGACAGCAGCAGCAGCTGGCAAGGTCACTGAAAAACAGAGAAACACAGCTCCATCTATTTTGAGTGTAGTCTGCATAACAGCTTGACAGGGAAACACCATAATACTGTTCTCAGGATCAGCACCACGTGATGCTAAAATACAGAGGGCATCAAGGAGGGATCTCATTTGGGCAGCTCTGCTCCCAAGGAGCCCATAACCCAGAGACTGTGAAATTCAGCAGAGAGCTCTTCCCCATGTTGTGGCCTTGGACCCATGATGAAAGGCACTCTAAAGGAGTCAACTGTGAGGTCAAGGTGCTTTACACTCGCATGTTGAAAAATAAGTAACCATCAGTGTCCAATTTAGTTGTCATCACAGAGTGGGACTCCAAGGAAAAGGAATGCTATAAGCTTGTAAGGACCACACTTATCTCCTTCCCTTTGATGTGAGCCAAGGTAATAGAGATTCTGCCAAGGTGTGACTAATTCCTTGTTACTATATTGCATAATTTTCATATACTATTGAAAAAACATAAGGCGTTTAAGAATTGGAGGGAAAGAGAAACTCACCCCTGACACATTCCACAGAACACAACCAGCAGTACAAAGCAGGTTTTATTAACAGACGGTGAAAGCTCAATTTAAAAAGTACTGTGGGCATTAAAGGAGATTGTTTTATGTCTCTGACATGAATACTCAGGCTAGATGAACTATCAGGAGTTTGGTTTAAGTGAGATTAATGCTTAGTACTTGGAACCCATCCAAACTGATTAAATCTGATTGAGTAAGAGAGCACAACTTTCTATATCACTTTCAAAGTGATATGATTAGGCTGCATATGTACTATCTGAAAATGTAAATATAAACAGAAGGGAAGGGAAAAGTACCCTTCCCAAGTTTTAAATGCAAAAAATAATAATGAACCAGCTGTATGAAACACTTTAAATTTAGTTGACTATTAGAAGAGTTAGATAAGAAAAAGGGTATTAATGACATCTAGAATGTGTTACAGGAATAACAAGCCTGTATTCTGCCCTGCTAAGCGACTCATTTGACTCCTTTGAAGTCAGTTGAAGAGTATAAGTTTGGGAGAGGAGAATTTGACCCCAGAACATTTTGTTAAAGAGGGTCAGGGAAACCTGGGACTTTTCAGGTTGCTATAGGCATGGCACAGATTTGCAGCCAGTAGTATTAACTGGAAACAGTTTCTAATTATTTTTAATGTCACTAAGAATTTATTCATTTTATATATATGCTTATATGTATTTTCAACAGTTTTGCCAAGCATACCTTTACATGCCACCTGGAAAAAGGCTATACTCCAGATTTTGATAAATAATGCTAGATATCCATACTTGATATCATAAAGTCCAACCATCGACCAATCACCACTATGCCCACTAAACTATGTCCCTGAGTGCTACATCTCCACATGTAAATTTTGTGTCTCATTTCTCAGCGGAGATGTGATTGATGCAGTTAACGAAGCAAGCAGAGCCCATCAGCCCTAAGATTCTGAGTGCTAAAGTTAGTTAAATTCAGGCACTGACACCTCCATCTAACTGCCTATGCATACATGAAGGATGAAGGGCTATATCCTAGAAAACATAAATTTAAAAAAAAAAAAAAAAGATTTTGAAAGATAATCTCTTGACCTTCATTTTTTTGTGCTATAGGTAAGAGAGCTTGGAAACATTACAGAAAAGCATGTTTTTGAACACAGCATTGAAACAGAGAACTGCTGAAATGCTTATGTTCTGCACTCCACATTCAGACAGCTGGAATATGTTCAGAGCAGACATAAAAATAATTAGAGGGATCAGAAATCTGACTTACACAAAAAAACAGAGGACGACAAAGGCTTTCACCTGGCAAAGCAGAAGTTAAGAGATGAATCAGGACCTATAAAGCTATAGCCTATAGGAGAAGACTGTTACAGAAGGCAGTAGCATAATATGAACACGTGCCAATGACTAATACGAAAAGTGAAGTAAAGCCAAGTCTGGCTTTACTATCTAGGTCTTAAGTTCATGCAGCTTGTAAGAAACAGTTCTGAAGTTTGCACAGAGAAGGGTTCTGGCCTAGTGATCAGGCTGAGGAGGAGCCTGTGTGACCCAGACACAAGAGGCAAATGGCAAAGCCAGACCATGCCTCCAGCATCACCATCAGCAGTGCTAGTACATTATCCCATCTTGCACTAATCTTCACTGGTACCCTTTTTTCTCCATGTTGAAAAAAAAACAAATGTTCTCTTTTTACAGTGCATTATGTGGACCCCATTCATAGTTCTGTCCATACTGCTGGAACCTCTTACTGGAGTTTTACAAGTTACTACCCAATCAGCTGAGACATGATAACTATACAAGCGCATGCTCTTAACCATAGAAATTTCATATTAGAAGTATTAAATAACACATATTCTTTTCTACTACCACCATGAAACCAAACATACAAAGTAGTTTATTCCCTGGATTATTTCATATTCACTGCGGATGAAGAACAGGAATAGATTAAGCAGCAGTAACTTGCTTGCCCAATCATATTTTTCAATACCTTTTCCAGGACTTGGTATAAAGGAACTACATGTGATGGTACAGTATAAAGTTTTGACTGGTCATGTCACCCGTGTTATACTATGCAAGTCATCCAGAACCTTTGGGAATTGCTGGAGGAAACCTCATCTAAGAAAATAAGTCAACCCTCTATGCAACGTATACATGAGATAGGAGAAAAATAAGTGGAAAAGCACCATTTTACTCAGCTTTTAATCTCAGTTACAGCTTTGCAAATTGTGCTCAAGTAGTTTTCACCAAAGCCACTACTTGTCCCTTCTCCCAGAGGAGCACAAATTCCTCCAAGGGACCAGTCCTGCTGCATGTACTTGTTGGGGCATAGGAGGCATTTCAGAGCAGATGCAGCCAGGGTGTAGGGATCTCCACCAGAAACCCAGATGCATCCTCCTTCCAACAGTAAATAACTTCATTTCCTAGCACCAAGGGGCTGCACTCTGTAGAGCTTTTCACCAGTAGTCAAGGTGAGAGCACTGCCTTCCTCTAGGGTGGGAACTGGCTGTGTTTTTACATGGCTATTTCTTGGAACAGCTCTGAAATCCTAAATTTTGGTAGCTTTAACTGAGTAGACACACTAGGAGTCCAAGTGCAAGTTCAGTGATCAGAAAACGATGCACTGGAGAGTCCTGCAGTTCACCAAGTGCTAATTATCCGGTAGGCACAGCACAAATTAAATGGACATAGAAACAAATACCCAGATCAGGAGGCATACCCAAACAGCTCAGCTAAGTGAGGTAGCTATAGAGCATTAAAGCAATGGAACAAGTATGTTTTACGCAAGTCAAAGAGGACTCTGTTTGATAGCGTTGTTTAAGAGGCAAGAGGCAGTTGAGGAATGCAGTATAGTCCCATGGTGTCTTAACGAAAAAAAGGAATAACAAATGCTGAAAATCTCTGCCAAACAACAAAGCCTACATTTTATACACGCTCATCAATTTAACCCTAAAACCTTAAAAGCCTCAGGGTGATCCCAACGCCTTTAATACCAAAGGCCCTAACTATGCCACAGATCAAGCACCAAGCCCAAGCCTGCTTTGTCTAGAAAGATGAAAGCACACTCAAACAGGTGAAGGCTTCTTTGGAATCATCACTTGCAATTAAGCAAAGGAAAACTAAGAGGAGAAGAGGTAAGCTGAACTTGCTTTAAAAAGACACCACAGGAGCAGGTGGATGCTTGCTAAGGATAGCTGTGGCGTCTGCTGTCATTCTTTCACCAAATGATGTGCATTCATTGGGATTTCCTGCACGTTAACAACAGATCACTTGGTGGGAAAGTCGGGTGGGTACTACAAGAGTGAAAAGAAATCTTTTTTTTCTTGTATATTATTCTGGGAAGAATGCTGTTGCCAAGCTGCTATGGACAAAAGAAAAGCTGCTGTGCCTCTGTCAGAGTAAAAGCAGCACCTCAGGAGATTCCATTTTGGGATATGGACGTTATCATTCTGCAGTGCCTTAAAATCACCAATGTGAAAATAACTAACAAGTTCAAAATAGTGCCTGTAAAAATGTAATATTTTCCTTACAAACCCAGCTCTTAGTCACACTATTTCAGTTATTGCTTTTGGAAGATGATAGGAAGTTTTTAACCGTTGCTGCCAAAAAGAAAATCTTGCAAATTTAAGGAAAGGAATGAAACCAGAATGCAAAATTTAAACAAGACTGTAGATTTCTGCTACTACTATTGCATAAATAATCAAAGTAACAGCAAAATAACAGTCACATGTGAGAAGGGAGAGAGGAAAGAGAGCCACTTACACTCTAACGTTCAGATCTTTGTAGCTCTAGCCATCTTTTGTTCTGCACTTGGAAAGCACTTTACACAGTCCCTGAGGACAGATATTGGGGATGCTGATAATACTATTAATGGTAACAATAATAACATCAGTAAGTTTAATTGTAATCATGTTAAAATCCATGATAAAATATTCAATCTCTTAATCATTTCAAAGCTTTGTGGAATTACATTAGCCTCATGACTTAATTAACTCCACCTGGACATGTTTACCTAACATTCAAGGAATCACTGGCTCCTCTTGTAAAAAGCACTGCTGCTCACACCAACGTCTTCATGTTACAGCTACTCCAGAATCCATAAAATGAACGTGTAAGACTAAAGGGTGAGAAAATTCTTCCCTTTCAGTTCAGCACTTGCTAAAGCCTTGTTACTCACCACCACTACAATCCTCCAACTTCACCCACTCAGCCTCCTAATCCATGCCCAAGGGGAGCTTGGGGAAAGAATAAATCTGAGCAGCATCCCACAAAGTTGACCATCTTCTCCCTTCCCGAGCAGCTCCAGCCAGAGGCCCCTCAGCAAGCACAAGCCTACCCACCTGGGCTAATTATCTGTCTCAGTACATCTGGCAGCCTATGATTACCTCCTCTGCTCCCTGCCTGGGTCTGGTAGAGCAGCAGCAAGAGCAGAGGCAAATCCCATAGCCTGGGCTCTGCCTGAACAGAAAACACTCCAGAAAGGGAAGACTGGCAGAAAAGTAGAACAAAGATTTCCAGGTGCAGCTTCTACCCCATGTAGACTGAGAGATGTCAAAAGGAAGAGGAGGAAGAAACGAGAAGGGACTCTGATCTGCACAGTGACAGTGCAAAATGGACAATCTGCATAAAATTTTCAGATGGAGATTATATAATGAGAAAATCAATATGGTCAAAATACATAGGGAATCAATGGAAAGGGCTTTTATGGAGCGCTCAGCTGTAGGCTCACAGAACTGGGCAAAATGTGGGAGGGCTTTCTATTCTCTTTTTCTCCTTTGTGTTTTTCAGGTCACCTCGGCTTACAAAAATCAAGTTGTATTTCTTCTGCTTTGCTTCCTGTAAAATCAATAGCAACAATCAATTAAAACTTGTTTTGTGCCAGCAAGCTATTGTTTGCGATGATAATGCACAGAGCTGGAAGACTGCTTTATTTCCTTGACTTCCCCAGCACCCATAGAAATCCGGTATCTGTTCCATCCTTGCCTTGAAACCACAGCCCTGGCCCTGGGTTGGATTCTAAATTATATGAAAGGAGATTAGAAACTCTCACATGCTGCAAACAGTTTGAAGTATCTGCTTTCAGTATCATCTTAACTGGCTGAGAGATAACATCTAATTTATGCCTAATTCAGCAAAATTCCCAGTATCAGGCTCAGCCCTGGATTTACTTTTATTTGAATCTCTGGATGTGGCTCTGGGCAGCCTGGTCAAGTGGTTGGCAGCCCTGCACATAGCAGGGGGGTTGGAACTAGATAAGCATTGTGGTCCTTTTCAACCCAGGCCATTCTATGATTCTATGAATCCTCTGTGATTCTACTGATTTGGTCAGTTTTCTTTAAACAGAAGATGTGAACAGCCAAGAGAAAGATAGGCCAGCTAGAAACACTTCACACTTTTTATCACCAGCACTGCCCTCATTTCACCGTGTGCAGGACCTTTGTGCTCCTGCTACCATAGACCGACTGTTCAGATAAATACACAAGCAAACACAAACCTACACATACATAGATACGTATCTAGATATACGGGTGTCCTGATGGATGAAAAGCTGGAGACAGGCCAGTAGTGTATGCTTGCAACACAAAAGGGTTGTATCCTGGGCTGTATCAAAAGGATGGCAGCAGGAGGAGGGAGGGGATTGTTCCTCTCTACTCTGCCCTTGTGAGGCCCCATCAGGAGTACTGTGTCCAGGTCTGGGACCCACAGCACAATAAGGATGTGGAGCTTTGGAGTGGGTTCTGAAGAGGGCCACAAAGATGATCATGAGGCTGGAGTACCTCTCCTATGGAGACAGGCTGAGAGAATTTGGCTTGTTCAGCTTGGAGGAGAGAAGGCTGAGGGGAGACCTCATTGTGGCCTTCCAGAATTTGAGGGGAGCTTATAAGCAGGAGGGGGGCACAACTTTTTAAGTGGCCTGATAATGATAGG
Source organism: Pavo muticus (assembly GCA_016647715.1). NCBI lineage: Eukaryota > Metazoa > Chordata > Aves > Galliformes > Phasianidae > Pavo > Pavo muticus. Next base: position 4,017,646 of record JACDJE010000038.1, read on the forward strand.
AAAACAGTGAATGATTTTAAACTAAAAGAAGGGAGATTTAGGTTAGACGTTAGCAGAAAATTCTTTACTCAGAGGGAAGCGAGGCACTGGAACAGGTTGCCAGGAGAGGTTGTGGATGCCCCATCTCTGGAGGTGTTCAAGGTCAGACTGGATGGGAGCCTTGGCAGCCTGGTCTAGTGCCTGATCTAGTGAGTAGCAGCCCTGCCCACAGCAGGAGTTTGGAGCTTGATGGCCTTTAAGGTCCCTTCCAACCCAATCAATTCTATGATTCTATGGAGAGAGGCAAAGCAAGGTCCAGCAAATCTCTTACATCTCAAGTCAGTACAAATTTTCATTGTGAATTTTTTCATCCATTTAGTTTACCAAGATCCACCCAAGGTGCTCTGAGCTGCACGGATGTTGGGCAGCCCTTTCCTGAACAGATGATCCTTTATACACCTACAAGACACAGGCAACCAGCTGCAGGAAGAGCAGCAAAAGGAGGATGAGGTTAACAGCAAGCTGTAATACGGACCAGGTATGCACACAGCTTGGCCGGGGGTGGGGTTGCATGAGATCTGAAAACAAAGTTAGGAGGGTTTGTCAACTAGAGATGGGCAAGTTATGCAACTATTTGAACATGAGCATGCCTGCCTGCTCAGAAAGGAGATTAGGGACTTGAATATGCTTTTATACTTGCTAAATAATTAGTATCAAATAACCAAGTCTATTCTGCACTTTTCCTCTAGATAGCAAAATGTGAATGAATTGTTTGTTAATACAGACACAAAGCATGAGAGGCTTAAAGGGACCCAAGAGTGCTCACAGTGCAGCACCCTACAACTTGCAGTGAGGTTTGGGTGTACAAGTGTTGTCCTTGCGGGCTCACATGACTTTTACACTCTCTCTATAAAGAGGCACTGACCAAGGGGGGCCCTCCTCATGCTCCTCCATGCTGATTCTTGCAGCTTAGTGAACCCTGCAGTCCTGTGGATTGGCAGTCCCTGGGTACAGGATTGCTGTCCCTTCTATAATACCTTGCCATTCATCCTGTCCCCATTTATTTTTTTCTCCATATAAACTCTTGTTGTCCAGTGAAGGGCAACGAAACTGGTGAGAGGTCTGGAGCACAAGTCTTATGAGGAGCAGCTGAGGGAACTGGGATTTTTTAGTCTGGAGAAGAGGAGGCTCAGGGGAGACCTCATTGCACTCTACAACTTCCTGAAGGGAGGCTGTGATGAGGAGGGGTTTGGCCTCTTCTCCCAGGCAACAAACAGGACCTGAGGAAATGGCCACAAGTTGTACCAGAGGAGCTTTAGGTTAGACATAAGGAAAAACTTTTTCTCTCAGAGAGTGGTCAGGCACTGAAATGGCTGCCCAATGAGGTGGTGGAGTCGCCATCCCTGGCAGTGTTCAAGAGGCGTCTGGATGAGGAGCTACGAGATATGGTTTAGTAGCTTGTGGTAGCAATGGTAATGGGAGGATGGTTGGACTAGATGATCTTGAAAGTCGTTTCCAACCTTGTGATTCTATGATTCTATGGTTCTTTTTTTTTTTTAATCTGAAAATATTAGAGGAAAAGAACAACATCTGTTGCACCAGTATCTGATTTCCCAAGGATTAAAGCTAGGACTGGAAAACTGGAAGCAGGACTGAAGAGGCATATGCCACTAAAATGCCTTGTCCATGTCTTTTTGACACTTCTACCTCCTTTAACAGCTATTATTTCTGGTTTCACTGGCACAGCATCCCTAAGCTTTCAGTGCTGAGGGCAGATCTGAGTATACCTCACCTTGTCCAAAGTCAGCCACAATTCAAAACAGTCTCATCACCCTTCAGTGCATCCTTCCCTCCCTCCTCCCACCAGTTACACAGGGTTCCCATTCAGTGAACTTCCAGGACCTGGTCTCCATCTCTCATTTTTCTTACAAGCTATAATCAGATGTCAATTTGTTGGAGGTCCTAGGCACAGCAAAACTTCTGATCATATATTCCCTCTCCTTTCCCACTTCAGTCTGTGCTGAAAGGGCACCTGTAGCTGATACCAGAAGAGCAGTCCTTTCTGGGATAGTTATATTATGGTACTTTAAGTTGTACACTGTATAATGCCTTCTATTTAATAAATATTGTAAATATCTCAAGGAAGCAATGAATAACCAGCACTTCCATGCTCAGCTCATCCAGAAGTGAATGGGAACTCACTACAACTCATAGATGTAATGAACTGCAGAGCGGAGTATGGACTGTTTATCACCATTTCCAGACACACTCTTAAACAGCCTGATTCTATTATACTTACAACGTTCATATGGTGAGTCAAAGTACTTTCAAAGAAACAAGAGTTAACCAATTAACCAGAGCGAGACAGCGGGACAAAGCACAGCAGATAGGAAAACAGCCTTGCTCCCCACTCCAGATCTATTAAAAAAGCCTGAGTGCACACATGTATTTTGTCTTGCTGCTGTTAATCTCCCAGCTGAGGAAACCAAGGCTGACATATGCACATTTGGAGCTAAAGCCATCCTTCTCTGAGAATTCGTTAATTCCACATTCAAGCATCATGAGGTTGATTCTTGAGGCTTCAAAATACCAAGATGATGCATCCCTGCCTCCACCGACTGCAGTTGTGCATAGCTGCTGAAACTTCCAGGGTCTCCCAGTATCAGCCTCCCATGAGCACAGCAGAGGAATAACCTGGGAGGAGAGCTTATGAGGCTTAAGAGTAGTAGACATCAGCTGAACGCGAGGGACAACAACTACAGCAGATCCTGGATGGTGCTTCCCAATTTTTCTAGCTAAAATCAGTAATGGACAAGCCAAGATGAATCCATCTCTAAGGAGTGCTTGTTATAAAGACAAAAAGAAAAAAAAAAAAAAAACACAAAAAAAATTTTTTCTTGGTCTCTTCAGATCTCATATACCTTGACGAAATGAAGTAACAAAAAAAACTTGAAAACAAAAAACACCAAAACAAAACTAGCTGTACTCAACTTAAGCATTCATAGAATCCTCTTGACTAGTTCATCTGTCCTATTTATCTCCTTTTCTTTCAATTTTGCTTTCAGTTTGCTAAGTTCTCATGGAAATACTTTCTGCATGGATGAATAACAAATATTCTCATCCTCACTTCACTCATATGTTCTCCTGGCAGAAATCCCAGCCCGGAGAATATTAAGCCGCTGAGCAGGTAACAGTACTTGGCTTAAGGCTCAGGGTCCTTGCAAGAACTTGTGCTGATTGTATTGGAAACACTAACAGAGAAACCAGCGGGACAGAACTTCCCGTAATTGAAACCCCGTATCACTCTCAAAAATCCATCCCACTCAAGTCCGTGAGATTGGATGACGAGTGATTTTTTTTTTTCCAATGTTTGTCCTTTCTTCTTTTCCGTGTCTGTTACTGGAATGTGCCAACGCCTTGCAAAAACCTTTTTCTTTGGTCAGGTTTTTTTTCCTAAGCTGTTAAATTGCCTGGGCACCTTTCAAACCCTGATTGTGTTTTAGGTCGTTGTGTAATTCTGTTTTCCTGTCTTTTATTGACGGTAATCACGTCTCTAAATCATCCCTGTTGTATGACAAAAGCCTTTCTGCTCAGGTCCTTCCTTTGTTTATATTGTGTTTTTCTTACCTGCTTTTCAGCTTATTTAAATTATGCTGTAAATATTTTGAAACAGACTTCCACTTGCTACACTTACATTTCTGAGAACTTGTGTGTGTGTGTTTACAGCTGTCAATATTTATTCCATAAAGGCTTGCTAACAGACGTCCCCTTCTTGGAGTGAGAAATACAGACTTCCCATCTCCCATTGGTTCTGCAGTCACAGCACGCTGATCTCTTCACATCATCTGACCAAAAAATAGGCATCAGACCTATGTGTTTGGTACAACATCTCTTCACCAGGAAAAATATTATGGATACTGCCCTCCAAAATAGTGCATAATTTGGAGTGCCTCTAATGTAGGCTAACAAACTCAGAAACCATGAAATGCTGTGATATAGAGGCTCCAACACACACACCGTGCACTGCTCTTTCTAACAACTTTATGGCATTCAGTGATATTATTCCTCTGCACTTTTGCAGATATGTTTCCCTTAAAGAACTCCAAGTTGTAATTGCAGCTTATGAGGCATCTTTCCCTCTTCTGCCATTCTTTTTTCCCTCACATCATCTTCAGCTCATGTGAGTGCGATATGAGAGGTGAGACGGTTCGACATACAACATTAAGTCAGCCGCGAGTAATGCTGTTGATGACTCACCTCTGGCTCCTCATTAGCCCAATTATGATATGTGATTTTCTTCAGTATTGTCCACCTGTCCTCCCCATGCCGACCATACAACTAGAACTCAAATGCTTATAATTGTCAATCTTAATATTATAAATCTTAACATAAATCTATAAACTATAATAGCTCAGAAATAACATACATAGGTGTCTTTTTGAGCCTATCTCCTAGTGATAAGACTTTGAAGGAAAGAAGCACCAAATACCTTGATTCTGGTAGAAAAATCACAGAGAATGGTACGTTCTACATGCACAAACACATGACTTATTCTATCAGTCTCAAAGAAATACCAGGCCTGCTCACAGGCTGACCATGGCATTAAACACAGTTATAATTATACTAAAGTCTTAAAATATGAATTTAAGAAAAACTTGAAGCTTCAAGTCTTGTCATTGACACTGTGAGTTCTGTCCTTTAGGAAAGATGGTTTTTTTACTCGCTCATGTCACAGGCTGCTCCCAAGTGTAAGTGTTACACAAAAGGCTGCATTCGCTCTACCTTTTCCCATGGATTTAGCAAATGGGATTGCAGATATTCGACACATTTTTGTAGTACATTTGCCTACAGGTGGCATGCACAGTAAGTGGCACATCTTGGTGTTGCCCAAGAACTCCAGATATTGATCAGAATTACCTGTCCTCTGCTGCAGGACAAGGATCAGCATTATCTGAAGTAAAAACATTAAAAAAAGGTCCTCAGATATGATGCAGCATCCCTGCTGATGTCTTTGCTCCAAACTCACTTTCTGCCTTAGGGTTATTATCTCACAATTCCAAGACAGGTATGACATCCCAAAAATCCCTTGTTCAGGTTTTGTGAGAGGAAATGGAATCACATCTTTAAGTTTAATATTTCCTCCTTGTATATTTTTCATTATTACAACATTTGTATGTTTCTTTTTCCTTTTCCTTTTCCTTTTCTTTCCTTTCCTTGTCTTTTCTTGTCTTGTCTTTCCTTTTTCCTTTTTCCTTTCCTTTTTCCTTTCTTTTCCCTATTCCTGTTTCCTTTCCTCCTATTATTTTGACTTACAACATTTGGAAATGTATTCTATTTTATTTGTTACCCTGTTAATCCTTTTTCATCAGTTCTTTCCTACATCTCACCAATCTTCTTCTTGAAAAAGCTTTGTAATTTAAAAACACACAGACACATGAGTTTCGTGCAGTGCAAGGCAATGGCAGACTTCTCCTTGATTACTTGCCTGAATGGTGTCAGTAAAGAAAAAACAGATGTCGGAGGCACAGCTCTTAAAGGCCAAACAGGCTAAATTAAAGGAAAATGAAAAGATGTTGAGGCAAATTCACTCATTCTTCAAACAAACTCATATTCTCTATCTAAGTTTAAAAAAAAAAAAAAAAAAACCATTCCTCTAACAGAAATATTCAGGAGTGTTTATGGTCTGCCAGATGACTGGAGTGTAATAAATGTAATTTTGCAAGCTTGTAAAATATCTTGACATTGCCTTAAAGAAACCACAATAAACAATCTGTTTGGATTTCCATTTCTATACCTTATTAAGCTGGTTTGTACAAGATCCAGCAAAAAAAAAAAAAAAAAAACAACCAGAAATGTACTGATTACAACACTAGAAATAAGTAAAAATAGCTTTAAAACAAATTCTGTCATATGCAACAGTCCATTAAAACAGTGCATACTTCTTTAAGCTTTGCTACAAGCCAGATTCTTATCTCAAATGTGGGCAGAGTGCCCATTGACTTCAATAGGAGCCGCGCATACATATTCTGAAGCAGCATTTGGTCTGGTGTGTTCATTAAGGGCTTCTGAACTTAAGATGTTACTTTGACGTTCCAGAAAAGACCTGTAGTACAGATAAGCTCCTGTTGATTCTCGGTGACGCTACCCCTGTTGCTGTTTGGGGCAAGTCCCAACACCGAGCCTGCTAGTGTTCCCCTCAAGCATGACATGCACCTACAGAATAATGAAGACATTGAACTTTTTGATTGACAGAGCCTTATAGAAATGATGCACAGAAAAGAACAATTATTGCAACATAGTGGCAAACCCCATCTTGGATTGAAATTCCCTTTTCATCTGCAGGCCAAGGAGCATGCCAGGATTACAGTTGATTTAGTAAATGGCTATTGCAGGTACACAAACACGCACAGTGTTCTAGGAAGTTAAGTGCTACAACTTCAGACTCAAGAGCCCCAGCAACGCGAGCTCCTGGAAGCTCCAGGTTGTTCAGAGGCAGTGCCTGGAACTGTGGCAGCAGCTGTGCCCTTCTCCCACCTCCACCCACCTGAGGATGGGCAGATCACCATCCTGACAGCCAAGTCCTCTCCAGCTCCGGGCCAACCCACAGCTTTCTTATTGCTCATGGAAAAATTGAACTTCATGGCTTGTTATCCATGGAGGCTCCCCATCAGTGCCCTCTCCTCTTCACCCCCCAAGCTAGCCTTGAATGACCCTCCTGTGATGGGAAGGACCTTATGCCTAAGAGAGCATTTCCACAGAAACCAAAATACTGCCAAAATTCAGGAACAAATAAAAAGGATTGAGTCATTTTCCATGTTTGTCAACTTTGGCACAATTTGTACTATTCCAATCAGCACTGCTCTTGTTTTCTGAAAAAAGAGGTTTTTTTCTAAATCTGTTCCCGTGCCCTAATTTGTATAAGCTTTGCATTGCCTCTTTTCTGGTTTTATCTATCTGGGTTACTGCATCACCTCTCTCTTCCTCTCCCCATCTGGGTAATGGATGTATTTATACTTAGGTTTTTTACTCAACTAATTAATCTTGAACTCAGACACAGTCCTAGCTCCACACAGGTCTCCCCTGCCAGGGACAGACCGCAGTGGTTATGGGAAAGTGAAGGCCACTGTTCAAACCCTGGCACATGAGGTTAATCTGAATTGAATGGTGCATGATACTTGACCTAAGAAAGAAGATCCTGAAAATCATAGAATCACTAAGGTTGGAGAACGCCACTAAGATCATCTAGTCCAACCATCAACCCATCACACCATTAAATCATGCCACTCAGTGTGACATCTACCCTTTTCTTGAAAATCTCCAGGAAAAGCTGATATATGGGAGTTTTTGCCAACATTCTTCCAACAGTGATGACCTCCATAAGAATTTCTAGGCACTTTCTGATGTAAATCGCCTGTGTTCCCTGTTAGAAGACAGGCCAGATCTGAAAGTACATTTAAAAGGAAGTACTCAGTAGTAGATTGCTCAGAAGAATGAACAGATGGCATCTACCCATCCATCCTCCTCTGCTCACTCTCTGTAAGGACACTGCAATGCAAAGGACTGTGGATCCCCATCCCTGGAGGTATTCAAGGTCAGGTTGGATGCAGTCCTCGGCAGCCTGATCTAGTGGTTGGCAACCCCGCCCATGGCAGGGGATTGGGACTGGATTTAAGGTCCCTTCCATCCCAAGCCATTCTATGATTCTGTAATTCTACAACTACTCACATAGCCTTAGAGCCCACTCCAGTCCACAGCTATACAGGTGAATCAGCACAGCCCTCCAGGTTAAAACAGCCAACAGTCATTGCAGCTATGGTGTGCCCTATCACAGTATGATTATGCATCTATCTAGGAATTTTTTCATCCCTGTGCCAGACATTCATCAACTGCAGAGAGCAACACTGCTTAACTGAATGTTTCCAATGCTAGGTGCTGAAAGACATGATAAAATAAAAATGATCTTTTTCATTTCCTGTAGCACCTTCTTTTGGAGGGTCTGACATGAGAAGAATACCCTTTATTATGCTTCTGGGCTTTGTAATCCCAGAGATTAACCTTTACACAAATAGGGAAAAGGAGGTATACGGCACTCATAGGATTTCACTAAGACTAAACAAAAAGTTTACAACAGAGGCAGAAGGGAGACATAGTGCTGCAAACTTCTCTTCCATCCTTTAGACCTAAGATTACTTTTATTTATGATCCTAGACTCCACAGGTTCTGCTGCTCCTTTGCTGGAGAAAGGAAACAATTACTAAAGTTTTTACACCACACCTAAGGCAGATGCAACAAAACCTGACATCAGACAAATGCTTTAGTTGCAGTTTGACAACAGATTCATTAGAACGGTCCCAAAGATCTGTATCATAAACAAAGCAATAAACAACAATGAAAATTTGCAGCCTATTAAAGTTATTTTGGGAGCCAGGACCTCAGCAGTATCTCAGAAGGTCACATCAGAAGGGCACACCAGCTGCTATCAGCAGGTCTTGTGGCTACTTGGCTCTGGTCAGTGTCAAATCCATCCCCCGGCGCATGCCACAAAGCAGCCTGTGAGTGACTCCTGTGAGTGACTCCGTGTACCTCCAGCTCCCAATTACTTAATTCAGCAGCTGGCTGACACCACGCCTTCTTTCCCCAGCCACATTCATTACTCCAGGCCTTGAAGGAGAGCAGGGGTGCATATGCTGTTGCAGTCTTTTATTTCTGGCATGTGCCTGGAGTGCTGAGCTGGCCAAGGCACATGGGAGATCCCTCCCACCCCAGGGCGAAGGCTATTTCAACCATCCCTGGGAAGGGCCAGGAAAGGAAGCCTGCCATGCAGACCTGGCAGCCATCTCCATTCCAGCTTCCAAAACCAGAGCATGGAAGAATTCACCTCTTATCAGCAGCCCTGTTCCTCCTTGCAGCTCGCCCTGCAGCTTTCCAGGCTGCCTGCTGGAGTGAGAAGGGTGCAGCTCCTGGCGCAGGACTCAGAAAGGTGCATTCACCCAGGTGCACCCAACCTGAAAGGCTGTGATAACAATCACAGCCAGGCCTGCTGGTTCTGCCCCAAATTGTTTCCAAGTGTATTAAAACCAGGACTTGAAATAGTAATGCCCAGGCTCTGGCTTCGGCCAGTCCTTACCTGTCACCTGCGGTTTTAGAAATGCCAGCTCCATTGCTGGAAGTCACAGGCATGTTGCTTATTGCACACCTTGTTCTTTCGACATCCAGAAACAATCCACTGTATTGTCTCACTCTTCTTATTTTTTCACCTTTCTGCATTTTTTTTTTACAAATATTTGTCAAAATCTCACACCTCCTTAGGAGTTTTGGATACTCTGGCGTAGCTCCCGTTACCGCTTCAAGTATGAACTTAGAGGTTTGGGTACTTGTAAAACTCTGCTTTATGCTTCTGAACACACATAATATACCCAAAATATAACTTGTTATATTATTTAACCACCTCTATAAACTATTAAGAAGTTTCTTGAAAAATTTAACACGTAGGAGACTTTTATTTCAGTGTATTTTCAAAGGATGCCAGTATTTCTCTGAGACTGGAAATGTGTTGGGATGGTAGCGTGTTCGTTCCATAAAGGCAAGCAAGTTAGCTCATAATGAATTGTGTAGTGCTATAGTTAGATAATAGAGTACTATAATACATGCTTTTGTTTTAAAAAGTTTTGAATTTCTAGATAGCTATGCAATGCCCAAAAATTACTTACATTTTAATCACAATACAGAACAGTCTGTCTCTTTACTTTAATTATTCATGTTGAGGTTTTGAAGGTTCTTTGTCTTTGTGTTCCCATCCTATGAACTCATCAAGCATTAAAGTTTGGAGTCTTTTTAGCCTGTGTTCTGTATATATTATAGTTGGCATCACACCATAAAACACTTTGGCAGCCAAACAAATAGCTTTACACGAAACCCAACATAATCATGGGCTATTGAAATACGCTTCCTGTACATGCCTGGAATTCCCCTAATTAGCAGAGTATTTTCTAATCTGTCCAAAATATATAATGCCAAAACCACTGTGATTTTTTCCCTCTCGTCCACCCAGGGAAGTAAACTATTTAATTCCATCGGTTTTAGAGAGCCACCTGTAAGGTGAAGGGAAATGAAGCACTCAAATCTCTGAATGTATAATTTTTGTCCATTGACTTCATGCATATATCTTACCTAGCCAAAAGCTTTTCAGAGTAACCAGGGCAACTCAAGTGACTGCACTTGCTAAAACTCCCTTTATAGCTACCCTTCTGTCTTTATGCAACTTCTTTGCCAGCCAGAACTACAATTCCCAGAATGTACATTCTGGGATAACTCTCCCACATACATCTATTTTTTGTTGTTTTGTTTGTTTTTAAGATGAATGAAAGCTTCTATCCCAGACACGATGCCATTATTGATACTGGAGGCAGATTCAACTGTATAGTGACTACTCTGTACTTCATTACCAACAGTGGACATAAATTCATACAATCATAGAATCATCACAGAAGCATTCGAGTTGGAAGGGACCTTTAAAAGCTGTATGGTCCTCTGCAATGAACAGGAACACCTACAGCTCCATTAGGTGCTCAGAGCCCCGTCCAGCTGATCTTGAGGGTCTCCAGGGACCAAGCATCCAGCTCTCTGGGTAACCTGTGCCAGTGCTTCACCACTCTTATCGTAAAAAATCTTCTTCCTTATGTCCAATCTAAATCTCTCTTCTAGTTTGAAACTCCCCTCCTGTCACCACAGACCCTGCTCGAGAGTCTGTCTCCTTCTTTCTTAGAGCTCCCCTTTAGATACTGACAGGTCGCTCTCAGGTCCCCCCGAGCCTTCACTCCTCCAGGCTACACAGCCCCAGCTCTCAGCCTGTCCTCGTAGGAGAGGTGTTCCATCCATTGGATCATTTTTGTGACCTTCCTCTGGACACACTCGAACAGGTCCATGTCTCTCCTGTGCCGAGGACTCCACATCTGGATGCAGTACTCCAGGTGAGGTCTCACCAGCACCAGTAGAGGGGCAGGATCACCTCTCTGCAGTTCAATCAATCAGGTTACCCAGGGCCTGATCCTGCCTGGCCTTGAATATCTCCAGGGACAGGACATTCACCACATCTCTAAGCAACCTGGTCCAGTGCCTCACTACCCACACTGTAAAAGACTTTTCCCTTATATCCAACCTAAATCCATCCTCTTTAAGTTTAAAACCATTTCCCCTTCTCCTTTCACCACAGACCTGGCTCCCCTTCTTTCTTGTAGCTCCCCTTTAGATACTGAAAGGTCAGTATCAGATAACCTCAGAGCCTTCTCTTCTCCAGGCACTCCCAGGTCCTTTTCAGTAGGGCTATGCTCTATCATTATATGCCTCAGCTTGTACTGATAGTGGGAGTTGTCTGAGCCCAGGTGCAAGACCTTGCAGTTGGATTTGTTGAACCCCATAAGGTTCACCTGGGCCCACAGCCTGTCAAGGTCACTCTGGATGGCATCCCATCCCTTAGGTGTGTCAACTGCACCACCCAGCTTGGTGGTATCCACAAACTTGCTGAGGGTGCACTCAATCCCACTGTCAATGTCACTGATTGAAGATATTAAAGAGCTTTGGTCCCAGCAGCGACCCTTAGGGAACACCACTCATCGCTGATCTCCATTTGGACATGAACCCACTGACCACCACTTTCTGGGTATGATCTTCACAACTAGTTCCTTATCCATGGAGCAGTCCACTCATCAAATCCATATCTTTCCAATTTGGAAAGAAGTATGTTCTGGGGGACCATGCTGAAGGCTGTATTGAAGTCAAGATAGATGATATTCGTGACTCTTCTCTTGTCCACTGATGCAGTTACACCATCATAGAAGGCCACTCAGTTGGTCAGGCAGGTTTCCCAGGCAAAAGATGTAGCTCCAGCTTAAAAGCATTTTGTGGTTTTCAGCACAGAAAATAATGTATATATATATACACCCAACCACATGCCCTTAGTGACCAATCATGCAGAATAAACAGCAGATACTGATAAACTCTGATTTCAAGGTAAGTGCAGCCCATAGGTTGGAATGTATTCAAATAAATCTTTTCATATAAAGAACAAATGTTGAAGGTCAAAAACTATACATAGATAACTCACAAACACCAAAAGAGACTGAAGTGTACAATAGTGTGTTCATTACAAATAAACCACCTCCTTCATTGATTAGATACAAATCTTTTAATAAAACACTTCATAAGTTTTCAAAAGAAGAGAAATAGTTTGTGAGAATGAAGAGGAAAATAACAATTCATCTATTATTGTGAACAGTACTAAAGTTTGAGAATATAAAACACTGTGGAAAAATAGATTCACCTTCCTACAACAATTTCCAGGGTATGAAACTGTGGACTAGTCTTTGAACATAAATACTGGCTTAGATGATGCATAATCCAGCTTATTTTAACACTGATTTATGGCCTTAATTATTGAGTTCTACATCAATCAAGAAATTAATATTTCAGTCTCAACAACCTTTCACATTCTCCACAATATAACTTATCACCGTTAATCTCTAGCCTTGATGTTAAACATCTCCTTGCTATCAAACAAGTACAACATGGACTGTATTTTCTGGGTTGTTGGAAAGAATGATTGAAGACTGAATTGATTGAAAATCTTGATTTATCTTGTCTACAATTTTCAATTGTGTGCAGTGATTTATATACCAGAGAAGGTTCTTTGATTGGCTTGCCATAGTCTAGAAAGGCTAAACATTATGGGCATTAAAATTTCAATGCAATTGTTATCTCTGCAGTAAGCAAAATAGTGACATCTTGTGCCTATCAATACATGTATTAACTGAAGTTCCAACACTCCTCAGTAGAGATTTACCTCTAGAGCTTTGAGGTTTGAGCAATCAATACATAACCTACTTTGATGCAATACACACACCAAACTACATTAAAAGAACATTAGGGCTTGCTTTAAGTTGACAACAGGCAGGAAACGCAGAACTAAAGGCTAAAACCCTATCTGTAACCAATCCTAACATAATTTCAGATTCCGTAAACGATGTGTGAATTTGTGCCCCAGTAGCCAGCTAGAGCAAGACTTCAGAGAGTGCTCCAATTTTGTAGGCTTGAGCTGTGATAAATACAAGGTCCAGTGGCTTTTAAAAATGCTTTAATACTCTTCCAGAATGTGTAATGAAAAAGATCTGTGATGTCCTCTTGAGAAAAAGACATTCGCTCCAGCTTTGCTTTTGCCTAACTTTGCAGAGCAGCAGTTTGGGCCCTTTGCCTTCTTTCTGCTGCAGGTAAATCTGCTCCTCTACAGTCCAGCCTAGGAAGGACTTGGGTAGAACAGAGATGTACTCATTTAAGTGTCCTAAGAAATACAAATATACCCTGTGATCACAGTACATTAAAGTTTTGGTCTTAAAGAACATTAAATTCAAGGAATGTCAGTTTTAGTAGACATATGTGAGCTCTACTTACTTGGAATCTCAAGTGGTTCATTTTGTACAAAATCTTTCAAATACAAATTCCATCATCTCCACTGATTTGGGCAAAAGCCCCAAGTGTCCCCTGCCCTGCAGGTTTCTCCTGTGGCCTAGGTGATCCAAGCAACGTATGTGAAAGGAGCTTATAAGCAGGAAGGGACCTGCTTATAATTTTTACGCAGACCGATGATGATAGGGCAAGGGGGAATAGCTTTAAACTAAAAGAGAGGAAATTTAGATTAGAAGTTACAAAAAAATTCTTTGCTCAAAGGGAGGGTTGAGGCACTGACACAGACTGCCCAGAGAAGCTGCAGATGCTCCATCCCTGGAGGTGCTCAAGGCCGGGTTGAATGGGGCCCTGGGCAGCCTGATCTGGTGGGTGGCAACCAGCTCATCGCAGGGCGTTGGAGCTCGATGATCTTTAAGGTCCCTTCCAACCCAAGTCATTCTCTGATGATTTTGTGATTCTATGATACTTTCCATGGGGGACTCCTGGCTCAGCCTTGAATGACCCTCTGGGCAGAACTTGGAAGGTACTGAGCAGAATGCTTGTATTTATTGCACCTTAGCACAGGGAAAGGAAGATAAACATTGTAGATGGAAAGCCCACAGGATTCAGTATGTTATGACACAATTGATACAGTTGAATTTAGCCAGAAAAGCTGTTTTTTTGTTGTGAATATATACATTGAGTCATTTGTGTTTTCATCAGGTTAGGCTTGCCAACTGGGAACTGCTTGCAGGCACTAAAGGGCACCCTAAGACTTTAAGAGTTGAAGTAAAGACTTGAATCTTGAAGTAAAATTAACTTGGAAGGAACAATGCAAAGATGTGCATAACTTCAGGCCTCTCAGGAATAAAAACAGGAAAACCTGCTGCCAGCACCACAGAATCAATATAGAAAGTCAATTTGCATGGCCAGCAGATCCCATAAATGCTCTTCTCCAGAAAACACCAGTTGAACTGTTACTTGCTGAATCCTCAGCTTTTATACATCTTCTACCTAGGTATGGAGGAAGCAAGATGAGTTTTATGTGATTTGGTGTGATTACAGCCCATGCTAGTAAAGCGGCAAACCAGTCATGACAGCAGTTGTTCACATAACCAAAACTTTTACTACTGCATGCAATAAGGGGATGCATCCTCACCTCATAAATCCTCAGTTTTAAAGAACTTCCATTCCCAAGCTTCTTCAACAGAAATAATTTGGGCAGTATTTACTAAAATTGACATGTAACATTTATAAAAACTGAAAGAAAATTAAAAACATTTCTCAAGTCCACAAGCTCAAATTTATATTCTTTTTACATTAACGTGTACTTTCTACCTTCATACCTCACCTGCATTAACATTTGTGGAAGATAAATGAGAGGATGGGTGGTTTTGGACTTGGATTCATTTGACTGTGTAACTCAGACCTAATTGCAGGTCTGCATTGCAGTCCTTTAACACTTGTGTACAGAGTGTGCATAATCAGCAGACTTGGATGATTCTGCTAATACCACAGTTAAATGCCTTGAGCAAACACACTACTATAATTTTGCACCAATTTGAAAATATCCATTTAAATGTTAAATGAAGAGGAACTAATCAATAAAAACATGCATAGAGTCTCTGAGGAAGTATACTGGAAAAGACAACAATAATCTGCCATTAACATGCAAATAAAGACACAGCAGGAAACAATAACAGTATTGACTTCTCTGTCATACTTTAGGAAAAATGTTTTACTAAAATTTGGGCCAAATTCAACTTTGATTGAAACCATTGTAAACACAGACCAGCTCATTATGGAACAGTGGAGAAAGGAACAGATATTCCGAACACTGGAGGCATGCACACAGCTACTGATACTGCTCATTGGCACGACTGGCCCTACTGTATGTATCTGGTGTAAGGCACTGTACAATTATTTTTAATTAGACCACCTAAAGAAATTAGCTTATGAGACTACATATAAATGGAGTGAAAGGAAGAAGCCACATAATGCACAAGAAAAGAACTTGAGTTGGCCGTGAGCATTTTTTTCCATCTAGCTAGTTCTTTTTTGTGCTAACATAAACACAGCTATGCATCTATAGCCTTCCACATAAATCTCGTGACCTAGTTCCATGAAAGTGCTCAGCAGAAACAGATATTAAATAAAGGATACAGGCATAAAGAGGATTTCTTCTGAGGTCTAGATTGCTAGATGTTTTGACAACAGTTCATCCTCAAAATCCACCATCTACAAACCCACAGGATAACATTCAGGTTCCCTGTTTCACCACTCAGCTTCAACTAAACTACAGCCATCCTATTGTCACTGAAGTGAAAAAAAATACCCCGTTCAAGAGTCAAAAGGTACAACTGGAAATTCAGTGTTAATCAATACTAGTTTGTCCTATGAATACCCAAACAGCCCGGAACAGTCAGATATTCCTGGAAAGTAAAGACTTTGCATTCAGTAAGATGGAAAAGTGTCTTCTAACTCAAAATAATGAGTATTTTTCCAAACTCCAGTGCCTCATCTTGCTGGCAATGGTACAACTTCCCTAGCGTACATTGTGCTGACTGGAAAAGTAAAAAACTCAGTGTACTTCTCTTTGTTATTCCAAACACTGCCAGTCACAGACTGTCATCTGTAGGCTGTAGAGAGCTTATGGTTTTTTTGTTTGTTGTTGTTGTTGTTTTTTATCTGCCTTGAGAGCCTACACAGGAGGCTGTTACATTTCAGTCCTCAGGACTGACTATACTTCCCTCCAGTTCTTCAGAACTGGCACAGAGGAAGGTAAAATTTAAATGAATATCTGAAAAACAGGTTCAATAACAATACATTCATGTTGGAACAAACCAGTCACCCCTGGAAATGGCTAGATAAAGCTGAAGGCTTATTCAGCTGAGATACTCCACCTAAGAGAGAATATGGACTCCATTACAGCAAACAACCTTTTGTGACAACAGCATGAACAAGCTCACTCTCCTGGCTCCTTTTCCCCTCTTGCAAGGTGGTGCAAAGATAAAAGTTAAACCAGTAGAGTTTCTTTGCCAAAGCTTCTTTGCCTTCTTTCTAGCAATACATTATTTTCTTCAAGTGCTAACAGTTATCCTCAGGATTGTGCTGTGTAATACTTTGGAAATAGTAATGAGTCTTAAGGACAAAATCCAGAGCCTCCTAATTAACCCACTCAGGAGAATATCTTTTCTGACTTTGGATCTATTTGGCTATTTTTCTCTGCAGACAGGTAACTCTGCTAGTAGGTCTGGACACTAGTTAGAGATCTGTTCTCTATGGAACATTAACAAAAACAGAGCAAATAGGTAGGCTCCCACAGATACTGTAAAACAAGTAGACTCTATTTCTTTTCACATTTCTCTATAAAAGCTGGGCACGCCCTCCCTTATCATGGCCTTAAACAAAACCTCTCTAGTTACACAGCAATTGCCACCTTGTTAATCTGTTTGACAAACCTTACTTAAGGCACTCAGTCCACCTCATACACCTAACCACAGCGAAACCTTTAAATTTAGCTTGAGAATAAAATATTGAAAGCAGTTCCTATTTATACACTTCTGTGACCACAGTGGGGGGGAAAAAAAATAAAATCACCTGATGAATCAGACAAAAGGAGCACTGGCATTGGCCCATGCTCTGATCTCACTCAAGCCAGCCTGCTGCCTGATTAATGAGTTGTGATATCATAGTCTGTGAGGAGGCATACATAAGTGGCAAGAAGAATAATAGCACTAGACACTATCAGGCTGACTCTGTCTAAACCTGGAGAGAGAAAAATAAAGGGTTATGATACAGGTTCTGATAAAGGAAGAAGAAAATATATCAAGGTAGCTGGATTGTTGGAGGGCTATTTCTTTCAATAAAGATATATTATAAAACTAGTCCTTTTCCCAAACTGCAGAAGATTTCTGTAAAAGTGCTTTAAACCATTAGTAGTTACTGGAAAAACAAAGGGTATTTTTAACCTGAAGAAGTTAATGTAGCCAACACCTTTTAAGATTGCTTTGTGCTTTGCTTACAAACTGGCAAAAGGAATATCCATGTTTTCTTGGAGAAAAATGCTTCTCAGAGCTATTTGAAAATGAAAACCAGTGTGTCAGGGGAGAAAGATATTTCAAGGTCAGAGCTGGTCAGATGAGACTCATTTCTGTCTTTTATGATGAATTTCTTAATCATTTTCAAATGTGGTATCTGATACATATTGTTAGTGTTTTCATCAAACCCTTCTGGCCCTTGGAGTTTGTAAGAGACTTTGAAGAGAAGAGACAGGTATTTTCTATTTAAAATATGGGAATGGACCTCAGGATTGCATTTATCACTGATTTGTCCACAGATTTCATAACTTACTTCAGAGAAATATTTCCCCCCTGTATCTCAAAGTTCCAGCTGCAAAATACAAATAATAAAATAGAAGAGTTCTGCTCTACATTCATTAAAATATATATTAGGTGCACAGACATTTAATCTTGTTTATATCATAGTCTCAAGGCCCTCATTAGCGCTTAGTATTAAGCTTTCTCAATAACAGCTCAGTGGTCATGATCTCCTGGCCAGATCTCCCAGAACTGCATGTCCTAGGGAGGGAACAGGTATCCCCTTGACTGTAAGTGGCAAAGAAAGGCACATGAAAGGTATGTGGAGAACATCCTGGGAATTGAAATACCCCTAGGTCTCACTGACTGCTACTGTCTCCACTCCAGTCACTTGGGAAATGAAGCTATCAGACATAAATGATAGCTTGAAGGAACCCACCAGGTATCTAGAAAAGGGATGTTCAACAACTGGATTTCGAAAAGCAGTTTCATGGGCATCTACCTCTGTGTCTTAAAAATTATGGAGCTAACATGAGTAAGAAAGGATCTCCTGAATCCTTCTCGAAACTCTTCACAGAAGATGTTGTGTTTGGTAATTAACACGGTAAGGAAATCCCTACAATATTTCATACATTATCCAGTTAAGTCAATGAAGAAGATACTGTCTTCCTTGAAAATGGAATAAGATCAAAACAGATCAAATATAATAAACTTCAGAATGAGGGCCATCATTTTCCTGCGTATGAGAAAAATCATAGCCTTAGATTCCTTGTGCGTATTAATATAAACACACTAAAACTACATTTAAACTACCAGCTAGGTAATATCTTTCCTTAAAACTAACCAACTTCCAGGGATTGATTTTTACCATAGAGATTCCAGTTTATAGCACCATTTTTCTAAGTGATTCTCTGCACTAGAGTATAATTTAGATGATGGGTTCCTCTCAATTATTGTCCATTAGAAGGCAGGAAAACATTAAGTTCAGGTGAGGATTATGAGAATTATGGATTACCCTTTAAGTGAAGAGATTGTAAGTGAGAACTACTTTTTAACATGTTCATTTCTGATGTTGTGTAGCAGAATTTTGAGCAAAGTAATTTACCTAAAAAAAAAAGACTTTTAAAATAAAAGCATCTTCAACTGAAGAAAGACAGACAAGACAGCAAAGTAGAAGTTGCAAAGGGCCCCAAACAGCAAAGAGTATTTCCCATGACATTTTCTTTTGATTTTAAAGGGTCCCTGCACCATAAGGTAGAGAGTGGCTGGTATGTGGTGGTATCTGGTTTTGAGCATGCAGATGGGAAAGGACAGTGAGACAGCACAAGTGTTATTCACCACTGGAGTAGCACCTTCCAGAAACACACTTGTGCTGCAAACACACATTTTTCTATAAGCCAAAGCAGAAGCTGAAGGCTTTTACCTGAATATGTTGAGACTAATTCAGAGACATAACATGATAGTTCAGGGTTTGAAAGACTGATTTGGTTAAAATTAACTTCATGATTCTTTCAGACTGACTTATTTATTAAGTTATTTGTTTATTTGTAGGACAGCTTAATAAGAAACATCATTTTTTTCCCCTTAAAAATGACTGGGATATCATCCCAGTACTATAAGAGAATAAAATCTTCCTCCCTCTGTATAGATTCATGTGGAAGCAAGTGAGGATGAACCTTTCGTATGACACAAAAACAATTGCTCTGCAGCTGCTGCTATGACCCTCAGGCTACACTAGAGTCATGGCACACATCCTTTCCCCTATAGAGATCTTTTGGTTAATGTATGCATTCAGTTTACAACCCAAGTATAAAACCTATTTTATGCCAACTTATTAAGAATTTCCTAGTAGGCTTCTATCTATCTGCATATCCCCATACAATAAAATATCTGCATTTAAGCCCTATCTGATACTACCTGAAATTCCAGGAATTTTTATGGTGAAATCTTTGTCTTGGTGATGTGATTGTAAAAATCCTTAGGCCAGGAAAGTACCATAAGTCCATTTCTTTGTTTGGTGTATCTGAAAGGAGTAAATTTGTCCACCTATGTAATAATTTCATTAATATCCAACAGTTAACATTCAACAGCTTTCAGAACAGATATGTAATACAAAATAGTCCCAGGAATAAAATGAAGACAAAAGAGCTTCCTTTACAGATGTCTGTGCACACTCAGTCAGCCATCAATATTGTCCATGATTTGCACTCTTATGGTACTTCCAAGGAAAGCCCTCTACCAAGATGAGTCAAGCCCCTCATCACACACCTAGGAAGACAACCGAGCTCTCAACTCCTAGCACTGAATATAAAAGCATATTACAGAGAAAGGAGAAGTCTTGATGCAGAGAGAAATACTGACATCTCTCACAAAAGATGCTTGGATTTTTACTTAAATGTAAGTAAATCCTTAAATGGAAATAGGAATTGAGCTCGTTGCTTTCCTTTTTATGTTTTCTTTTACCTTCTGAAACTGGGGCTCTTCTACTCCTCTTTTTTGGCTGTACTCCAGCACCTACACATGCAACAGGGATTGATGACAATAAAATACACTGGTATTGAAAATCTACTCGTCATTAATAAGGTAGATGACTCATTACTTTTTCAATATGATTTTAACATGGGAATAAAGCTAGCTTTTATTGCTATGGGTCTTTTATTTGTTTACTTAGGATCTCCGTTGTTCTTGCCAATGGTTTAAATCTGTAAGAAAATGAGATCATCACAAACAGTGCTGCAGTGACACCAGTCTAACCCCTGTACATTCCACTCCATGACAGTTTTTCCATTCTTCTAAATTGGAATAGGGTCAACCCCACTGTAAATCACTGGAAACTTCCAACTTCCTGTTGCCATTTTACAGTATTTGATTAAGACTCCTTCATAACTATACAATCCTCTAAGGATTTGATATACATGTATGCTAGATGTAGATTTATTTAATATCTTTATGCAAAAGATAGCGAATGCAAAGTCCGTGGCAATGCTACATGATGTTCCAAGTTGAAGTTTTGCACAGCTGCAAAGCAGTCTCTTCCCCTTTTCCCACATCCAAGTGCTCATTAAATATGTACTTAGAGAGTAGTGGTAAAGCATACTGAGACCATGAACACACTGGGATGGAGATGACAAACTGAACGGCATCCAAATATACTTCAGTAACTGACCATGAAATGACGACATTCTACCGAACTAAAACTGGAGTATTGATTTATCCAATCTTTTGTCTTGAAGTAGCTTCTCAAATCTGTGCTCAGGATGCTCTTTTTTAGAGAGATCTCTGATTACTGAGTCCTGACACCTACAAATGTCTTCAATCTTTTTTAAGTTCTTTGCCTTTAAGGCTGTCCAAGACCAAAAACATTACAACATTTTGAATCATGGGTTCTGTTTTTACTCTGCAACAGAAAGCAGATACAAGCATAGTAAGACTCCATTTTTAAAATGAGAGGTAAGAGATTCTAAAGCAGCCTATAGCTGAATAAAGCAGGTCCTTCACTGGGATGTAGGAAACCCACCTTCATGGACATGCTTCCAAAACCTACCTGGATAAATGTTATTTTTCCTATCCTCATCCAGATAAATTTGAGGAAACTAGTGTTCCTCCTCTTCGTTTAAAGCTGATACTGGTTGTTATAGAAAACACGGGCAATTGTGTTAAAAACATGAAGGGGAAATTCCCATGCTATATCTGAAATGAAGAAGCTGAATATCTTGCAAAAGCCGTACATCATAAATTGTGCCTCTAAAATTGATGTTTGCTTTTCCTTCTGCCAAAAACCTAAGAATTCCTTCCTTCTACCAAATTGCAGGAAACATCTTATCTCATTAATGCCACTCTTCCTTAGAATCTCTTAAATAGATATTTTTCATTAAAATTCTAATTCTTGATAAACTGAAAGCAAGATCTGGTGACAAAGAGGTTATAATTAATCTAGCAAGAGCAGTCAGAGAAATCCATGTAATTGAAGGCGAATGTATGAATGAGGGGACTAATGCTACAGAACTTCCAAAGACTTTTCTGTGGAATTAATACTACAGAGACCCATAAAAGATTAATCAAGATAAGCAATCAATAACTTCTCAAGTGCTAATAAGCACTGCCATGTTCCATGATATGTTGAGCAGTTTATCATGTTTAACCATATGAAGATTTATAGAAAATCCATTGTTAAAACCAAAGGATGAGGTAATGCACCACTTAGTAAATGAAGTGCAATTAAAATTTATGCTTGATATTACACATTCAAAAGATCTGTAAAAAATCATCTTGATTTCCTCTTTTTAAAGAGAAGAAATTAAGGTACAAGTTGCACTGTTCACTAGTAGTCCTGAGATAGCAGTGAAGACAGCAACAATATTCTTCAAGTTAATACCTGCTTTCAAGGGAAAGGTGATGAAATAGCCTTAAAAATTGTTAAGCTTTCTTCTCACTTCATTTTACTCAGTGATCCAACTTTGCTTGAAAATTTTGTAAGTTAAATAGAATACCTATTAGGAACATAAAGGTCTCTGCAATCCATCAATCTGATAGATTTGCAGGTCAGATGAGTGAATGACTTAATGGCCAATTAATAGTCCATAAACTACAGGTCTTGACCTTAGGGTCACTGAGACAGAACTCCACACTAGAGCATATTATTAATTAAAACCACCAAATTATGTATTTAGTAAATCAATTCTTTAATGATATTAAGATCTCTCAAATGTATTGACATTATTTGTTATTTATTTATATGTCCATTGGAAGCAAATATATTCTCAATACTATACCATAAGCATCCTTAGTATGTTTAACAAAGTTACGGCACCAGAATGTATACCAATGCCATTCTTCTGTACGTAGCTATTGCTTGTTTGGGGAAATACTTTGTAGTAGTTAGAGATTCCCTTCCAAAACTCGGCAAAAATTTTAATTCACAAATTTTTATATCGTAGATATTTCAAACAAACAAACAAAAAGCTTAAAATCCTGTCTGCTTCCTTGATAAATTGCTTGATCTTAAAAGATTTGAATTCAGATCAGTAGCGCTCTCTAAGTACATCACCTTGCCCTTGCAATGTCCCATGCCATATTTTTTTTATATCTACCTGTATACACATACATGTATGCCATATCATTTCTATGCTTCCTATTATGGTCATTCCTAAAGTCCAACTGGTTCCTGATTTCCTATGGCGTGCAGATAACGATAAAGTAGGGAAAATAAGCAAGCTATATGTTGTCTCAAAGAGTGTAAAAAATAACTATCAAACTTCAGCAAGAAGGAGTTGGATTTTCAAAATACTGAGTGAGGTGTATTCAAGACAGCTCTGTCAAGACACCACAGATGGCTGTCACCTGGCAGGGCTGAGGACAGTCACATACCTAACAGGAGCTGCATGCAGAGAAGGGCCAGGCTTAGGTGTGCATGGACACACAAGACTAGGATGAATTGGATCCCAGCCTCTGACAACTCCTGAGACTGCTTAGTTACGTGTGCTCATCCTATTTCAGAAGTGAAACTCTTATTTCATCACTATTGCTCACAAGGGGTGCATTTATGTGTCCAGATGCACAGGCTTTCAATTGCCCTCTGGAGTTACCTGTGACTCTCCCTTACCACGGGACACTGAAGTTCCTAACTTCTGCTGTTCTGAATCACACTTTAATCAGATGCCTTAAATAAATACTGTGATTTACTTCCCTCTATGGACAATAAATTAACCAGACAAATGTATCGCTATAAATTAAATCATTATGATAGATACATACAATTGAGGGTTTATAGCACCTAATTAATTAAGTAGCATATTCATCTACAATTAGCAAAATAAGCTCTCAACTCTTGGCATGGGTACTGTAAAGTATATAAGGCATGACTATGCAATTACAACAAAGCGTGGTTCTTTTTTGTGATAGTTTCTTTGGGGAAAAGTATTCACTCTAACCTAGATTAGCAAATTACTCTGACTCACCTGAAATAACATTTTTCAAAACAAATATACTATTCAGAAGGATTATTAAGTTTATATTGGAGACATACTTTGCTGGGACAACATTCTTTCAGTGTTTTTTACTAAAATTAGCTGGTTGTTTTTAACAGCTTAGCTTCAGATTGGTACAAATCCTCCACCACCACCTGTAATTGCATATGTACTACCCACTTCAGGAAGAAAGCGTTCCAGAAACATTTCAAGCTAAGGCAAGTTTGTTTACAAAGTGGGACTGTCTCCTTCTCTGATATGAGTAGTACAAGTGTAATGTTCCATACTGCAGCACTCTGCCTGACATGTAAGTTATCTCCATTTTCAGTAGTGATACCTTATCAGTAGACTCTGGCTGAGTTGGACTAGGATCTCTTTAACAGCTGTGATCACACTGACTGGAAAAAAAAATCCTGTTAAATACCGTACAACACTTCCATTATTCGGCACAGAGCTGATTTAACTGCCTATTATGCTTGACTTAAAAGGAGGATAACATCATATTTTTTGCAACACCAGCTTCCTAGTATAACCTTCCTACTCAGTCATCACATTCCAACTGAGGTACCATCTAAAATTATAGTGCCAAAACACAAATACAGCGCTATTTAATTCATAATTTGCAAGCCATACATAAGGGTGGAAGCCAACAGCACACTTCCTTGCTAAGTCAAAGCAAAAATCACTCTTGAATACTATGCAATCATCAATCATCAAAACAAAAAAGAAATCCAGTGATGTTAATGCGTCATGCTGGATGCATGACCTGCAGACAAAACACTGCCTTCAGAGTAACAAGCATTACCAATGATAAACATGTTCCTTCCTGGCATCTCTAGGGCATAGGGTTTACTCAGTTTATAGTGATAGTCTTAATGTATTATTATATTAAATGTTTCAGGCACTTTCACTTACCTTTCAGAATTAAAGATTAATCAATGCCATGATTGTGGATATCTAAACAAAATGTATTGATCTCATTCATTTTTAAAAGCAAGACACTACATTGTACTTCAATATGTCATATTTTAAGGCAAGCTTATTGATCATATTTTGAGAACTTTTGATATCCAATTGAGGTTTAAGATACAGAGTAAGTGTAAGATTTTCATTATGATGATGTGTCCACAGAAGTTACAATCTCATGTATTGACAAGCGTTGTTTGTGCTGAGAGCCATTACTCTTATTATAAGCAAAGACTCATCCTAAGAAACACTCCCCATTTTAGTGTTTCAAGTGATTGCTCTGGACCTGCACATACATGCTAGATGCAAGGAAAAGGTCCTAAAAACTGAGACCAGGCTCATAGATTTCATGTTATAGATAACCCTGTACTGCAAATCTGCAGAATCTTGTTAGATTCCTGGGAGTTATCTCACCGAATCCAGCTACTGACTTTCATATTTAGAACTGCTAAATTTTTCAGATCGTGAGTGACACTTTTGCTCCTTTAATGCTCAAGGTAACGTTGGTGTAGTTGTGTTCTAGAGGATACATCTCATGGAGGCATTAAACAACAAGTCTTCAATCTCTGGTACTATTTTCAAGACTTACAGCTCCATATTGCTCAGCCCTGAATGTACATAGAGCAGAGAATGGAATTGTTTGAAAAAAATTAACATCTCACAACTGCGTTCATCAATACCAAACTCATATTTCTACATTTTCCCTTTTCTGTGACTATGTATTTCTGAATAGATGGACAGAAATTAAGCCATATATTCCAACTGCTATCAATTGAAGACCAAATGCTAAATACACACACAGAGGGCACGCTGGAAACATGCCAGTTACACAGTAGTTTGCTGAAATGGGAATAGGCTGAGTTATAAGAAAGGAATGAATAATTTCTGGATACTACTGGGAAACAGTGTGGTAAGATGATCTCAAAGAAGATGGCACATACCCGAAAACCACTCCTCTGTTCATGCATTCCACATTGCTGCTCTTCAGCATTACCAACATCGAAGACATTGAAGTATCTTTCCTAAGTAATAAATGTTATGTAAATAAAAACACACATAAATAAATTACAGAGCTCCAGGCAAAAAATAGCTTATACTATAGTACCATAAATTATGAAGACTGAAATTGCTACAGCCTATAACATTTTAAAACATAACTGTGCTGATAAATATCTGTGATAAGGCTGAGTAAGTCTTACTTATTTTCAGAGTAGAGCAAAGCAGTTTATTTAAGTCAATGTAATTATAGAAGTAAGGTATTACGATGAAGTCCTCAAGAAGTCACTGACTTTCTCACAGTCCTTTTATAATTACAAGAGGAATGTAAATAAAATCTGTGTAAGATGCTAAAAAAACACATGGGGAACACAAAAGATACAAACTCCCACACTTCCTTTGAGAACCTTTCTTTTCTAGCTACTTTTAAAAAAATCAATACATTCTTTTCAGAAGAAATAAGTCAATGATATCCTTTTATAAACTGTGCACTTTACTCTAGATCATTTCCTGACGTGGTAATTTAGAATAAATATAAAGTCTATTTGCACATATCACAAACAAACAAAACCTTACTTTGTGAAACGAAACAAAAAATCCAGCCCTTTCTGCGTAGATATGAGGTTTCTCTAACTGTATGCTAATTCATCAAAACAAAGTTGAGGCAAAATAAAAAGAAGCTAAAATTTTAGAGGATTGAAAATTGAGATTAAGATTCAACTTGTGACAGCTTTAAAGGAAAATATAAATAAAATAAACAATTTAAAAAACAAAATTCAAGATGCAGACTGTCACCCACTTTTCCCTAAGAGGCAATTACATCTGTTACAAATACCAATCACTGTGTTCCCGTATCTGCAGACAATTAGCATAGTAGCAACTGCGCGGTGCAGTAAATGTCTCTCAGAAATCTTTAGGAAAGGCAGAACTGATAAAAAACAGTGACATTTCCCAGTTTGCATTCTGAAGTTCTTCTTTTGATTTTCTCTCAGACAATTTCCTTCAGGTTAATTATCTGTCGGTCTGAAACGACCTCCTCTCCTAGCCAAAAGGTCTCACTTCACCTTCTACAGATCCTGTTAGAGCTAGGATGTCTATATTTTTATTGTATCGTTAATCCTCAAGTATCACACCTCAGTAGGCAAATCGTCTTTGGTTAAGGGCATTTAATTAAAATTCTTAATACCCAATATGAATAGTACCACATTTCTTTTCCTTGATACTTCTCTAATGGCACCAGACTTTTTATTTTTGAAATCCCCATCATTTTCCCTTGTGGAGCCCTCATATCCAGACCTCGAAGCTTCTCCATATTCTAGATCTCCTTCTGTGCCTGGATTTATCATCCTTACTGCCTAAGACTTAATTTTCCAACTTCCATAATACATTCTTGTTCTTCTCAATCCTTCCAGCTCAGTTGCACTTGAAACTCAGCTCTCTACAGCTCCTCTCTTTCAGTATGTATCTTCAAATCTCCCACATCTATGTTTCTTCTCTCTTTCAAAGCTTTCTTTCAAAGTTACATCTCTACCTTCATCTCCTCCTACACTCTTTAGCTCTGGCAAATCTATGCTTCTCACCACCTTTCATGTATATTCCTTACTTTCTACCACCCAATTTGTCTGGAACAAAGTCAATTATTTACCAAATTCTCTCCCTCTCCTTCTTCATCTGCAGAATAAAAACTTCACCATTACTAGAAATATAAGCCATTCAGGTTAGCGTAGGTGCATAATATGGGTCTATCTTGCCTTACCCGTAACATGCTATTGAATTTTTGATAAGTATCTACAGCTGATGTGGTCTTAAATAGGGTAAATCATAGTCATAGAATGACTTGGGTTGGAACGGATCTTAAAGGTCATCCAGTTCCAACTTCTCTGCCATGGGAAGGGTTGCTGCTCACTATATCAGGCTGCCCATGGCCCCATCCAACCTGGCCTTGAGCACCTGCGGGGATGGAGCATCCACAGCTTCTGGGCAGCCTGTGCCAGTGCCTCACCACACTCCGAGTAAAGAATTTCCTGATAACATCTAACCTAAATTTCCATTATTTTAGTTTAAAGCCTTTCCCTTTTGTCCTATCACTGTCAGACTAGGTAAAAAGTCAGTCTCTGTCTCATTTATAAGCTCCCTTTAAATATGGAAAAGCTGCAATGATGTCTCCCCAGAGCCTTCTCTTCTCCATACTGAACAAGCTCAGCTCCCAAATTACAAAGTCTTTTTCCCAGAAATTGTAACTTTGGTGATAAAATCTTATATAAGAAGAAATGATCAACACTGACTTAAAGTGCATCTATAGGGTCCCTTAAATCCTTTTCAAAATTTAGAAGCAGATAAACTGAAAATTGACTTTCACATAATCTCTTACCACAGATAATATTTTTACCCACTCATTTGTAAAAACGAACATATAATTATCCCTAATAATTTACCATTGGAGAACCAAAAGAATGCTTTAGGTATTCCAAATTCATTGAACACATTATATTTGGTAGATTTTTGGAGCTTTCTGCAGTCATCATGCACGTGGTAATAGCAAGAAGTTGTCCTAAGGGTTTGACATTAGTTCAAATCTCAGAGCTTTGATTACCATCCAGACTAAAAGCATTTTGTTAGCTTGCCAAATTAATAAAAATGCTTCCTTGATACAGTTCACCTGGCCTTGTATTACCTGTCTATTTCAATTCACGGCGGAAGAACAATGCAATTTCAAATTGGAGATTCCAGAATTCAAAAGTCATTTCACTCCTGTTGGGAACGCTCATTTAGCTATACTACATAAAAACCATGAAAACTAGAGTAACAAATAGCTCCTCTGCCATAACGTAAGCTTGTCTATGCAGGCAGTAGTTTCTTTTCCACTAGGTCTAACTGTAATCACATTGTAGATTCCAAATATCTCATCAGTGAGTCCAAATTTTTCCTTCCAACTACTACATTTTAACATTTCGTATTAACATAACATAAACTCACTTGTGGACTTTGCACCGGAACAGTTTTATTTATTCATTTATTTAAATCAAGAATGTTTTCTAGAAAGCACGTATTTTGAATGACATTCTTTATGTCTTAAGACATATCCCATTATTTATTGTTAAGAAAAGTGAATAATATATGGAAATACAAATACATCAAAACACAAAAGGACCATCTATCTTTAAAAGGAAGCAAAGGAGACTAAGTTAATAAATCACAGGCTAACACTGGCCAATCTAAAAATATGTCTGCAGAAGAAATCTGTTCAAAGGCAATGTGGTTTGTTGGTTTACTTTAGAGTAGGAAGAAGAGAGAAAGAAGTGAACTAAATTTCAAAGACAGAGAAAATCTCACACCATAAAGTCCATCAAAATTAAAATATTGGATAAATCTAGATGTGCCACTGATAACTTCATTTCATGAGTAAATTAAATATCTAAATCATTAGTGTATAACACAACTACCAGAGCCTTAAACCCCAAAATTCTGCAATGTCCTCATCCTTAAAACTACCAGCTCCAAAGAGAGAAAGAATAGAAACCATGGTAAAACACCGTCAGAACTGCAACTGAACCAAAATCACTTCCAAAACCAAAAGCCTTGATACTACACACATTGTCAGTATCTCATATAAATTCCTGAGCTTTTATAACTAGGTGGAGCCACTCCGCTCAGTCAAATGTCTTTTCAGATGTATTTTATAAATGGGACACCTGATTTGTAGCTCCATAACTTCCACAGAAAATCTGACCTAGTATCAAGCAAGTTCCTTTGATTAAAAAAAAAAAAAAAAAAGGAAAAAAAAAGTTAAATATATATCCAAAGATAATGCTTTCAACTTTGTGTGGTGGTAATCTGGTATTAATCTTACTAATCTTACTACATATAATGAAGAAACAGTAGCATGCTATCAGGACACTTCATGCTATTGTAGAGATTCAAATCTATTTCAACTTCCATCTTATCCCCAAAGCTCATTAACACACAAAATTGTTAATGCTATGTAGGTCTCTATGCACTGTGGATAATATTCTAATATTACTATTAATGTGTTGATATTAATAATATTGGCATGCGGTCAGAAGCACCTGGTTGTAAAAATCACATGCTTTCTTTCTGAAGGCAAAAGATAAAAGTCTACTTTTGAAAGCAGAGCATGACAACTTGAATGGAATGCTGATCTGCTTTCATACAGAGCCAAATTTCTCTAATATCAACTCCAGAGTTTCACTAAATATCATCAAGTCCCACTTCTAAGGGCATCTCTTCTTTTTCTTGGAGAATTTTCTCATTTTATGTTATAGTCATTAAAAATAACTTAATCTTTACTCCATGTGCAAAGCTTGTCCTAAATCTCACTAAGTTGATATATAACATTCGAATAATTGTATTGATATTAGTAGGCCTTGGAGTCATCCCTTATTTTATTAGCGTAAGACCAACACTCATTGTTACCAGAGATCTGAAATGGGCTTGTGTAGCAGCACTATCGCAAAAGGTGCAGGTCATAATCTAAGGCAGCTGACGTATTTAAGATAGGAGATGTCACTGTTTATTCATCAATTTCAAATGTATAACACTGGTTAGTGAAGAAAGAGTTGTAGAAGTTAAGAGAACGTTATCAGCTCCTCAATGTGATAGAGAAAATGTTTGTGATGTACATAGTTTTCTGTTTGTTGCTTGTATATTGACTTTTACAGCATAGTTTGGTATTCAGTGTCAATATGTATTTCTTAACATAATTCACAAACTATATTTCATATAGTTTTAATTTCTTCATTTCTAATGCGCTCATCAAAATCATATATCATAGAAAATAAGCTGATGCTAGAGGACAATATATCATCATAATGTGCTAACGCTACCACTACAAACCAGAAGTTGAGCACAACTTACCTAACTTCTTCTCTATTTACCTTCAGGTCTTGATTCAGCTGCCCAGACGCAAGCATCTGGAACCAACTGAGATACCACAGTCTCTGAAACAGTCATGTGACACACGTGAGAAGAGACATAGGATTTGAGAGCTCTACACACTTCAGGAATGGCAGCTGAAGACCAGCTGAGATATGATAAGGCATCTCACATGGCTCTAGACAGCTATGGTCAGTCAAATGAATCCAACTTCTGATTTTCACAATGTAGAGACTAGAAGAAATTTCATGGGGCATAGCATGAACAGGCTCATACTGCATCATATGCTGTTATAAACTAATTACACTCTATTATAAAATCTGTTTAAATATCTTACCTCTCCACAGTTTGCAACAGTAAGTGGCATCAGAACTTCCTAATGCTTACAAATGCTGTTTGTATTGCCAGCCTTACTCATGGATGATTAAACACTTTTGTTTAAATGCCAGCATTATTCACTAGCTTAAATAGCTCTGGTGTTTTCCTCCCTTGATAGGTTTTCAGAGAGAAATCATATTCATTTAGCATACTGGGTTTGCTAAGCCAAACAACGTTAGGCTTTAACAGTGTGTTTTGTGATGGCATTAATAGCCTTTATTGCTATTGGAAATATCTTTCTGATATACAGTCAATTTGGTGAACTACCTTAATCTCATTCTTAACTAGTAGATTCCATCCTCTCCATCCCTCTGTTGTTTCAAGCAGGTAAGCTTTCAGATTACAGCAGATTTGTCCTTCTATAACTCTAAGTTATACTGTGATATGATATTATTTCATTTATTTTCTTTTCTATATATCCAGCTAGGTTTTCTTTTTGCCACAGTTTAATATATCCTTTCTTTAATAAAACACACCTTCACTCAGTCACTGCAAGATCATCAGCCTTTAGTGTCACCGAGAAAGCTCTTAATTCATGGCCCAAGGGTTGAGAGAATACAAGCAAGAAAAGAGCAAGAAAAAGCAGGTGAAAGCAGTTGATTATCTGCAGCAGTGTATCTTTACCCTTTTAAGAAGGGTAGAAAGGACAACCCAGGAAACAGTATACTGACCTCTCACCCTCATCTCTGCTGGGGAACATCACAAAACAGATTCTCCTGGAAGTTATGCTAAGGCACGTGGAAGTGAGCAAGGTGATGCAAGACAACCAGCATGGCTTCACCAAGGGCAGGTCCTGCCTGTCCAACCTAGTGGCCTTCTATGATGGTGTAACTGTATCAAGGGCAAGGGAAGAGCCACTGACGTCATCTATCTGGATTTCAGTAAGGCCTTTGACAAGGTTCCCGCACAACATCCTTCCTTCTTAACCGGAAATACATGGATTTGATGGGTGAGCTCTTCCGTGGATGAGGAACTTGTTGCAAGATCACACACGGAGAGCAGTGGTCAACGTCTGAATGGAGATCGGTGAGAAGTGGTGTCCCTCAAGGATCAGTGCTAGGACCAGCGCTCTTTAATATCTCCATCAGTGACACAACAGTAGGATCAAGTGCACCCTCAGCAAGTTTGCAGATGACACCAAGCTGCGCGGTATGCTCGACACACCTTAGTGACTCTTAAATGCAGATCTTTGAGGCTACTGCACGTAGATGAAACATTTTACATACTTTCCCTTGATAACCAACCCAGTACTGACAGTGAATGCAATGTTTTGTGAAGGTAACTGTTCCTGGACAGAACGCATTTTACCTCCTTCCCTTCCTCCAGTAAGGCCAGAGGACCCAGCCAAGAGTCCACTAGAGAAGAGTCCAGAATAATTCAGTTGGCTGTTAGGTCTCTCACTGGTTGTAACCGATAAAATAGACAGTTTGCTAATATAATATACACAGGAAAATTTCAGATGAGGCATTTAGTCCAAGCTAGGTCTCTAGACTCCATCTATAATGTATGGGGTAGAGCAGTATCTTCACAAGGTAATGCAATTGATCTCTAAGACAGGAGGCACAAATTACTATCTGAAAAAGTCACCTCTTTCCTCTTCACTCTGTTACTCCTAAACAACAATTTCAGGCAACTGCTCAAAGTGAGCCAAACCTCACATCACTTCCTACACGTTACCTTTGTCCATTTCCACAGTGATATTATTGCTCAGCCAAATGCAAGTCCATTTGAATTTGCTTCCACTACATCTCCTGACTTAGTAAATCAAATCCATTGTAAGGCACAAAAAGAAAGGCTTTCTTCAAATCCAAATAAATTATGT
This sequence comes from Pavo muticus, assembly GCA_016647715.1. Lineage (NCBI taxonomy): Eukaryota > Metazoa > Chordata > Aves > Galliformes > Phasianidae > Pavo > Pavo muticus. Next base: position 4,050,402 of record JACDJE010000038.1, read on the forward strand.
TCAATGTCTCAGGATTGCCTCCCAATCTGCTAGTGTATATAATGCATTTAAATGAAACGTATGCATATGAATGGTGATTGCTCCTTATTGAAACGCACATCTCTAAAAACCCTGTAATCTTGTTCCTTACCAGTGTCTCCCAGAAATTATTCAGCATAAAGGGCTCTCTACTTCAGAGAATCATAGAATCGTTTTATCCTTAAACCAGTTTTAAAGCCATACAGCAAAAACTGTTACTCAAGCTCCTATATTGTCATTATTTTTACTATTTATTCCCTTTGCTCACACACACAGTCTTAAGTGTTTTTCAGATGTATTAGGGAAATTCTTCAGACTAAAATTTGGTCACAGATGAGGAGAACAAGCAAGATGTGAAAGACAGAAAAGAGAATCCCCTAATATTCCTGTCCAAAAATGAGCAATTATTTAGAGACCTCATTTGATGCTTATTGCTGAGAGTAGGAGACTTTTTCTGTATTTCAATGATTTTTTTGCAGCCTGAATACTTTTCCTATCAGGCAGTCTCCCAGAACCATCTGATCTCCTAAATGAGCAAAGTAAATGAGTTGCCCTTTCTATGCCTATGCCTTCTGATTCTGTATCCACCAATTAAAACCCCAATTGACTCAAAGAGGCATTAAATCAGTACACATTGTCTCTGAAACATGCATAAAAGCTTTCCTATAAGATTTTGATCATAGCTATAGGGATATGTTTTTACTAAGTCTCAACTGCTGTAGGATCACGGTTCTCCCAGTTTGCCCACCAGCTCTGTGACCAGAAGTAAATTTCAGAACCCTGTCAAAATGACTTAAAAACCTAAATTTTAGTTCCCAGTTGACTGAGGTACTTCAGACTTAAATTACATTGAAAACCTCTTACCTGCCTAAATCCCCTTTGAAAATTGAAAGCTTCATAGCCCTTTCCCAAAACAACCTACATTCTCACAGTTAAGTTATAGATCTGTCCATTTTCTTCCAATTAACAAGGTGGAAAAAAAAAAATAAAATCAGAAAACAGATTTCATCACTAAAAAAAAAAAAAATCATCTTCTAGAATGATGCCATTTAAAATAGGCTAGTTGCAGTACGATTCTTACATAAACAGGTGATGAAAGAAATACATCCCCTTCCTGCCAAAACTAACAGCTGTATTATTAAAAATACTGTCAGTATTGTGCAAAAATCCAGTCAGATTTCTATTGTGAAAAAATACCTCATTTGCTGCTTCTTTTTAATACAGTAGCAAATATACTGCCTGGTTTGGCTTCATGCCAAGATTAATTTTAAATTGGACCTCATGAAATATTTATGAGGTCCAATTTAATGGGATTGCTTTGCCTGGCATTAAGCCTGTGTGGATAGCATTTTAAACACTGATGTTCTTAACAGAACCTCGAGACAAAAAAAAATCCTTGGATATTAATAGGCTTATTAATAAATTGTTAAAGATTATGACAGCATATTTCAGAAGTATTTTGACAGCCCCTTTGTAGTGAATCTTTACCTGCTTCTCTCTAAGCTTGCACTTTGCAGTTTGTCAAACAAATGCTGCCTCACATTTAGCAAAATGGTAAATCATCATTTGTTGGAATCAATCTGAAGTGAGAGTAAAGAGCTAATCATCCTTAGATGGGCTTCGCTGGAAGCTGACAGTGCTCACAACGCTACAGACACCACCCCTTGCCTCCGTGGCTTTCTTGAATCACTGAGACATCATTTACCTTTGGTTTCTAATTACATTTAATAGTTTAACAAGAACAGTATATTGAGACACATGAACTTACAGAAAACCTCAATGTTTTGTACAAAGAAAACATCTTGAATAATTGATACATCATTTTCTTTCCCTTTTTCAATTAAGAGTTTGGACCTAATCTCTGGAGTAAATCATTTCAACTGCATTAGAACCCATTTCCATATAGCTCCTTCACTACTTTGCCATCAGTGCTCACAGTGAACCTTAAGCAACCAAAATCAGGACCACGGAATAACATTAAAGTCAGTACAGACCACAGATAAGTCTGATCTCAGCCTTTGACCAAGTTCTTTGCTAGGATTAATCAGTTCTTCCTTAATTGTAGTGGTATGATGTTGGTTCTAGCAACAACAGATTTGGCTCATTCTTTCCAAATATGACTGAAAATGCAAACATTATGGTAGTTCCACGTTATTTTCATCCAACTATTACTACTAGGCAACACTATTGATGTGTGGCCCCTATTAGAAGTGAAAACTATTGTGGATGCAAAACACCAACTAACTTTATTAATCAACTCTGCAAGCTGCAACATGATTGCCTGAGTTACAACCAAGCACATAACCCATCTTTCTGAGAAGTCTCACCATAGTTCTGGCTGCAATGGAGGGCAGTGTTATTCTGCACCACCAAATAGAATATATTATTATGTTTTTCATAACAAGATCCCAGGACAATAGGTAGCCTTCGGAAAAAGGCACAGAGGTGAAACAAGCAGCTTGTACCACTCACAAGGCTGCCCATCCAACCTGCTTTGTTCAACAGAATCTGGAAGAATAAGAATGCCCACCAGAAGGGTAGAAAGCACCAGCCAAGAAGATAGCATGGATTTCAAAAATGAACTAGCTTGGGAAAAAAAAATGATATTATATCAAATGACATAGATAACTGGAAGAAAAGAGCAATAGGGTACACCTTTCCACATGAGTGCCATCAGATTTTAGTACAGCACATAACAGTCACACTCACATATTGCAATGTGACATTATAAAATAGTTGCTTTTTTACTGCACATAGATGTATTGACCCTCAAATTCCTTACCTATACTGTTGATACTCTCTCTATTCAAAGAGGCAGAAAGTTGGCTTCATCATTTCCATTCTGATGAACCAACATGTTCAGCAGTGAAAGTTCTTCAACAGAAATAAAGCAGTGCTGCTAAGAGTTTGTAACAAAGAAATAAAGAGATAATGAACTAAATAATGAAGCTGCAAGGGAGTTTTAGGAAGGCAGATTGTAATTAGCCAATTGGAATTTATCCAGGACACCACAGCTAACACCTCTGCGACCTTCAATCAACACTCCTTTAATATGCATGAAGTTACGTTTCTTTATCATTAATAAACCAAATGAAAATCCAATTGGAGCAAATACTCAGTTGATTTCCATCACTACAAAGCTGCAAGAACACTGAAATTCATAGGAGGAAAAAGTTGTAAACACTCAATTTTAGTTTTGTCCCCTTTCCAATACTTCTGAAGCTGAGAGCCATCAAGTTTTCACACTCCTAGCTGGGATGTCTGATATGTTCATCCAGGATCTCTTCCTGCCAGAAGCCAAACCATGTGAATTCCTACTGTAAACAGTAGGACGACAGTAGGACGGAAGGTGAACTCACTGTGCATTATCTTGAATTCATTCCACACTGACACAAGGCTGTGTGGGCTCTTAGTATCCTCTACCTGTGGCACTGAGGGACGTAGTTCAGCAGGTTGTGTGAGTAGGCATCATGGTGATGGTTGATGGCCGCACTCTGTGATTCAGAAGTGCATGCTGCACCCGCCCAGTTTATTAGTGCCAGGTCAGAAAAACACAAAGTCTGTTCGTTTTGCTGTTCCCACAGAGATCAACAGCATTAAAGAAAAGCTAATCACAGGAAGGCCACAATTCATAGGCAGCTATTTCAGATGAAGGAATCCCACCCCACACAAAGCAGCTCTATGGAGTAAAACTTTGAATTAGCTACCTCTGTTCAAGAGTGCTGATAGCAAGATTAATTATCCTTCTGTTGAGAGGCAGAAGCTGCCACAATGATGTGTCACCAGCACTTACCGAGCAAGGATGTATTCATCACAAGTGACAAGATGGTAGGGAAGTGAAATTCTTGTTTAATATTTGTATGCTAATGCAGGTTGAAAACAAAGTTCTGTAAAGCTGGATCAGAGGAAAAAAAGGGAAGAAAAAAGAAAAGGAAGAAGAGAAATGCTTTAGCCAAAGTAAACGGGAAACAAGTAAAGCAATTTAATTTTTGACTAATTTTACAGACCTTTTCAGATTTAATCTGCACAGCCATTAGGGATTTAAAGAGGACTGATGTTTAACTTGTTTGCCCATTTGACTTAAGACAAATCCAGCTGACAACAACAAAGCACTTCCTTTGTCTTCACCACCACTTAATTTTAAGGGGACATGTTTACTAGCAGCTTAATCTGTTTAGTACAAATAGCCCTTTGCATTCTTAAATCCTGTCAAAAAAAAAAAAAAAAAAAAAAAAATCACCTCCAGAAACCATTTGGTCCCTTCCAAAGGGGGACTCTAAGGCAACTTGATATTAGTAATATTGCCTAGCAGTGCAAACACATGGCACTGAACAATTTACAGCTTCTTTACAAAGACAGAAACATGTTACTAAGGGTCTGTTGAACTGTATGTACCTTTTTTTTGTAACAAAATGATTGGTCTGCAGGAATTATACGGCAAATGCACGTATTTATTTCATATAACTGCAGACACAAAGCATTAATTATCATCACTAAGCGTATAGAGGAGCATAATAAACGCATTCTCTTTCAATGTCCCATTTTTTATAGAACTTTCATCTTCTCAGGAAAGTTCAATGGGCTTTCTTCAATTCACAATTAGCTTTAAATTGTGTGTATAATCTTCTTACCTGCATTTTTTTTTATAATATAGTCTCTTCCATGGCCATCAGTGTCTCTTGATTGCTTAATATTAGTAACAGTGGAAAATACTCTAGAAGATAAAAACATGATCCACCTGCTGGTCAGGTTTATTCTTTTCTAATGATTGCATTTTCTCATCTCTGCTGTTATTACCAGGAAAAGATCTAGGAAAAGAGCAGAGTAGGGAGAGTCAGCAGATCCCAATAGCTTTAATTCTAACTGCTTGCTGTATGATCTCGGAGAAGCAATTCAGCCCCAGACCAGCATAACATCAGCAAATGCTTAATTCTGAGTTACCATCGTTCATAATAAAGATGGTCATTGTTGTCTCAATGCTTTGCAGAATTACTTTTCCACTGTATTTCACTTGTAAAACGCACCACCAAGAGCTATCCCAGCAGAAAGGCATTGTAAATACAAACTGTTACTCTTGCCATGTGCCCTGAGGATTCTCTCCATGTCGGGCCAAATTATTCTTCAGGTGCATCCAAGGTTACATTTTGTCAGTTTTACAGATTGAAATCTATAGTCCACAGGCTTTGGAGCCTTAAGAGCACTGTTTTTACTCGAACTGGTTGTATCACAATCAGTTCCTTTCACATTTCAAAAATTCCAGCAGCAGATTTCACTACTTCATAGAATCATAGAATGGCCTGGGTTGAAAAGAACCGCAATGATCATCTAGTTTCAACCCCCCTGCTGTGTGCAGGGTCTCCAACCGCCAGACCAGGCTGCCCAGAGCCACATCCAGACTGGCCTTGAATGCCTCCAGGGATGGGGCATCCACAACCTCCTTGGGCAATCTGTTCCAGTGCGTCACCACCCTCTGTGTGAAAAACTTCCTCCTAATATCGATATATGTATTTTTATATATGAAGCAGAAAATACATCTGTAAAATACGCACAAGGCTTAGTCTTTGCTATACAAGAAGCTATAAAAATGGCTAAAATGCCAGTGTCGTTTCAGAAACTTGATAGTTACTAAAATAAAGCTTTTTATTGGCAGATTCAAAAAGAAACAGAACTTAGAGGCACCTCTGACAAAGTGCTCATAGTGAATAAATTAATGAGCAAACTCAGCCATACATACAGCTAAGTGATTATTAGTCCTTGGTCAAACAAGGAGCTGGTGGATGAAAGGGGAACAAGACAATACTTAGCATTTAGATAGGCCTTTTCACACAAGAATTTAAAACATTTTACAAAGTAAACAAAACAACAAAAAAAACCAGCTCCTCATTCTCAGTTTTATGCTGTAACTACTACATAACAATCTTCCTCAAAAAATGCTGGTTCCAGAATAACTTTGTTACATGCTTTTTTACACCACTTTGGTACAAATGTATTTAGTAAACTATAGTCCTACAGTAACACACCTGTTTTTGAATTCAGATCAATATTTAAACTTTATTACAGAAGATTCTGTAAAGCCTAGTTGCATTCAATCCTATAAAATCAAGCCAACTAATTTTAATAATAAAAATCATATTGCTGTAACAGTATTTTCAAGTTAACAGCACAGTAAAAAATAGCCAAAAGACAGTTTTTATCCACCTAGTAGCTATACCATTTTCAAAGCAGACTATCACTATAGATCAGATTTTCAGAGGTGTGCCTGAACATTTGCCCCTTAAAGAGTATTTAAGATTTCAGGTTCTTTTGTATTACTATAGCACCTGGAAGAAAGAAGACCATATGCTACACGTCACCATCATAGAAATGATTAAAAAACTAGTAATATTTTCATTAGTTTTGTTGATTCATTGATGAGAATATCCAGCTTGGTCTCAGAAATCTTAGTTTCAATGAGAGAAACACCATTCCCCAGAAAACATTGTCCCATCACATTTGTAGGGCAAGACTACTTGGCTGCATGTGCCAACGGCACACTCCAATTTTACAGACTTCTTTTGGAAGCTCACTGGACCTTTTCTTAAGCTTGAAGATAGTAACTGAGGCTGTTATTTCCTTCAGCTGCAAACATGCACATGTGGAGTAATTAAATTGCAATTAACTTCTAACCACCTTTTCTCTCAACAAAGTGATTCTCTCCTTGTGGGAAAGGAGAAAGTAAATGGGATTTGGAAGTGTGGTTTACTTCCCACCCTGCTTTTCTGAGAGCTGAGGAATGCCTGCTCCAGCTGGGAAAATATAAACAGTGATTCACTGAAGTTTGGACATCTTGCTCAGTTATTTGATGGCAGATATCTGATAATTAAGTCACTCGCTAATCCCCATACTCACGGCATTTTTGGAATAAGACAGAGTATGAATAGCCACTTAGTGAAGACAGAGGCTTTTAATTAGCCTTACTGATGAGATTAACAATTTTAGACTATGCAAGTATCATTTAAATTCTCTGCCTCATCTGTCTTTATGCTTTACACTTTTAAGTACAGAAACTGTAAGAGAAGTCTCAGGTGTCCTTTCTCAGAGGAAGTTATTCATGAGAGTTACAGTTTTTAACATAAAAATAAAATTCCTTTCAGTCAACATCAGAGAAGAAAACAGACATGGTAAAATACAGGAAGAAATCCAGTTGAATGTCATGAGTCCTAAAGAATACAGCAATCCCAAGGGCATGGCAGCAACCACAAGTTCCAGATGTAACTTCTGCCTGCTGCAGAGCAATGCTGGATGTAATTCTGAGAAATGAGAGGAGGAGGTATAAATGAAGTGGAGGTATATATTTTATTGCTATTTAATCAGCAATGATAATTTCTGTTGAGTAGGCAAAAGGATATCCCATCGAAGTAAAGGCAAGTGAAAGAAAACAGCTTGTTATGGCAAATTTTCTGCTGCAGAAATCTTCCATGACTATGCTATGCTATCACTGCAATCCCTTGGCATTACTGTGCAGTGCTTTAGTTTTGCACAAAACACTTCAAGGTGTACTTCAAATCTGCTTTGGGAATGACAAATGCTGCTTTGCAGAGAAGGTCCCTGCTTGCTCAGTGGTTACAGTGCCTGAAATTTTTACTGATGTATTTTTGCTTGCCTTTTGACTTTCTATTCTTTTTCTTTCAATTAATATTGACTGTAAATAGGTGCATTTTCAGGATCAAAGCTCTAAGTTGCTCTCTAATGTGCAACCATAAAAAAAAAAATCTCTAAAAGCTTGTAACCTGTAATAGAGAATTAGGTCTTTGTTGGGATATATTTGTAGGAAATTCAAAGTTTCTACTTCTGCATGCGTCTCCTAATGTCAAAATTCATTTCATTTCCTATTCAAAATACTCTCAAAAACATGTGTCTGCTTTACTGTGCTCCACACCAGGATGTAAGAATCATAATTTATTTAATGCTTACACAGCATCACCTCCAGTCTCACACCTACTAGTGGTGCCTAGTGTGCTGCTGTCCTTTTTATCCCTTTCTTAATGGTGTTGTATTGATTTTAGTAGTTCTGTTTATTTTGACAAGGCATCGCTGATTACCAATGAGGAATAAGAAGGAAACCATTCACTGAGCAGCTTTTTGCTGGCCACAAATTATTCCTATTATTAAAATTCTTTTCATTGTTTTCAAAATGGTCGTCAGCGCAATTGGAAACTAGATTTGAATCAGGGGAATATTGATAAGAATTAGGAGAAAGATTAATCATTTATTTATTCCCATTGCATCAAGAGCCATACAAAGTTCTGTATGTTTAACTTACAAGTGGCTGATGTGAGCGTTACGCTGCAACCAAGCAATGTAATATGTAACTACCAAAAAACAAACAAAGGAAAGAGAAACTCAACAGTGCAGCCTCATTACTACAGGAAATACAAAACTAAATGACTAGAGGCTCTTCCTTATGCACTCCTTTTTGCTCAATGAGCTTGTCAGGACAACGGAGGATGATTTGCAAGTGCAGTGAACAAAGGCCATAAAAATGGACAACAAAGACAATAAACTTTGAAGATATCAGGGCTCTTAATCAAACATTCACTATAAACCTGAGCAGCAAAAGTGCTGAGGTCTTTTAGCTCCTAATGATTTTGTCTCTAAAAGAATACTTTGAGGATGGTGCTGGTAGGAGGCAATTACTCAGAATTTTGGTTTGATGTGCTTGCTGTAACTACCTTTTGATACAGGACAAGAACTCTACTTTCATATCCTTGTTGAAGATTATTGTGCCAAAGCATCCAAAATAAGGTATGGAATCCTTTTTCAATTTTATAGATAATCAAACACAGATATTCAATAGCTCTTGCTTAGTTGCAGAAACAGCTGAGAAGTTATTGCAAAAAAAATGTAAATTATTTGTGGGAGTTATCGTTTTTAGCATTAAAAAAGTTATATAGGGACAGAAGAATCTAACTGTATGTACAGAAATTATTTTAATGTCTGATTATCTTTCATTCAAGTGAGGACATAAAACAAGTCAGATGCACATCTGTAAACATGGCATAGTGAATTCAGATTATGAGTTCTGTACTCATAGCTCAACTTCTCCAAGCAACATTCACCTGTCATGATGCTCTCATTCTTAACAGTTCATAGCAACTAAAGTATTTGTCTCATTGAGGAGACTGAATGCAGGAAGTGCAAAAATTACAAGTATTAAAGCAAAAGCATTTATTTACTAAAAAAAAACCAATCACCTTTGTCCCTAGTGGAGGAGAGTATTTTAAGAGGTTATAAGAGTGACCAAATAAGAATATTTGATAAAATAGAAATGCAATTTTATACAACTTTACAAAACGTACTGGAAAAAAACAGTTTGCAGCCAATGTTATCAGCCAGCAAAGCCCCACCATCTGATTAAGCTAAGGTACATCACTCAAATTTTAGGGTCAAATATTACTGTAACATATCAGAGGTGATGAAGGGATACACACAATTAAAAGACACAAATGGTAGAATGTCAGGTGCAAAAAATGGAAGGGGCATGAAATTATAACACCAATCAAAGAGACAGGAGAATGCCAGAAAGGATATTAGGGATGTGAAAGTACACCACTGGCCTGATCCTCACTTGTGTTTTGGAGGCTTTGGCTTTAAATGAAAATAAACCAACAAACAAGCAGCAGCTTTCAAGAGTTTTTAAATGAAATGCAGTGAAAATATAACCCTATTGGACTTGCTGACATGATCTCATCAACTTCAGTGCTGACAAGAATTTTAATCTCATAAAATTAAATTATTCAACAGTATAGGTAGTTAAAAATGGAAAGATGAAGTATTCGTATTTCAGAAACCATTCAGACTAATTAGGTCTCTAATCTCTTTAATTGCCGTTCACACTTACTCACCTGAACTCATCTTCATTTGCATGAACAGAGAATGTCTCTTAAGTCTCTTACTTCACACGAACACCCTGGGATGTTTATAAACAACTCTTCTATTGTCTACCAAAACCACTAGCATGTATAGTAGGTAACCAACATTAAAGTACACAGTGAACAAAAATACAGCAGGAAAATAGCTCAGAAGATGACAAAAAATGAAATTAAATGGCTCTGAATGATTTGGGGAATACTTACAAAAAGAAATACATTCACAGACATTGGAATCAATCAATCTGCCAAATTATTTAGAAAGGAAAATTATATATATATATATATATATATATATATATATATATTTACTTGGATAACATTATTACTACTAATATACTCAACTTTTTGTTGGGTACATTTAGTTTGGTTTTTAGTTTGAGCTGCTTCAAATTAAGGTGCTTCAGAACTGCACACACGTATTGGTTTTGTCAGGAATATATGTGTTTCAAAGCTGCCTTTAAAAATTGAACCCAAGTTAATTGAAAATATTAGATGCTAGTTAAGGGTGAAAAAAAGAACAGAAGGCCTTTCTTCTCCGCTCATCTCTAGCAGTGAGAAATCTTAATACCAGATGTGTCAATACACAAGTTAGTCAGTATAAATTCTCACAGCCCACACCCTGACTGAATCGCTCTCATAAAGGAGGGAAAGCTGTTTTCATCCCTACTTTCTCATACAAACCTCACTGTCAACTGAGTATCAGCTGCTAATGAAAGGTTCCTTCAGACTGCCTTGTTCTTTATATCAAAGTATCATGACTGCTTTCACCTGCTCCTGCCAAGATAATCATTTGAAAGTTGATCAAACATATCTGAACCAGTACAAGAGCAATAACTGATGGAGACAGATGCTGTCAGGTAGGAAGAAGTCTTCACGCACTATTTGTTCAGCACTTGTCACCTTTGGATCACAGTACTTCTGTGTGCACCTTTCTTTTTTATTATGACAACACTGAAGTCCAGTAGCTTTCATTCCTGAAAGCTTGATGAAAATACGTGGTGATTTTTTGAAATATGAGAAGAAGCTTCTTATCTTTGGAAAGATGTTTTCTTTGATGCCGATGTAAAAATGTTTGGAATGCATCTAAACTCAATTAAGGAATATTTGTAGTATCACTTAACCTCTTACAAATGCTTCCTGGCCAATTGTAAGGAGAGTTGATCTTTTCTTTGAACAGAAGAAAAAAGAAGCAGGGAGACAATATTAAAACATACTTCTTATGAGAATATGGCAGAGGAAATTTCTTTCCAGAAGAGAAAAGTTTTAGATCTGCCAACAAAATATAGCATTGTGTAACATCATGTCATTAAGAGTTGGATTACCCAAGCTAAAGCCAATTGAAAGCATTGGACAATTTGCAAAGACAAAAAAAATATTTCTGTTCCTCAGTTCATGTATATTGTGAATAATTAAAATGGGGTTTAAATTTGAAGAATAAAGAGATCACAGGATTCCTTTTCAACACCTCAAAAAAAAACACAACAAAGCATTTTCACATCTTGGAATCTCAGAGTTGCGTGCACAAGCAAATTTGATTTTTTTTTTCATTAATTTCATTATGGCAGATATATAAGAGGAAAGACCCAAGAAAGAACAGGCTGTGTAATAAGACAGCTCTGAGATCCCCAAGTATATGAAGAAATACAGACCTCATCACTTTTAAGCTGGCCATTTCAATCTAAACTAAGTCACAAGATGCTCCAAGGTGGTGCTTCTATCTTACTATAATTTTACCTATCTAAAGTCTATAACAACAAACAGGTCATACTTTGACTCCTAAAATCTCATGGTCTAGATTTCTGCAGGCCCAAACCCCGCAGAAATCCCAAAACACTTGCTGCTTGTTGCCCGTAGACCTTCAAACAGAAAGACCCAGCTGAATGGAGATTAGGCTGTGTGAATCGTGGGTCTCAATATCCAGATCCATACACTGTCTCCAGGGCTGCTGGTTTTAAATAACAATCTTGGAGAAAGAGGGGAGGGACAGTAGGGTAACACATCGTGTTTGTCTCCCCTCCCTTTGCCCTTGTTACTCATTCAGCTGAGACCAACCAACAGACTGCAACTGCTGTTCTGACAGATTCTCCAAGAATTAAATAAAAAAGATAAAAGAAGCTGCTTTGCTTTGCTTTCTTTTGTTTTAAAACACAGTTGAATGAAGAAAATTGAACATCAAAACACTGCACGCTTCTGAACTTCAGATCTCAGCTACGTTCTTTCACTTAGGTGGATGGTAGAATTATGACATCAACAGGTTCTTTAAAGAATGATACTGGATCATTACAGACAGAATAAATGAAATAGAAGAAAATTATTTGCCTGTTCTATAAATGCTTACAAGGAAGGGTGTGTATTTGTTTAGCCAGCATTAGGATAAGGTCAGAGGTGACAGATGAAGAATTAAACAGCAACCTGATAACATCAGCATTACGAAATACTATTCATAGTGACAAAATGTCACTTGTCCTTGATTAGTACTCAAGAATAGTAATGAAATTACTCTTGTACTGTGGACAGTTCCCTCCATCACATTTTTCCACATTAGAGAAATGTGGACAATGGTTAAATGAGTGGAGTTTATGCAGGAAAACATCTACTCAAACTTTATGTGCATTGGCACAGTGTCTATTCCACTGTCACTACCACATACAAAGCCATACACAAGCTACTCACAATGAAGTCAGCTCAAATACTGATGCTAGATACCCAAGTATTTGCCCAGCTTCCTGGGAGGGATTTACAACCATACTCCCATGACAATATTGTTAGTAGTGGCCATTATCTACTTTTTGTACAAAGAGTACAAGCTGTTGACCAAAGGCTTTTGTATCATGAGATAAATGACTTCCTGGAATTCCCAGGATAAAGGCACTGGGAGATAATGTAATACATAATGACCTCAGGTGGCCTTTACACAAAGTCTAAGCTGCCATAAGCAGGAGAAACTGGAATTTCCTATACTGTTCACTGAAATGGGAATACATTTTGGTTGTTTCCAGTCCACCTTTGTCATCAAGGAAATAGGAAAATGGAGATGGGATGTGGAATTTTAAGTCACAGTTCCTTACAAGGCTTCATTGGGAAATAAGAAAGAATCACACCAGAAAGTCTAGCATATATATGCAAGAGGTCTTCTTTTGTCTGGCTCAGGCAAGATAATTAGTAAACATACTAAACCATATGAAGAAAAACCTTACATAATTTTTTCCAGCTTGTTTTCTGACTGTTTTTATGCAGAGTCTAAGATTTACCAGAAAGCGCGTACGCACTTTTGAATTCCTAATAATTAATGTTTAAGTGCTCTGCCCTCTGAACATCCAGGTCTTTTGATTTGGTTGTGTTATCCAACTGACTCAGGGAAGATCTGACCCTGTCATGATTTTGGGTCATCACAAACAAAATATTCCAGGTCACTTTGGTGTTTAAGCCAAAATCCAAATACACTCTATTACACACTGAGACCTAATAAATACTTTATACAGGTATACTTGATATATTGTACAGTACCCAGACAAAAGGATATTACATTGCATTCATGATATACTGAAGGAACAAATAGATTCCTCTCACATGGAGCTGCAATTCCTAATTATAAACCATTTAAGTACAGGAGATTGAGAATAAGATTCTTTGTTCTCTCTTTTCTGCTATCATTCTTCCACTTCCCTCTTCCATATAGTTTTTCCTTCTGTAGTACCTCCTTTTCCCATCCTTCTTAGTAAGAATGCTCAAATGATTTAAACACAAGAATATACAAAAAAATATATGAAATTCATGAACGTGGGGAGTCTTATTTACTGATGGATTGAAAAAGGATCAGTGGGACTATATCAGAAATATTGAGTCACAGAATGGAAAAAACCACCTAGATGACTATAGCCAATGCAGATCTGATAAAGTTTGATATCAAACAGATTTAGATACAATTTGCCTGAGATTTAAGAAGGTCTTTGATGCCCTAATCTGAAAGCTTAACATCCAGGCACTGGGAAGGAGCTGTTTATTGGAAAGAGAGGATATTAAAGAAGGCCCATGTGAATGGATAAGCAAAGGGCAAAAGGAAGTGATGAGCAGGTCACCACAAGGATCAGTATGAGGACAGCTTTTGCTCACACTAGATATAACATACAGTAAGGACATACCTCATGGCAGAAAAGCTTGGCAGAAATTAAAATAAAGAAAAGCAAGGATCTGTATTAACTTTGCGATAATTTTGCAAGTGGCCTGAGCAAACAAGGAAGGCTCATGGGAAAATTGTTGACATCCTTGTAGCAGCGTGCAGAAAAAAGTTTTTTACAACAGTAATCATGTATTAAATGTTTGTATGCTACAGAGCTTTGCATGAAAGGTCCTCCTGATAAGAAAGTTTTTGTATCAGTTTATTCACTCCAGACAGTATGCTTCAGTGCTCAGAAACTCTGACAGAGGATTATAACAAAAGTAAAATCACATGCACATCCTAATATTGATATCCAATGAAAAATCTCCATATTTACCTAACATGTTGACTGACCATAAGGAAAATGGTCTACAATATGATTACAGTGTACAAAAGCAAATGGCGAGGTAACATTGCCTTCACTTGTGCAGAGATCAATTCCTCACTTGCAAAATGGCCTGCAATTTTTGGGCCTTATAAAAAAAAAAAACCATATAGCTATAGATAACATTCCCTTTCTTTAGAGACAGAAAACACCGATAATATTTGAATACTAAAGTTATTTGGGATGCCTATAAGCTTCAGTTAGGTCATCTCTAGAGACATAACACTGAATAAGCTATCACAGCCTGCCATCCAAGCTCCTAGCATATGCAAGCAATATGCCCCAGACACTGATCGCCCTGACTCACTCGCTGCAGGTAATGTGATGATGCCACAGGGTCAAACCTGACAGTAAATCTTGCCTAAACTATGATTTTTAGGCATGCATTAAATGGAAAGCCTGGATACAGGCTGGAAGTTAAGCACATGCTCAACCATTTTTTCAGACAGAATTCTGAGTGACAAGGCAATCATTACACAGGAAACATCAATTTCAAATGGGGGAGGGGGATATAGGAGGTTAGTCCCTAAGAAAAGAAGAGGTTTGTCATAACCAAATCTGGTGTCTCTCTCTCTCTCTCTCTCTCTTCCACAGTAAAGATACAGATGTGGTATGAACAGCTTTGTTTTCAACTCACATGATCATGGGCTTGGTCACTGACTGAGATTTACTGGTCCCCTCAGCGTAAACAGTCTACTGTGGTAAAAGATTTGTTAGGAAATCTGAGGTGAGGGGCACCTATTTTCTTCTAGTAGAAATCAGCACTTCAAATCCCTTTTCAGTCCACTGAATATAAACAAATAACAATGAGTCTTCTCCTCCAGCATTAGGTTTAAGAAGAGTGTTACATCACTTTTCCTGAGTACCTTCCTACCTGCAGAAATTTATTTTTTCTGTACTTAAAAGCCAAGTCAGAGTAATATCATAACAATGACATCTTTATTTGGTAGCTAGAAAGGAAGACAGCCTTCTAGAGACCAGTAAGCAGGAATGGCATTAATTTAACCTATGAGAAGCTTCTACTATTGGAAACACTATGTTCTATTAGAAATATGAGTGAAAAAGAACACAGCAGCAGCAAAGTTTATTGTCAAATGCAGTTGGAAGTGAAGAACACTGATTAGTTACAGTCAGTGCCAAATGAAAGATGAATATCCTTCAGTTAGAAAGCCAAGATGTTATTGCTGTGTTTTGAGGTGAACTCATCAGCTTACACCTGTTCTAGCAGCAGTCTCAAACAACATAGAAGACACCTTTTGCATTTCTGTTATTTGATTATGTCAGAATAAACCATATTTGTATGTGAAGTGGAACTAACACGGGCTGGAGTACATTAAAATACATACACCCAGGGGGTTTCGGAGGCACTACAAAAGTAACATATGAAACTTTCTCACTACCAGAAGCTTACAGTTCACAGCAGGGCATACACTGCTTGCAGAGGATGGTGCGCTTAAGCAGGGCCTGTCTCAGAGTTCCCATCAAAAGACTCTCCCTCTGGGAGTTCACTGCTTCCTCAAACTGTAAAGTTTGCACTGAAATTTTTGGAAGTATCTCCGACTGAATCTGAACTTTTCAAAGAAGTTTGAGCTAAAATAGTTCTGCTCTTTTTCAGGGATGAGAGAATGAATTCATGACTCCCTCCATTCCTCTTCTGGGTTTTTTTGTTTATGAGCTTCTGTGAATCCGCTCACATGTGCTGAGTGGAAATTTTAACTATATAGCAGGTAATAAGGAGCACACTCCATGTATTCAAACCTGCTGGGCATGAGCTGCAGAACTCTGCAAGCTTTTCTGCCTGTCTACAGTCACCAGACCCACGGCCTAGGAAGGAAAGCAGTAAATTTTCTCTGTCCTGCACTTTTTATTGCCTCTGTCTGTTACCCTTCCTCTCCTCGGTCATGGTTAGGAAGGAATATCGCAAGTTAGACACAGTGGAATGAGGAACAGAATTAGAGAGGTGGAAGAGACTTCTGGAGACCGTTTGGTCCAACCAAGACTGCAGTGAGTCCCTATGAAACTTCAGTTCAGCTGCTCACTAGTGCTAACCATTAGATGTATATCCACATAAAACCATTTTACTCAGCGTACCCAGTGGACAACAGACTCACCAGGGCTATGCAGGAAATGAGTCTGTCATCTGCAAGATGCTCTCATTTACTGCAAAAGCTGAAGACAGGCAGTATGTAAAGGAAGGAAAGAACGTAGCCTTGAGGTTAAAAAGCATAAATGTCATCCTCAAGTTCTGGAGTCTGTTCAGTTTGTGCTGCAGCCTGTATGCTGCTGGCTAAATTGCCATAGAACTTTTCACTGCTGAACTCTGATTGTTTGGACTTCATTTTCTGCAGATTCCGATTTTCTGAGATCACAGAATCTGATTCATGAGACGGCTGAGAATTCAGAACCACAGCACAAGTCAGCTACAGATCTGCTTTGGCTACAAGAAGCACAAAGCATTCTGAAATGTATCATGTTTAAGGGATCTTACACTGAATTGAGAAAATTAGTGATAGCTTTTGCCCGACACTTTATCATTTTTGTCTTTTTGTGTGCATTCAATAGCAAAAAAACCTTCAAACAGTGATTAATCAAAGAGTTAATAAACCACCTTCTTATGGTACTGATGTAGAAAGGTACTCCAGGAAGTCACTAATCATGCATTAAGTTCTGGATGGAACAGCGTGCAGCAAATAACTCAGCAGCATACACTGAGCAATTCAGATAAAACATTTAAGAAAGCTCCTACGTAGGGTTGTCTATTGTATGCGTTAATGGCGTAGACCTCATGGAAAAAGGTAGCTATGCAATCATGTAATTTAATATCCCTGTCAGGATGCAGATGAAGAGTCAGAAAAATTACCAGAATTAAGAATGCCAATGTATTTTCAGCTTTCTCTGTGCTTGACTTTACAACTTTTACACTCCTGCTACATAGCAAGACATAGTGGCTTCCTAAAAACCATTTTTCCACTTCTGAGTATTTCCATGTCGGGAATCTGTAAACAGCTTTTTGTATTCAAGTCTTACCATTATAAAATTTCAGAAACTTAAGAAGTCACTGCACTGAACTTTATATTAGTTCATTGTGCATTTCTGGTAACTTGGAAGGTTGAATCTGCCTTTCAAAAATACATGAAAATGCTATAACGTTTATCACATAAGAGTATAAGACCATGTTCAGTGACCCATTTAGGAGAGTATGGGGGTAGAGGCGAGGAATCTGAAACTATCCACTTTAAAATGTCTCCCTTCTTTAACTTGAATCAATTAAGGAAATGGTTTGCCATTAAATTATGGCTCTCCCACACACCATTTAAATACACACTTGACTCCCATTGAAATGGTCAGTTCTACTTAAATTAGATTGAACTGTGCATAAACAAAAGACTACCGGAGAGCACAAAACTCCCATAGCACCCTCTGCTGATAAAGAGGGAATGGGATTAACATTCATACAGAGCAATTCCACAGAACAGGCAAAGTAGCAGAGAAAAGTGAAAATGCGTTTTCTCTGCAGTTCAGAATTTAAGCTGCTGCTTAGATAAAGGGACCCTTTCAAGACATTTACACTCAAAGGCCCCATCCTGTAGTCCTTACTCTGGCAAAATTCCAGCTGAAGTCAATGGGAATATTGCCTCTGTAAGGACTATTCAAAATTAGTCAAACTGTCTGAATATCATTCAATCAGCCCTAATCGCTGCATTGAGAATAAAGGCCGTAATTTTGGCATTTTTTGTCACTTTAAATTCTTCAACAAATACTTGCATTATTCTCTGTAAATCATCTTGCCAAGCAGTATTTGTCAAATAATTGGACAATTTTTTTTCCATCAACCATTGAATAAATTATGAATAACAAGCACTGATTTAACCATGTGACTCCCATCAGTCAATTCTCAAGTTTCCTCTGAAGGGCTTAGCTGAGGGTTCTATTGGTGGCTTAAACATTAGAGAAAATCTCATCCAACAAGAACTCGTCAGCTACCTTTCCATCAGTACTGACAGTGGGAAGGCTGAACCTAAATTGTGATTTTCTTTTCGAATTGTATGGAGTAACATATACGTTGGTATAATTTTGACAGAAAGTCTAATTTAATACTCATTTTTCTGAGACTGAAGTATATAACATTTAAAAAGAATGTTAAGTTCTACTTAGAAGAGATGATATAAGTAAAGAGACAGTTACTTTTATTAGATTAATATTATATAAGTTCTTGTGGTAAATGTATTTTTTCTCAGGCACATAAGCCTCAAAGAGGCACAATAGCTACAACACTACCACAATATTAGCAGCATTTATATGTCTCCTATATAATACATCTTTTAATGGTTCTTCCACGCTAATGAGATAAAACTGCGATTAGAAGTATCAAGGCCTTTAGGAAATTTTATCAAGGAGGAAGTTGCAGCTTTATCATCTTCTAACTCAGTTTTAATAAGAAGTGTTAGAAATACCAGGGCACCAGAGTGCACCAGCAGTGACTGGTTTCTGAAATACAGAGTGACTTCTGTTTTGGAAGAAACAATTCCTTAAGAAGATCTATTATTGTGCAATATAGTGCTGTGGGAAACATTGGCTTTTATCCGAAGCTGCCATAGGTACTAATGCTGGAAACATCTTTTGAATATCAATTATCTGAACAAAAATTGTTCTTCAGTAACACCTACCCCAAAAAATTAGCTAATATTTCATCAAGTTGGATGTACAAACAAGTTGAGGACAGCCATTAACAAGATCAAGCAAGTGCACAGCCAGAGCCTTAGCTACCTCCTCATCCCCAAGATGGACACACTGAATCAATGACTTTCCAGTCAGGCCATAAATATAAAATAATATAAGGTGGGAATGCAAAGACAAATGAGAAGATGAGCGAGAAAATTGTAATGAAAGTTAACAAAATAATGGGGAATTGGTAGAACAAATGGAAATTCAACTCTAGAAGAAATTACTACTCTGTGCAGAGCTTGCCCTACAGAAGATTCTCCCTCTCATCCCCATGTGGGTATGTCTATATGCAGATTTCCTTCTATCTTAACTCCCATTAACTTTCTGTTTCCCTCTCATTAATTCATCTTTTATTTCAGCTAGTATCAGGAAGTGCAATTAGCTGCACCAAGCATGTCTTCACTATGCAAATTATTTATGCCATAACTATTTTTATAATTAAGTGGTTTAACACCACTTATTACATTTTTTCAGTTGTTTACAACTTTGGCAAACGTCAGTTGTTTTCCATGCCAGGTACTTGTGTCAGGAAGAAAATTTTCTGGATAGTTTCTGTAAAAACTTCCCGAGAGCGGAAAAATACATCGTCTACATTCAAAATATTGTGTCTTTCACTGATATTATCAGTACCACAGTTGCAGAAAAGATATAAAATTTGGGCATATTCCTCTACAGACGCACAAGGGATTATTTTTGGAGTTGGTGGAGAATTATTCCATCTTCACAAAGCTCTGAAAGTCAAACCACATTGAGCCTCTTTAACTCCAGCAGTCAACTGGTGGTTCCTTATCCTTGTATCCTCATTCTCAAGTCTACACAGGATTGTTCTGCAGCCAGCAGATAGATGGATACAAGTGCATGAACACAGACCAAAATCACAAAAAATACAGCTTTCGGTCTCACACTGCAGGGTGAGATTTGTGGATACACATCTGTGTGATATAACTAGGGCAGTTTAAAAACACAGCCAAATCTGCCTCCAGTTCAGCATGGAGGAAACTGTTCCAACCATCTAACTGTTAACACTGTTTTCCAGAAAAGCTTTACAACCTTCACCAAAGCCAATGTTTCAGAGACATACTGGCAAGATTGAGTTCCCTGTGTTAAAGCTAACGTGAGCATGACCACTAGGCATGCTTGCCCGTACGAGCATTCCTTTTCACTCCATAGTATTTAACTAGAACAGATAGGAAAACCTCCCTGATGCACAGAATAGCACCTGAGAGAAGGCAAGAGACAGGGCTAGACTGAAGGAAACTGGAATATGAGAAGAGAAAACCTAAGCTAAAAATTGAAAGTGACTTTGCACTGACTATAAAAACTGAACCTAAGAAATGCACAGAAGGAAAATAGCTCTAAAGAGGCACAAAGTGTCAATTATGGCACTTCCCAATCTTCGCATCTTTGCTTTTGTAATTAGATTGCTTCTACTCTACGTCTGTGCTATAATCACCCTGGTTTTCTCTCACATTAGAAAGGCACTGGGGTACTACTCTACGTCTGTGCTATAATCACCCTGGTTTTCTCTCACATTAGAAAGGCACTGGGGTAGATTCTCCGCTAGTGTAAATTGGCACAGTGCCACTGACTCTAGTGGAACTATGCCAATTTTCATCAGCTGCAAATCTGGACCATTCTTGTTAATTTACTTGTAAAGAAGCTCCCCCACATGCCTCTAATCATTTCCATTTTCCCTCTTGACCTTTTCTGTGTTTGGCATTGTTGTTTTTTTTTAATCTTAGAAATGTAGTGATAAAATGCTTTATTTTCTTTCATCAGCAAATTGGGATGTCATTAGTCATCACTTCCAGCCTTTCCTCCAAATATAGATTGACAATAGGGTGCAGCACATAAAGCTCTGTGCCACTGCAGACCCAGGTTGGTATATCTCTATGGCTCAGCAGGAAGGGAAGCACGTACAGGAAGTTGCACCACATCTCAAGTAAAAAGATCTGTTTACTAGCAGTATTTTCCAAAAGTAGCTGTACTTCTTCAGAATGAGAGGTGGCATATGCTTTCGCTCACAGGCAGTTTAGAAGTGTCCACAACAATCCTACTCACAATCCTAGATGCTCCACTAACTGGCTTAGTTTCCTGATGAAATATGTTGCTTTCTATATTTGCTTTATTTGCATAATGTTAGTTATCAAATTCCTTTTTCTATGATTAACTGTGTTACTAGATACAGTCTAAAACAACAGTCTAGTTTTTTGGGGTGGTTTTTTTTTTCCTGGAAGTTAGCAATTCTTTAGCTCCTTCAGATTCCTGGGATGAATGCCATGAGTTCCAACTTCCAGTGTCACTTAATTCGTTGGTTATTGCAAGCCCTGAATACACATCTCTACTTTTTGCAGCCTTTGTTATTTGTAAATAGCAGCAGTAGGGTAGGTAGTTTCTTATGATCTGCTCAAGTTCTAAGCAACCAAAACACTTTGCTCCTGCACGAGCTCTTTGTCCTTTCAGCTTGCTCCCTTTGTGCCATGGTGACTCCCCATGTATTTCCTGTAATACTTTCAGCACACTATCACCACATCTCTAAGAATTCTTCAGGCTCCCTGAAATTCATTAGAGATTAATTACCTTTATATTTGAGCTATGTGCCTTTGAAATAAGCCTTAAAAACTTTATTTATTGCATGCACCAAAAGTTGCATTCTAAGTTTTCATAAGCTGTTTAGTTTGTGTTGTGCTGTGCATCATGTTGTGATATGATATGGAATGATGTCATCCACCTTTAAGCACACTTGTCCTTACATTTTCCCTGGGAAAAAACAAACTAATCTTTGCTGTCTATTCTTTAGTG
The DNA here is from genome assembly GCA_016647715.1 of Pavo muticus. Lineage (NCBI taxonomy): Eukaryota > Metazoa > Chordata > Aves > Galliformes > Phasianidae > Pavo > Pavo muticus. The sequence goes on from JACDJE010000038.1 coordinate 4,072,402, forward strand.
TTAAATTCACCCTGTTCAAAGTATTATTTAGCCTGGATAGTCTCTCAAGTTCCTATCCACTCTCCACATTTCTGAATTGATCTTCCATATCCCAATTTGTTCTTCTTACAGACTACACAGATACAAAATATTGTACCTCATTCATCGTTTTCGATACCTAACTGGTGATGTGTTATGCCTAAATTATCCTGATGACAGACATCAAGCCTTACCCAGAGTTTCCTTTAAGCTCCTGACATTATTCTATTAGCATTTGCAAATGGTATTACCTAACAGAAATGTTCCTCTTTCAAGTTCCCCTTGTTTTTCTGCAGCACAGCAGCAGCAGTTGCTCACTGTATCTCCTATTCTTGCCCATATTTTGCAACAATGAGAAATCTGAACAGCACTTAAGGAACCAGATATTTTTATCTAAAATTATAACGGGAAGAAAATTATGTAAAAATAGGAAGAAAGTTTTGTGCTGCCTATGCACTAAGCAAAGGTAAGAAATACTTGTCCTTCCTACTAGGTGTTGATGACAGTAAGAGAACTATAGGTTTGAGGCATCTTCATTTTTTACAAGTACTTGAAAACTGGTAGGCTGCAGTGAAGAAAAAAAATACATGGAAGTATTTTAGGCCTCAGCAAATGTGTTAAGAGTGGTTTGACCAACCTGATCTGATCAGGTTTGCAACAAAAACTGAGGGGTGATGTGATGACGGTGTTAATGTACCTTTTCAGAGAGAAAATACCAGTTAATAAAAAGTCCTTCAGCCTAGCTGAGGAAGAGCAAATGTCTACAGGCTGACGCCAGACAAATTCAAATGAGATGTAATAAAGAATAACAGTGACAACAACTGACCACTCAAACAAACAACACTCGCCAAATTTTGAAGTTGTAGCTGAAGGCTGAATGGCTTTCTGAGAGATACGCTTTCACCAAACAAATGTGTTAAGTTCCAAGCTTTGCTAACTGTGTAAAATCCCTTGCACAATGTTAGAACGTCAGAGTAGATGGTGAAACAGCGCTTCAAAACGTGGTAGGCCATAATCTTCAGAGCCACACGGGCAACCATTCGAACAGCTTCTTGGTTTTATAACTCCATGCCTTTTTGGCATTCACTTTTGAAACAGAAACTCTCTGAAACAGGCATTTAACCCACTGGTTTGTTACTCACAATATTAATTTCCCTGGAGATAGAAGAGGCAAAAGGCAAGTTAAATTTACATTAAATGAGAAGGGGGGG
>JACDJE010000038.1:4073678-4161726 GCA_016647715.1 Pavo muticus
GGGGGGGGGAAAGAAACACAAACAACAGAGCTGGAAGTATTAAAAGCACTCTCTGAAACCTCAGTGATGACAGTTTGAAGAAAGCAGCTTTTATGTGCTACTGAGCCCACCTCTACAATGTCTTTTAAATGCAACTGTTTACCTAGAAAATATAAGCAAGGGCCAGAATCTCGTCTAGAAGAGGCACCTTTTGATTGCAGACACTGAACTGAATCCTTAACTAATAAATTGTTCCACACCTTTGTCTGAAACAAGAAAAGCAAAGGTCTGCATTTTCTCACAAGAATGCACAAGCCCCCTCAAAAGCAATATGGTTTTCTACATCTAAGTCTCAGTATTTGTTGACTTAAAGAGTTTGTATGAATGACAATGCACATCACTGGTTTGTGACTTCTGTCATCTGTGCTACTGAGTGTACCTTGACTCAGATCAAAGTTGAAAGCTTCTAAAAAGATACACAAACCACAATGTGACAAATAGCATGCTTTGTTTGACACAGCAAACAAGAAATTACTTTCATCAGCCCAGGAAAAGAATCCTGTGTTTTCAGTGCTAATTCTGAAGACCGCAGTGATGGAACCAGGGCTTTACTTCATTCTCAAGGAATGAGAACCTCTTACAAGACAAACAGAGAGGAAGAGACATTATCAGTGCATTAAAAGCTGGCCATTGTATGAATTTGAGATTTGTACGTAGTAGACATTTGCAGAAAAATCAGATTTGCCTAATTAAACTGGTTTCCCACAAAATGAGAAATGTCTACGTTAAGCAAATATTCATCTACTAACTGGAAATTACAGATCAGAACATAAGCAGCACTTCACAGATGCATCCAAAACTGAGCACACATTCACAGCATTCCTCATTCTAACCACACACACAGTTAATAAAGACAGCCGACAGAAATACTGCATAACAGGTGCTTAATGTTACCAAAGTCCTTTTCAGTGTATTCTGATAAAACATCCGAGAGGCTTTTATAAATAAAAAGCACTACAGCTCTATAAGTCCTCACCAATACGTGCGCTATTGCAGTGCAAAAGTTTTCACTCTGCCACACATTCAATAAAAATGAAAGGTCATGCATGAAATCACATCTGGCTTGGGATCTCATTTGTTCCCAAACCGTACGTAGACAAATTTCCCTTTAAATTAATCTCTTCCTCCCTGAGAAGGAAATAATATTTGCTTAACAGAACAGGTTCTGAATTCAACTATAAAACAATGACAGCCTTCTCATTTACTTGAAAGGGCTTTAAATGAGAGCTAATAACATCTCTACTACCCTTAAAACCTACAGCTACACAGCCTTCCCCCAGAGCTGGAAGCACACGCCTGGAAGTTAGCAGAAACTGACAGAAAGTGCAGAAAATAAACCCAGAGCACAGCAATGAAAATGCACAGTGTATGTATGTATGTACACAAACATATTTTTGCATGGGTTTTTGTGTGCGTTTAATACGTATGCAAACAAATAGTAAATGAGGTAAAACTCCACCAACTTGAGAAAAAAGAGCAGCTCCTATACTTTTATAATTGGGGATGGCTGAGGTAGCTCTCTTAAAAAAAACACACAAAACACATCTTTAACTAGGCAGTTACAAAGTGGTGTGACACCACATTCCTTGTGGAGTTACAAGCATGGCTCTCATGTGCACATTGCTCAAACCTCATCTTCCTCAACCAGCAGAATTATTTTAAGCAGGGACTCCACTTCAGTGCATTCCACCTCAGCTTCCAGCATTTGTGACAGCACAGAGATCAGTTTTTAGAGGAATTATTGGCATATACACATTCAGCAGCATAAATATCCTTATTTCCAGTGGAAAAAAAAAATAATCTATGTATCTAAAGACATAAAAGTCATTCCCCATCCTATTCAACATTCACACCCAGGAGCTTGGATGGGAGACAATAATGCACCCCAACACTGCTGTAACACTGCTACGCAACAGCACTTCCAGGGAGAAGCTCACAAAAGGTTCACCTGAGTACAGTTTCTTGCTTCTTACAACACCTTACCTGCTTCTTCTTCTTTAACTCACGTCAATATGTATTTTTAGAACATGTTCTTTTAAATTTGCCTCTTCAACGTTGATCAATTTGAAATACCTTCTATGAAAGCGTGGCATTCCTTTCAAGCATTATACTTTTTTAACACTTCTCCAACATAACAAAGCATCGAAACACACTGCAGACAGCATTATGGTATAAAGCCCAGTTTCAGTATCAATTGCAGTGACTGTAAAAGGAAGTTCACTCCAAACTTTTGCCCTAGCATTGCTGTCAAATTTATCCAACCCATTCAAGCTATCAGATCTCCCTGAAAAGTTCTTCACATCCCGTTGGTGGCTAGGCCACCTGCCTCTGCTAATTAGCAGCACTCAGTTCAGGTGCAGCTCTATGAGAAGAAACTGGATTGGCTCCACTGCTGGTCCACTTTGTGCTGCAAGACCAGAACCCACTGAACCCATGCCTTCCTCCTTCACAAAAGCTTTATAACTCATTACAGCATGCAGTATCTCACAAGTGCTGCTAACCTGTAGCTAAAACTTCCATTTTTCATAAATCTTCCTAAAAACAATTCTCCAACGTTCATTCCTTCTAGGCAGACCCATGATTTCAGCACTATTTAAAAACACAATTACATTTTCAAATAATACGCATAGATAAAAACAGATATCATCCATCACTTATTAGTCACCTTTAGAGCAGACAGCACGTTCATTATGTTAATATCCTTCGAGTGTTTAAAGCAACCTTCTGCATTTTAAGTGGAGGCTCTCAGTAAAAGGTGGCACTTAATAAGAAATGGCAATTACTGAGGCATGCTGCTCTCCAGAAGACTGCAGTATGAATTTTAATTTATTTCTGGCCATGTATCAGATGGGGCTAATGCAAACATTTCAGTTTAGAAGCAGCAGAAAGTACAGTAACAGTACAGACAAAATAAGAGATGACACTAATCTTCTCTGAGTTTCAATTAAGGCCCAGCACCTTTGGATTAAAGGCTTATTTTAATGAAAAGCCTTAATTAAGCATACATGTGTATAAAATCACCTTAATGAGGTATGACAGAAATGGAAAAGAAGGCAACCTCTCTGCTTATTAGCAACTTTGAGAAACACAGTAAAGGATCCAGGGAAGAAAAAAGAAAAGCAATACAGAAAAGTTACAAGAACGCTAGGCTAAGTTCAAGGATAATAAACAGTGAAGCCAAAATAAGAGTATAAGAGAAGCATATTTCAGTGCTTTTGTTTTATAATTGATGCATAACTAATGATTTTTCTATAAATCAACAGATTTATTTTGCAGCTATTACAGCATTCATGCTTCCACATAAATTTTACACAGCACAAAAAAGTTTTGTATTTTATTTGCTTGGTAAAATTTCTCAAATTCTCAAAATATCTTTAAAAGCATATATTATAAAATCTCCCTTTATGACATTACTGAGTCAGGTTTGGTGTCAGGCGAACTTGCAAGTTCACTTTAAAAACTGTTATTTTATCTTTCTGTCCTCAGAAACAAAGGGTGATTTCATGTCATTATAGCCACTTCAGATGTTTTTTACATCTTCTCTTGCACTACACAGAGGTATTCTCATTTGCAGATTTGAATTTAAAGTAATTACTTATAATTACAGAGAAGAAATGCATCCAGTGGATTAATCACTCCATTTATATGCTGCTCAAAGGATTACTCTCAGGACAACATCACTGCTTTCTCTTGGAAAATGTCATTTCCACAAGAAAATGATTTTTTTAGGTCAATAGTGGTTGAGAAGGACTTTGAATGCTATTTAAACCCAAAAGATTATTTAAATGGCACACCTGGACTTAAGGCAGCATCTGTGCCTGTCCTCTGCTTGGGAGATAGAGGATCTGCAAGTGAGAATGCCAAGGGAAAGAACCAGTGAAAACCTATGCTCGTACTATGGGCTAAAAGTGCCTTTGCAGGGCTCTGGGCCAGAGAGATGGACACCAGTGGTTACCACAGAGAAGGGCAGTGTTTCTGGATCAGGTCATGCTCCAAAGCCTGAAAAGTCTCACTGGGAGATATGTCCGCTTGAGCCACCACTTCTTGCCAGGACTGAGGACAGGACACCAGGTGACAGGGGTCTTTGGTTTCACCTTTATGGATACAGCTCATCTCTTCTCTTTGTAAATACATTATCTTTTTAATAACTGTATAGATTTGCCAAAAATGGCAATCATGTTCCTTCTCTCAAAGGCACCAGTGCATAACTTAAAATGGGACACCTTTGTTTTGGTTAACAGGAGAAAATATGAGTCCTTCACCCCACCCATCAAGAGACACAGTCACAACAACCACACTATCCAACTTAATGGTGTTTTTCAGGCTGGAGCCACTGGTGATTGAATTTATCCTCATTAGATCGTAGATAAACACCCCGCTGGTGCTAACTTAGCACTGATAGCAGAGCACTTGGCTGAAGACTGTGCATACCCAACAGTCCAGATTCTCTGCCCCGCCCGGGCCTTTCGTTGCCAGGCATTTCTGGCAACATTTCTTTTTCTAGAGCCAACTGACTTTTGTAGACCTGTTTGGAGACGATCGATGGAGCATCATCATTTTTACAAGGTATGACTGCACATCTTTGAAAGAAGGCAGAAGGGTGGGGAGAACTGTAGGGAATAGGCAGATAAACCCATTACCTGCATAAAAATAATCTATCCCTGTTGATCCAAGAGTAATGCCTTCTATTTATTTCCCTGGAAGATAAGACAAAGAGCACAATATCACTATTTCATAGAGCAAATTCTCAGCTACAAAACACCGATTTTCAGCATAGTCACCGCCATTGCTATGCATTTTGACCAGTGGTGAACAAGAGTCTGCACGCCACGCTCAAGAAAATCTGCATGACCATCCAGAGCGTGGCTTGTCTTTCACACTGCTGTCGTCACCATTAAAATGCACCATCCACCCACCTCACTGTTCTGAAGTCCACTGTTCGATCTCCATAAATGTCCAGCAAGGGTCAATGAATGTCAATGGGTGCAATTTTTTTCTGCCTGGAAGAATTCAGTGACACACCTTTGCTTCATACTCACTTCTGTGTCAGATGCCATAGTGTCAGGCTGCCCCTCTGCTGCCATCTGTCACAAAGCAAAAAAACCATAACAGAATATTGGCAGGAAGGTTTAACCTCTACTGCCATATCATCAACATCCGCCTCTGATGTTCTGGGCCAACAAAATAAAATAGGAGGCATTACTTTCAGAGCACCTCTTGTATTTAGTGTTCTGGAAAACCATATTAGCCCTTGGGATTGTTCCTAATTGAAATGAAACGTGCTTGGGCACGCCAGACTTTTATAGTCCATGATGAGTTTATTGCATATAATAATTATGGACTCCGTAATTAAAACTGAAAAATTACTGCTATTTTATTTAATATAAACAACAAATGAAAGATATCATTTTACTTTTTATATGTTAAAACTGGGATGTGTCAGAAGCATCAATCTTAGACTTCGCATCACTGTAATTGTATGTTAGGCTTCAAGTAAGCGAGTTGCGTGTGGATAAAAGCCTTTGATAAGTCAAAAACTTTGGCTAAGATTTCTTTTAATTTAGTATCACATATATCTTTTTAGATCATTTACAATAATCATTATGGAAACTTTTTTCCTTGCTAGGGCCTCGCCTCTGAACGAGGGGGGATAGCAGTTTCTGCAGTTGCTTTGCAGGATCATATAATACACAGTCATCAGCTCCAAGATCTTTCGTTAGCAGATCCTTTTAAGTCAAGGTCAAGGAACATCAGGAACATTTACAGACGTGTGAACAAAGAGATGGTCAAAGCAGTGGTAGACACCGGGCTACAAAAAAAGAACACTCACAGAAAGAATAAAGAAGATGCGGAAAAGGAGTATGTTCTCGATTCCAATCCTCCACAGCTAACGTTAGGTAAACTTCTTTATATTCTCATCTGTGAATTTTTTGTCTTTGTTTACAATAACTAAAATGAGGTATCTAGACTTTCTATTGAATAAGGTAATTCAGTGCTAAACAGCATAAGTTCTTATTTTTAAATTTGTCAAAGTCCGACCGTCTAGGCCACCATGTGAATGGTCATTTAAGCAGTGGAATTGTCATCAGTGGCTTGAATACGGCTTTAGGAATGTATTAAGACTTATTCTTCTAATGACAGTGAATGTAAAAAAGAAAAAAAAAAGAAAAAAAAAACAAAACTAGAGCATCTTGAGGAAGAAGAATTCTTCATTAAAGGGCAGGAAGTCTTTTACACCATTTTAATATGCTTTGCGTATTGACTACTGTAACTTTCATTACCTTATATTCTCATCTTAAGCTAGGATACTCAGTTTATTTTGAAGATTGGAGTATGAATAAGATGATTTTTATGTCTTTTTGAAATGGTTTCTTTTATTCCTTATTCAGTAAAAAGACACTTGTGCTGTGTTAAATGTATTCTGTTAACATATACCCACCTTTACTCAAAGTTAAAAAGGTTTGTTTTTACTATGGTCCTGGGGCTAAATCCAGGAAGAATTAACACCTGTAGCTAAATACCTTTTTCAAATTTAGAAACAAACATGCAACAAGATAAAAGTCACAGATGTGAGGGCTTGGAATGATGCCTGGTGAGAAAACTCACTTTTGAATAGTATTATAATAACGCAGTTATACAGCAGTGACAGATAATACTGCTTTCAAAAAAAATCCAGAAATCCAAAGCCATGAAGCGTCTCAGCAGAGCAGGAGTCCAAATGTGCTTCCTAGCGATCAGTTTCCATTCTCTGCTTCCCTTTAAATGTTTCTACAGTACTCTTGCCATGATCATATCACCTCCATCCTTTTGGTTCTCTTCATTAGTCTTTTCTTAGAGCCTTCCAGCTCTACAATTTACAGTTTTAAACATAATAGATTTTGTCATCATTAATAATTGTTTTATTTATTCTTTTTTATAAAAATGCCCGAGGCCTCTCTGAAGATCATGTTGCCTTTGCTGGGGGAGCTGTCACAGTAGTCCAAGCTCTAAAGAGAACCATGTAAATCAGTGAGGCTCCATACAAGCACAGGCATCTGCCTTTTGGAATCAGTGTGAGGTTGAGAGGGTAACCTAAGATAATACACAATAAGTGAGTGTAGCAAGCGTTTGGACAAAGGTAGTAAGACAAGGTGATTATTAGTATGTTTGCTTGGTTATACTTCTAAAGATGGGAGGGTTTTTTTCTTTGGTTCCGTTTGAAGAGGAATTTGAAAGAGGAGAGGATTCCAGGGGCAAAGCCAGCAGAGAGCTACTGGGGTTAACACAAATACAAATAATGAGTGATTCTGGAAGCTAAAGGTTGTGGTGAAAAAATGCAGACCAAGTGTGAGCATGTTCTCTGCAACTATAAGGCAAAGTATTTTCTCCTTAAATCCCAGCACTGACTGAGAGATCCTATATGAATGTTTGTGCAACTGATTCCAAAGAATGTGCTGAAAGATTTTAAGAAGTCATTGCCATTGTGTCTGTGTTTGCTTATTGGTATTTTCACCTGTAATCTCTCATTAATGTGTAATGCTTGTGTCAAACTTTCTCTTTTTAAGAACTCTGTGTTTTAAACCTTTAAGTTGTGAAGCAACTTTGAAAATGTAATTTAATGCGTTTTTTTTCTTCTTGAGTTTGTAAGTAATCAAACAACCTCCGAGGGTTCGGTCATTAAATTTTTCTCAACGGGAGTTTGTGTCCTAAAAGCTAATTATAAGGGCTTAGAGGTTATTGTATGTAATTACTTTGCTAATGTTCGTTTTAGGATAAATAACTCAGTTGCAAAGTGAGTGTGTCAGTAAACAGGTTGGGCTTCTGAACAGTGCATAAGGATGAAAACTCTTGGATCTCTTGAGCTGTGATAAATGTAGGCTTTCGTTACTTATATTTATTCCAAGTGCTGCTTCAAAAATATCTTCACAGAGCCTTTTACATCAATCACGTATCACTTCTTCTGTGTCCTGCTGCCAGTTTTCCTTCATCAACTGTGTTGTGTAATAGCTTTCCTTCTAAACACCTGTGTAACCTGTCCCTCACAAATATCCCATCTGGCTTATATTATTTAGAAGTTAAGTTTTGCCTCCAATCTCTTCCTATCTGGCAGCTTTAATCATCTTTTTGTGGAAGTTTTTAATAAGCTTTCTTTAAATTTTTTTTTTCCTCACTCTGGGCATGTATAAAAGGCTTCCCCAGTGCCATCACACTGTCTTCCCTGAAACAGTTTCTGACCACAGTGATTGGAAGAAAATAAAGGGTAGGCATTTTTATTCTGTGATACTGTCTTTCACGCTGTGACTGGTTTGTTGTGTATCCAGATTCTGTCATTGTAAAGACTGTCCACGTGTCTATTGGACTATCCACATAAGATCCTCTTTTCCTACTCATTCACTGATACTCTCAGATACTATTGTCAGGTGAAACTTGATACATGTTTTTAGTAAAGATAAGATATGAAATCGAATTTGTTAGGTGTCTTTGAAGGATGTCCTCTGCTATAAGGAAGTTTTATGCCAAGAGTTTGCTTGGATCCACTCTGTGGTGCAAGTGAAAGAGTTGGCCCTCTCCCATTTACAACCAAAGCTCTCTACTTGGCATCACCGCTTTACATTCTAACTATTTAATATACCTCTTCTTTTCTGATTTTAGCAAATATTATGGATGCCTCATCGTGGACTCATGTTTTGGGTTATTGCACATACCTCAGACATTCTTCATTCAGTCCATAGAAGTTTCCTCTGCTCTTCAAAATGACATAGGTCTATTCTTTACTGTACCAATTGGCATCTTTTTTTTTACTACTGAGATACTGATCCTGGCCTACACCCCATATGTGGGGGAAATACTGTGTTTTCACAAATTCCTTCTTTGAGAAGACAGATTTATCATGGACATTCAGCATGGTACCTCACAGTTATCATCTGAGACTGCCTAGCTGAGCTGTCACAATGCCCCTGTCACTGGTGTCCTGTGACCATCTCTTTTGTTTCTTTTTGCTCCTTCTATTTTATCCATCACAGTCTTGCATTGCATTTCAGTATTTTACACCAGCAACTGTTTTTTATTATACCACTTTATCCGTTTTTCTTTGTTTCAAGAATACAGAAATGTAACATTAAATACACCTTTACAAACACGTTCTAGCAGATTTTGTTTGTACTGACACTTTGAAATTGTGTTATTGTGCATTGTTACATTGCATAGTTAATAATCCCCATCTTAATAGCTGTGAATGGGCATCACATTCATATTACTTGGCAAATAGAAGCTTACATTAAAAAAATCCCTATATATCCCTATAAAAAATCTTGTATCTAAAAGAAGTTCTGAAAATTAGTAAACAGCTAATATATTAGCTGTTAGGAAGTACGTTGCCTGCCAGTGGTTTGTGTGATGATAAATAAATTTGTGTGAAGCACTTGTATACAGTATTTTTGAATAAATGTATGATTGACGAACTTCACAAGGAGAACATCCATTATCTGCATCTGCCAATGGGTTTTATCCAGTGATTTGTTGTACTTACTGTCTGCAGCTCAGAAATTAGGACTAGTTGAGCCCCCTTCCCTGCCGCTAACTGCTGAAGAATGGGCAAAAATAAAGCAGAGATCCATACAGCATGGAGATTCCATCCAGCCCTGTGCAATATGCAGGGAAGAGTTTGCACTTCAGCCTCAGGTACGTGTGTAACTGTGGACTCACTACTGTATTTAACTAAGATTTTCCAGAGTTACTCCTAAAAGTCACTAGCTGATGAAACAGAAGAAAGAACTGAGAGATTCAACTTTAAGATGCCGTTTAGTATTTAGCAGCTGTATATTGCTATGTTGGTCAACTCTGGAGTACTTTGCAAGTGGGATGGTAGAGAAAGGTTGGTAGTGTTTGTTCACTGATGTGGTTATGACAGTAGTGGAAAAGGTAATCAGCAGTTTTGTTTGATTTTGCAAAGCAATTATAGGCTATATTTTGCTCCATTAGTTATGAACTTTGGCTTTGTTAATCAAAATTGTAAATGCGCACTAATTAATCAATGTAAGTTATATTTTGTTTTCTCGCAAGTTTTATTACTTTGTAGTTTAATTCAGTAGTTATTTCCATTTGGAAAAATGGAAGTAGGTGTGCTCTTAATACCATTCAGCCTCTTACTTATGCAAGCATTTCTTCAGAGAACATTTTACCTTGGTGTCTTTATTCAATGCCACGCATGTAGTGTGAGCACATCCATCGTGCTTTGTTAGATCCTCTCACGTATCATCTTGAAAATGTGAAGCGAAAGGGAAGAGTGACTGATTGAAGAGGAGTGCTGCTCTCACAGACCTTAGATGGAAGGGTTTTGCTTCCCTCTACATGAGCATTAACTGTAGGTGTACAGTTGTCCAAAGACAGGTGGGATGGATCTGGAAAAAGACGGTTCTACCCTAGAAGTCTAAAGCTGGACAAGAGAGAGCAAAAGACAGCAGTCATTAAGAAGGTTACTTTAAATTTGGCACAAAAAGGGAAATGCCTCTGGAATTCTTTTTTTGTCCTCGGAATTTCTGTTAGCTTTCCTCCCTCAAGGGAAAAAAGCCACTGTATCTGAAAGCTTTCCCTTCAGCTGGACGCTAGCCATTAATCCTTTTGTGTTTGCCAGCTCAATAGTGCACACTACTTGTTCTGGTTTCCACTCCTTTCCCAATTTTCACTTCCTCTAAGAGCCAACTGCTGTTTTTGTCCAACTCTATCTTTTGTCAGGATGGAGATCATCAGCATTTGGTGGGAATTTAGGTCAGATAAAGGTGAAGTTTTCTTGTAGCCTCTGAACACGCTTTCTCTTTTCTTGTTTTTTTTTTTCATCTTTTTGTATATTTTGATTTTTTTTTTAATGTATGAAATGCTGCATTTGATTTATGCCACTTCTTGAACTTTTATGTTTTTATGGGGCAGGGGGAAAAAAATCACCTTTCATTTTAAGTACTTGTTCCACAATGTTTTGCTCTAGTTAAGAGCAGTTGGCATCTCTCACTTTCTGCCACTCCACGTATTGTTAACACCGAATTCACATATTGATTTAAGCTGTAATTTATTAAGCAGTTCCTACAGAAGACTGATATTTTTACCAGAAAGAACGCACTACTCACCAGAAGAAGGTGATGAGCTTTCAGGCAGTCAGGATTTTCCTTGTTGTCAATATTTTTTACTTTTCAGCTTTTAGAATGGATTAAAGATAGTTTTCTCTGTTTTTTTCTTTGTAAAACAGGTGTTGCTTTCATGTTCCCATGTATTCCATAAAGTGAGTATGTTTTTATTTAACAGTTCAGGCATATAGTATGTGTTTTAAATTACTTAAGTGAATATCTCAATAAATGAATGTAATCATCTTGAAAAGGAACTTTGATTCCAGATTCTTAAGAAATATAATTTAAAACTATTGAATGATGAGGTTCTTTATTCCATTGTATTGTCTTTTTAAAACTTTATGGGAAAACATAGTTTGTAACTGAGTTACAGATGCTAAACAAGAACAGTCTAACTCAAAAAAAAAATCATGAGGATATACATAGAGTTACAACTTTTTTTAGCATTTTAGTTATAAAAATATGTATTTTGTACGGTGTTCATGGGTTGCTGAACAAACATTTTTTACATTCTGTAATCTAACCTCTTTCATCCTTTCCAGTGATATCAGATACGTAGTAAATAATTGCAATTATTTTTTCAGGCATGCCTGAAAGCCTTTGAAAAATTTACGGGCAAAAAGTCTTGTCCTATGTGCAGGAAAAAGCAGTATCAGACCAGAGTGATACATGACGGGGCCCGCTTGTATAAAATAAAGTGTGCCATCAGGTAAGCTTCTGCTAGAGATGCCATCACTGGGCAATATTTATTTCTAAATAATGTTCTGAATTTGTTAAACCTTTAATAAGAAACAGAACAAATGAACAGTAAAATAATGTAAATTTAAGCTTCCTCTTGAGCAACCTTGTTTCTTACAGAATTCAAGCCTCCTGGAGGGGATACGCTGTTAGAAAATGGTATAAAAACTTGAGAAAAACAGTGCCTCCTAAAGACAGCAAACTAAGGAAACAGTTTTTTGAGGAAAAGGTACGTTACATTTGCTTCTTTGGTCCATTCTTTGATCTGATTCAGCTCCCTTAAGTCTAAACTCTTGAGTGTCAGCTCTCTACCTTCTCATTTATTCCTTGTCACTCGTATCAAGAAAGCAGCATTGGAAACACTGTTAGTCTCCTCATCCCACCCTATTTGCAAGGTAAAAGTAGGGAAAATAATTAAATTCTTAAGGCCTACCTCAATATATAATATACTATATATTGTTCTGGTATGTACAACAAGGCTTTTTGTGAGACTCTGTATTTCCTTCCTCTTTGTGATTAGTCACAGTAATCTGTTTTCTGTGAGGGGCTTTGGTTTAGTAAGAGGAGAAATTACTTAATCCATAACCAATCATGACTTCTTTGCATTGTCAGTGTTTCTTCACATGGCACTGAACTGGGTAGCTCCATTCTGTGGATTTGCTCTTCTCCAGCTTCTGCCCTAACCCAAATCAGGCTGATGATGGAGGGTCCTTCAGCACTGGAGGTGGATTGGATGGAGGGTGCTTAAACATCTGTGTTTGGAAGAAGTGAATAAAGACTTCAGTAGGCTGTGACTGTCCTCAAGTATCATGATAAGAACAGACAACAGAAATGGATTTTTCTGCATGGAGGACTTTGGGAATAAAGTCCTCTGCCTCTTTTCCAACAAGGCTACCCACTTTCAGCGGGATCATAATACCATCCTTAGTTACATACCTTGTCTCAGTACAGGGAAGCTGAAGAACATTTCTAAATATGCTGAAAGTTCCAGCTGAGCATCACTTGTGAAAATTTCTCTCAGCTGAGTACAGATGTGTACAGTAGCTGTCACTAAGCTACCCACAGAGAGTTAGCTTGTAGAGAGAGCCCCTACCTTAGAGAACTTCTTTTTAGGGGTAAACAAACTGATAAAACTCCTTGTGTTTCATCAGATGATTGTAAACCATAGGATAATCTTTAACATAGATTTCATGTATCATTCACAGTATTGAGAAATCACTCTCATCATACATAACATTTCAGGATTTGTAGGGAACAAAATGGGTGCTGATTTTTCACTTTCACTTAAGAATAAATTTATAAAATTGTCACACATGGATTCATAGAATCATAGAATCACAGAACGGCCTGGGTTGAAAAGGACCACAATGATCATCTAGTTTCAACCCCCCTGCTATGTGCAGGGTCACCAACCACTAAACCAGGCTGCCCAGAGCCGCATCCAGCCTGGCCTTGAATGCCTCCAGGGATGGGGCATCCACAACCTCCTTGGGCAACCTGTTCCAGTGCGTCACCACCCTCTGTGTGAAAAACGTCCTCCTAAAATTTAAACCTGGATTAGCCAGGTTTAAATGAATTTGGTGCCAGTTATGATTAAAGGATATATACCAGATGGTAGATGAGTTTTCCTGGAGTTAGCTCTTACACATTTAAGTGCTGGTCAAAGAAAACACTGAAGAAGCTTTTCACAAGAATCTATCCATGTCCAGATGCTAAAAAGCTTTTCTAAAATAAATTTTGCCTCAAAAAAATTGTGGCGCTTTTAAAATGTCACTTCCTAAATGTTAGCATAATCAAACAGCACCTCAAGTGGAAAAAAAATCAAATTTTTAATAATCCTGCCTCTTCTGGAAGAATCACAAAGGTTAAATGCCAAGTTTCGCGCTCTTAAATAAATATCACAAAATAAAAAATGAAGTCAGAAATATTAGTACTAGAAGAACATATATTACTTATTTCGGTGTGATATGGTAGCCCTTATTACACCTATGATTGAAATTTCTAATAACTCAGATCAAAGGAGATACAAAAGGTCAGAAACCAAAGCGTGCTACTTTTTAGCACTACTGCATGCAGAAACGGGGCGTTGCTTCAGCATATGAGGTAGCAAATTTCTTTGATCCTATCCATAAATGTCACTTGTGCACGTCATTTAATTGAGGCATAGCCTTTTACTGGTGCAATTAAATCTTTTCAAACGCATTACATTATCTCCAGCTTTGCTAAATGTGTTGACCGTTGTTTAGGAAGCTGGGTAAGTCAGTGTGAGATGGGGTGGCTGGCTTTAGGTTCGTTCTCCCCCTCCATGTGATTTCCCCCAACGATTTTAATTTAAATCTCACCAAACAGTATAATGGTCCTAAAATTTGTTTAGTCGTTTGACTTCCTTTATCACATGGAGATGGTAAACATTCTGTTGCTAACTTGAAGTGGCTCCAAGCAGCCAAACGAGGAGGATATTAAACCAGTAAAAAGCTTATCAACTGATTCATTGATATGCTGTAAATTCCAGCCTTTTCATTTTACTTTTGAGGGCTGCCATAAGTCAACACATTAGTAAGCAATTTGCTGACACTGGATCACTTTAAAAGGCTTCCCTGTGGACAAAGTTCACGCCGGTGCTTTGTTTCATCGTTTTGTTTTATCATAGCCTTGTGCTGCCCTACAGATGACTGAAGCAGTTTTGCGTACCAACAGAGTATTTCAAATCCTCCCCTTGTGCTTTGCTATTCACGCCTTAAGAAGTCACAGGCGAAATAGAGGGATGGCATTTTCAGAAATAAGTTCAGTTAGTCTCAGATCTGGAAAAAAAATGACTGGGTGTTACACAGCAGGATTTAATATTTAAATCCTAGAACATATTAATGTAAGATTAATGAATGATATGAAGCTCTCATTACTTTCTGTTTATTTTGATAGTACGGATTTGACAGTTAACATAAATTTGGGGTTATATTTTAGTTAGAATTTTTTCCTTCTCAACCCTAGGCTTATTTTGCTGATCAATGGGATACAGGTTGGGTCAGGCCATGCTGCAGGAAATACAGGAGCAGCTCAAAGCAGATAGTGTCTTAGCAGCAGGAAACTTAATAGAATGCCGTCCTCTTAGGCAGGAAAAGAATTTTTCTCTCCCTCCTTTACAGTGTCTGCGCAAAGGAGCTCATGAGGGGACTCTCACGATCACTCGGTGAAATGGGGTAGAGAAGCACAAGTGCACGCTCAGGGAAGAAATGGAGCTTCTCCCTGCTGAGGGAAAAGGAACAAACAGCGCAGCACAGCAAGGAAGGGGACACTACTCACTTTAATGCAGCTCCAGCTGCTTTCTCTGCCTCCCGCTTTCAGCTCTCGTTGGTTAATTTCCCTCAGCAGTCAATCTAATCACCCCACAGTGCACAGAGACGGGCCGGGTCCTGGAACTGACCGCATGCTGGTTGTGCTGCTCTCAGATTCACAGAAATAGACACTGGATCAGGGATGAGTTAAAATGTAATTGTTTTTCCCCAAGTTTTGGATCCTGAGAGGCTCACAGAGAAAGTAAAAGCATCTTCATGGCTGCTCTAGCTTTCAGTTACATTGCCCTAGCTTTCTTACAAAAACAGTTCAGCTCTGTTCATGTTTGACACCAACATAAATGAAGATCAAGCATAAATCAGAACGAAAAGTATTTTCATCCGGATCAACTTTTACAGTTCTGTTTTACAGAACAGAAACTGGGAATTATGTAAGGCTTAGGTGTAATCTTAGGCCAGGTTAGAAGGGGCCCTGGGTAGCTGCTGTTGTATTAGATATGGAGGTTGGCGGGGGGGGTTGGAGCTTGATGACCGTGAGGTCCCTTCCAACCCAATCCATTCTATGATTCTATAATCTTATCCTATACCTTCTGAAGTCTGGTTTTAAAATGAAGTCAGAGAGAGCAGTTAAGGTTACCGTGTGAAGCAGGTCCGGTTTTAGAACACAGGTGACAGCAGTCCAGATTAACCAGTGACATTCCTAGTAATCTTTACTGAATACAGATTTACATCAAACCATTAAAGACATACCAGTGCACTGCACTTTAATCAGCTTATTTTGTGTCTCAGTTATCATTTGGGATTGTTTGGAAACCCCATCGTGTAAATACTGGAGAAGGCCTGCAGTGGGATTTTTGTTTGTTTCTTCTTGCACACATACAACTAAAGGTCACTGTTTGCAAGGGAGAGCATTTGAATTTTTTTCTTTCTTGTCAGTGAGCAATCGTGGAGGAAGCACAAGAACATCCATCCAGATATAAAATGTCTCCTACAAAGTATAGAAAGTTCTGCTGCTTTTCAAATCACATTGTGATTGAAACACACCCTGCAGGAGGCCTCAGAAGGATTTTGTTTTTAGTTAGCTACACGAAGTTAATACATCAGCACTACCTTGCACTGGTAACTAAAGCTGATTGGCACTAACATATGGATACATCCTTTCAACACACTGTTGTGCTTGAGATCATTTTTGAACACAGTAAGACATAATAGGTCTTAGTTATCAGTGGATCAAACTATTAAAAAAAGAATAAAACATCAACAAGAACCAACTGACTTCTCTTGTGTTACAGGTTTCAGTATTTCTTATCTGCCCTCTTCTAATGTTTGTCTTCTTCAAGTCTCTACTGAGAAACACTACAGCTTTCAGTGGAAAACATTCTCATACTTGCACATTACATGAATGTGTATATATATATATATACGTATATTAGAAAACATCAACTGCTGCTGTGAGGTTTTTCATAGTTTTAGAAGGAAATGGGAAACAGTTTGAAAACTAAATGCTAAGCAAGCTTTTCAGATACTTCTGTGGTTGGTTGGTTTTTGTCGGCAGCTTGGTGGCTGTTCTTTTTTTGGTGTTTGGATTTTTCTCTTTTGTTATTTATTATTTGTGTAGCCATTGGATTTGGCTTCTTGCTTCAATCAGGTCTAAAAGAGTTCACTTTGAATATTCCATCATGTGCTATGAAGGGTCACTTTTAGCAGTTATAAGGGGAGCACATGTCTTGGTGTGAAAAACTGCCCAAAACTGAAGTGAAACAGTAAGAAGGCATTCAAGTACTGACCTAACAACAGCTGCTATTACTCCACCCCTCACTTCCCATCCCCTCCTCCCTGAAAAATGGCTCCATTTTCCAATTAAGTTTTCAATCTAACAGCAATCTGTTTTCTTTTCAGGTTCAACAGATCAGCAATCGGCTGCTGAGTTCTTATGACATAAACCTGGATGATTTTCTTTCCAAGATAGATTCTTCCATAGCTGTGTGTCGGGATGCATTTCAGCAGCCGGAAGGAAAAGAAATACTCCTCAGTGAGAACGACTGGGAGAAGATCCAAATGCAGGTTGGCTGGCTTTTGTTGTTGTTGTTTGTTTAAGAACTCCACACTTATCAGCTTTTACACTTAAAAGGCATGGCAGTCTTCAGCACAGTTGAGATTTTTTGGGAGAACAGGGGGGTCATGTTTTTTAATATAACCTATTACAAATCAGGAACATTTAACAAGTTTTTATACTTCAGAGGTCTCCTTTTACTTCAGCAGCATCTCTCCTCTTTTCAGTTAAGGAGCCCAAGGAGACTGCAGACAAAATTGAGAGTCAAGATGTTGTTCATTTATCAAAATACACTAAAGTTTGAATGCTTTAATTAGTAATTTTATTGATACATTTACACTGTTTCACTACTGTAGAGGTTCTTCTGTTGCTGTTTTTACTTAGGCGTTTCGGCAGGAGATAGTTGACTGTCCTATCTGTATCATGCCACTCAGCCCTACTGCTCGCCCTGCCTGTGTTTTTTCTGGTACCAGCAATCCGTTTCCACCACAGACTGTTCTGCTTTCTTGTTCACATTTGTTTCACCATACCTGTCTTGAAGCATTTGAAGAGTTTTCCTTGGGAGTGCATCATATTTGCCCTCTGTGCCGCTCATATTATCAAAAGAAGGTCCTCAAGTGTTGATACCCACAGCTCAGTGAAGCTCCTCCTAGCAGAACACAGCTGACAACACACGTGCATCTTTCTAACTTGGGAACCTCTTAAGAGCCAGACCTGTTGAGTAATTTTTTTTTAATGTACAATGGCATTCACCTTGTCTTCAGAGAAATAAAAGTTAAGAGTGCTGTTGCTCTACTTCCATTGTCAGTTTCACCTTTCTTGGCATTTTTCATCTCCATCCCTCTGGAACTTTCACCTTCCCTCATTTTCATTTCTCTTTCCCAGCGATGAGGCACAGTTAATTTAGGCATTGCGTTCCTTCAGCAGAACCCCCCCGTTATCCTTTACCATTGTGGTTTTATGCCTGATATGTGGTACCATGGGCTCCCACTCCCAAGAACAATCAGTACTATCATTGGGGTCACTGCAAGAAACACATTTTCCTTCAGCCAAGCTTGCCAACCAGAACCCCAGCTGCTGCTTCTGCTTGAACAACTGTGACCAATCTCAGTTCACTGTTTGCAAATAAGAAATGACCCTCAGAGACCGAGGATCACTTCAGAACTTCTGAGAACTATGGAACCAGTAAGTAGTCATCTTTTTTAGCAGGAATAAGAATATGGTTATGACTTTTCAGCTGTACGTTGCTGAAACCAATTCAGGTCACCACATGTAACTTATGAGTCTGAGCACAAAGGCCATCTCATAGAAGCTACAACAAAAGGATCATAAAAGTAACAAGAAAGATCATTTTGCACAAAAAGGCAATGGCTGATTAACTATTCAAATGGAGAGCTTTCAAATAATGCTGACAAGATCAGATTGTGTCAAGCATCAAAGTGAGGCAGTCGTCACATTTCCAGGTACATGCGTTTAAAGACTTGAGCTAGAATAGACAAATATTCTGATAGGAATTCCTTAGGTAAGAGATGTTCTACAGAGGACAGCATCAAACTGCTGAGAGAACTGGGAAGGTCACTTGTTAAATAGAAGGTAAAGGGAAGTACAGCCTTTGATCCTTGGAAATGCTCATGCAAGCAGAAGAGTTGTCTTGCTTACTGTGGACACTTGAGAATCAAATTAAAGCTTAACACGTAGCAAGGGCCACTTACACCTCACATTTAGGAAACCTTGGACAATTAAACAACAATATATCATCAGACAGCACAGAAGTCACAGATATTCCTGGTATTTAACCTGCATCTTAGGGACTAACATAAGTATTTTT
This sequence comes from Pavo muticus, assembly GCA_016647715.1. Taxonomy (NCBI): domain Eukaryota; kingdom Metazoa; phylum Chordata; class Aves; order Galliformes; family Phasianidae; genus Pavo; species Pavo muticus. Next base: position 4,092,723 of record JACDJE010000038.1, read on the forward strand.
GATCCTGTGCAGTTGAATGGCTCAGAGGTCTGCAGGTCCTTTCCAAATGTACAATTCTTGGATTTCTTTTAAAGAAAACAACAATGAAGTCTCCAGTGAGACTGTTTCAGAGTTTAAGAACCATCACGTTATTAATACGTAAGAATTGCACTTCAGTCATACTGTTAACATCACACAACCAGGATACTCTTCTGTGAACATTCCTCACTTGCTTGGAGGGCTGGAATTAATCACACACTTGTTTTAAGAGCAGGGCTGTCACACCTCTGAGTGTACACAATATACGGTATGTGATGGAAATTCATGTAATTTCTTTTAAGAGAATCTCAAAAATGCATTAAATGCAGGAAGGATGGAAGGGAATGCAGCTATTCACACCAACTACTGACAGAACCATTTAGAACGCTGGGAATGCCACAGATCTTCCTCATTGCTTTAAATAATAGAATCAAAACCCCAATATGAATCACACTTTATTGAGAACACAGTAAAAAAAATCTTCTTCCTACAAAACACTGAAAGTAACATTTCGAACAATGGGAAAAAAACTCCAACCATGGCTCTTCACAAAAAAAAAAAAGTCAACCTGACCAAGGCAGCAAGAATTACTTTCATCAGGTTTTGTAACACAGCAAAGTATCCACAACTGAGAACACTGTAAGACATTTCTGGATGACCTAAAATACTCTAAGAAGGGTTTGGTGGGGAGAAGGTATTCATCTAGAATATTGTTCTGTTTGCATTAGAAAGGAGAGCGTCATTTTTCAGCCACGTTTTACCTTGGTCCAACATACAACCGTGTGAAAGAAAAGCTGATGCTCAAGACTACAGACCCTACGAGGCCTTAAGCACAAACTGGACCAACAAAGTACAACTAAATCCATTCGACATCACTCAGGTTAGCACACAGTTAAGATTGTGCAATTTTTTTCAATTTAGAAAAACTAAGACCAATCTAAATGAGTAACACTACAGTGAGAGAACTGGAAGTGCAGGAGGGGAAGTACCTGCTGCCATTCTTACAGTGACAGCAGTAGCAACATCAACAGCACTCATTCAGCACTGTACTCTTACGGACACACCAGCAGAGGCCAATTGAAGGCGACCAGGTGTAATGGATGGCCAGCAGCACCCAGGTGCTCTCGTCTCCTCAGTGGGGATTTTAGAGACAGTGCCTTCCAGAGTAATGCACGATTTTTTTATTGAGGTAATGTAGGATCTGGTTCTCAGCCCGAGAAAGTAAAGGAAACCTACCCTCCTTTTGTGTACATGTACGTTTTATGCATGTTAAGATTTCAGATCCTTAACCCAAATGTATCCGTTTTCTGTCTGCTTATTTTAAAGCAACAGGACTCAGACCATATTAGACAAAAGTACTTTGAAGTCTAACTCTAAAAAAAATGAAAAGAGGCTCCAATTTGTTCTGTAAAACAATATAAGCCAGGGTGGAAACAGCCACAATGATTCTGTGAAACTAAATGTTTTGGTCCAGGTTGGGAAAACCTATGTTTAAAGGGAAAACAGGTCATACATCAGCTCATTTCCTCCTTGAGCATGTAAACACACCCGTTACATTCACAACACAGGTACCACCATCACTTTCTTCGTGGTCATTTCACATGGAGGTCTGAAATGTTCATACGTCAGCTCCGTCACAAGAACAGCCTTCTGCATGATCTCAAATAGAAGGTACAAGGAAGTTACTTCTTCCACTGAAAAGCAGGTAGGTTGCCTCGCATTACTGGAAGTTAAAAGCATGACTAAAGCATTTCCATCTCTCTCCAAATTCAGACCTCTTGGTAAATTCTTAGAGCAGCCATACTCCAATAACAGGACTGTTTTAATGGAACCCAGTAGTAGAAAACAGATGAAGTGCAAATGAATGAATAAATACTAATACGTTCGTAACAGAAGAACATCATCGCTGCATTCCCAGTGGTGCTCACCCAGCATAAATGGTCTTGAAAAGATGTCAGTAACCAACAATTAAGGCCTAAGTTTAGCACAGTTTCATCAGCACTTGGACTTCATCAACTTAAGAATTTAAAATAAGGATTTTTTCTGATGCTCAATTCTAAAGATCAACTAGGAGAAGGATGGAAGAGCAAGCAGATGGTCAGCATAGAGGTGAGCTACAGCCTTCTCCCCAACTTTTCTGCTCCAGCTTCCTAAAATCGTTGAGCACAGCGAGGATTCTGGAAGTCACATTCAGTCCTAATTTCACACAAGACGCAAACTCCTTTGCATAGTTTTGACTGCAGACTCTGAGAACATCAATTACAAGTGATCCAAAAATGCAGCAACTAGAATTGTGTAGATGGACAACCCGTGGGCCAATCTCCTCATGCCTAGAACAAAGGAGGAGGATCACAGCTTCTTTGGGCAGTGTAAGACTTCGTCTGAAGGAAGGGCACTGCGTAAGGCAGGAAGAGGTGGCAGAGGTTATCGCCAGCTGCAGGCATCACCTGCACACCAGGTTAGTCTGGAATCCACATCAGAGCAGGCCAGGGGACAGCTATCAGCTCCAACTGCTCTCTTGATGAGCTCAAAAGCAGAAATTTTTAGCATTCAAATGCTATGAATGCAGCTAGAACAGACTGACTGCTGGTTAGCCAACAGCAGTACATTTCAGAGCACAAGATACTAGGCCCTGAAAGATACAGGTGAGAAGAGTCAGGTATATGTGCATCCTGAGATAACCTTTAACAATGCTTCAAGTCAGCACTAAAATGAAAAAAATACCAACAGGAAGGGCATGGGGACCTTACAACCTTAGCTGAAGCATTTAAAGGTTCACAGTTCGTATAAACTTTTTAATCAAACAAAACAAAGTTTATTTCTTCTTAAAGAGGTTATTAAATTGGCTGTAGTGTGCTGTCCCTACTGAAATGACTTTACCTACATAAAGAGTTAATTTAAAAATCAGAGTATGCATAAAACAGTAGGATTTAGCTGCACTCCTGCACTTAGCATTCCCAGTTATACACGCTGCTTAAATACAGAACGCTTAATGCTCAACTACTGCGCGCTGCCTGAGCCCACCAAGTTTCTGAAACAGGAGGACAAGAAGGGAGAATGTAGGCCATCCTTAACAAATCCAAAGAAAGTCGCATGGATGGGACTGCTCTTTGCTTTTTACCTTCTTCATGTACATTAGAGGGTAAATTTGTTACAAAAAGGGCCAGCTTGTCCTTCCTACGCAACAGTGAGCCCAGCTGAGCTGCTGCAAACATGGGTGAGGAACAGGAGGGACTGCTGCAGCCCTCTCATAGCTGCCGCTCCTGGTGGCACACGTCAGTTACATGGAGGAGAACACGTCCCTCTGCAGCACTGCGTGCATCCATCCCACTCAGCACAGGGCTGCACAAGGTCCTGCCCGCACACACAGCTGCCCCCCGTGCGGCACTCGAGGTGGTACTTCGGAACCAGACAAGGAGAGCAACTAGTCAAATTCTTTAATTTCTATGACACTATGAAGCAGTCAACAGGGGAAAGACAGTGGAGGAGCAGGGCCAAAGATGAACGTCACATTACAAACAGTAAACAAAGCTTCCTACAAATGCAAAAACTGTTACTGTACAGTAACCAATACTGCTATTTATCCTCTTAAGGTGTTAAGTATTGACAGTGTGCTTTACACTTAGAAGAAATCCCATGATATTACAGCTCCACCACTGCACTTCATATTGTGCCTACCAACACAGAATAAAGCCAAGAAATGGCTAATCTAAAACACCTAATTTACATCTATTTTTTTGGTCTTGTGTGGTATCTAGTTGAAGATGGAAGCATTTATGTGCTTTTTGCCTCCTAAGAAGCGAGGCAGATGTTAATGTTACTAAGATCAGTTGTATATACCTTGAAGGTATAGACCACCTGACTCTACATGAGTCAAAATACTAGGAATGCATCATCATATCCATTAATGAATTACCAGTTGCGTGTATTTAAGTGACCATATGCTTCTGTGAAAAGTATACAGTGACCTGTATCTTACACACAGGATACTTGAAAGTACCATTGGATCCGTAAGGAGCTCTGCATAAGCATGTCATTTTCAAGGCCAAACATATCATAATGCGGACAGTGTTACAATATAAACGGTTTTTAAACAAAACACTGTCACTAACTGCACAGGGTAGTTCTGAATTTCTTATCCACCACAGAAACCACACAGCATCCTTAAGCATCTATCATATTCCAGTGTAAAATATTCTCTTACAGGCTTTACCCACGCATCTCTCTGACTACAGAATGCAGAAGGGGTGGGAGCAGGCACGGCTGTAACATTCACTTTGAAAGAGTTCTCAAGTTTTGCCTGAACCTCGCAGGCTCATCAGCAGGAGCTGCCCCTGCCCAACTCGCTTTCAGAAGCCACATGCACCTCAGAAGCCCACCTCTTCCTGCCTTCTTGGATCACTGATGCTGGGACAAACCTCTCCAAAACGTTCCGTCTCTACTGAGAGAAGTGCAAAAACCAAGACTTATGTCAGTGCGCCCTCAAATCCATTCACTCAAAGACCATATTTATATAACTGTCAAAGTTGCAACAGAAATACTTTAACAAAGCTAACTAGCCTCACTTACAGCTCACCTGCCCCATTAAGACACTAGGACAACTTTGGTCATACTATCACAACGTGGATGCACTTCAGATGCTTTTAGCTATAATGATAACACATAAGGCTGCAAGCTCTGAGAATACCTGAATTATGGCCCTAATAAGAAAACTCCCCGTGTCTAAAATGTAAACATTCTCAAACAAATTCTAATTCTAGCTCCCTGTTCTTGGCTGAGGAACTGACTCAGAAAACCTCTCTCCCTAAAAGAGCATTAAACAACAGAAAAAGATGCTTGTAAATCTTAGTAAAATCAAGCAATTTTACTTTAACTCCTCCGAGACTCAGTACAACACATCAGCAGTCAGTTTAATAAGCCTTGAATTTATACTAATCACACAAAAAGTAACTCCAGCATATTTGCTATAGCAGTATTTACATTATGACCCAGTTCAAGTCAGAAAAGGCAGCCTGCAAAAAAACAAGAAATTCTCAGGTGCACTGGAGCTTGATTTTTGAAACTATCTAGGAAAACAAAGAAAAAACAACTCTCACATTCACACACACACCTGTATGTCTACAGCCCAGTGCAGCCATCTCAGTAGACACCACGCAACAGCTTCTGACACACGGTTTATCTCAGAACCCCACTGGAGAGTTAACTATCACAGCCTGATCACACTCAACACCTCAAACCACAGACAGACATACTTCAGTTTAACAGGAATCAGAATAACCAGGAGCATGAACTGATCCACTACACACGGGGCACATACTGAAGCTGTCCTCATTCCAATCCGTTTGAACATTACGTGTAACAGAGCAGCACAAAAATGCAACTAGAGTTTGAACAGCTGGGGTTTTGTTGGTGGGTGCTGGTTTTGCCTTTTTATATTTTTTTTTTATTATTACTACAGACTGCTAATAGGATTCCTAAGGCAGCAGTGATGCTAGGAAAAATGACATTACACTCACTGATGCCATTCTGAATGTAAGGCCTCTGGGCAGTTAAATTGTAACGTCACAGAAATTTGTACTACCAAGCTTGAACACACAAGCTTTACTTACCAAACCACCTACATCATCATCTCTATAAGCTTAGAATTTAATTTATGGTATCTACACATGTAGTCCTATATACATGTTTGTGTGTACAATAAAAAACAGGCTAGTGAAAGATACTGGATTACGCCACTGAACAGAAATCCTCATAACTACAGTATAAATTCAGAGAAATAATTTACTTCAAATTAAAGATCGTAAAAAAAACCTGCAACCACAGCCTCCTAGACTTGTGCTACTTGCATGGGTTCCAAGTACTGCTTATACACAGGAGTTCATACAGAATTTTACAGGGATGTACTTGGTATGGCGAGTGACCTCCACAGAACAACATCATTACAGAAGCGTAAGAGTTGTGACATGGGGTCTACGCAGCTTTTTTTTTTTCCAAAGCACACTAGGCTCAGATTTAACACTGAAGTTAATCTTCATTGTGTTGCTCACTGTTTAATTAGACACTGCCTGACTACCAGCAAAGCAACCTGGCATTTACAGCTGGGAACTGAGAACTGAAAACGCTGGCCTTCCAAGAAAGCTTCATGCTATCAGCCAACCGAGTCCAACATGAACTGTGGTCTCTACCAGTAACTTTTTTAAAACATTTTTAGTGGAACTGCTTATCTACTGTCAAGGATGCCCACTCCAAGTAGCTTGCATTTGCAGTAAGGGTCATACTGGGCTTCAAGTGTATCTTTTTTTAAACAAAGTCCCAAAGTTATTCTTTACAACTGTGTCTGCATTACACAGGAGCATTCAGAGGGTACACTCTGTGCATTCAGAGGGTAGCAGGTTTGTATCTAAAGATATGAGACTGTCAATAAAAAGAAATTAATTATTCTCTTCAGCTTCCAGTCTTCAAGGCACCTCCTGCATTAACTTACTGGGAAATAAACAAGCAGACCAAAAGTTAACTGGAAAGAGAAGAATCTGATACAGCTAAGTTCCTCAGAAGCACACAGCATCGAGAAATGAGACAAGGCTGGACCCAGATTATCAACAAAAGAACAATATAAAAAAGCTGATGAGATGACAGGAATGCCATGAGGTTGATGTTTTCAGCTCTGTTGATTGCAGGTGATTGTCAATCACAGTGTTTTCTGATGCCCATTTGCAGACGGCTTTGTCTCTGAGTCTCTTGGATTGTTTGACAGATGAAGTTTATCTAATCCTGAAAAACATTACACAATAAGGAAAAAATGAGATTCCTCTGAATTTCATGTGTATAGCTATTCAGAAAAATACATACAAACTAAACACTGCTTCAACTAAATCAACTATGCGACTTCTCCGAAACTATTTCAGCAAAAAAATCAATGGATAGATTTACATGCTACTTCCCTAGTCACCTGTTCCCCCGGAGCTTGAAAACTCAACATCAACAAATGGCTTCTGTTAGTCCTACGGTATCAGTCACTTTGTAGCACCCTATCTAGTAGCTCTGAAACTAACTTAATTGCCACCAGAAGAAAGGCTCACTCTGGGAAGTGCTTGGATTTTGTTCAGCAAGTTCCCAGCTCCGGAAAGCAGCAGTCAGTGAAAACTAACACAGGTACCTTTTAGACACCACAAACTGAGTCCATGTTTATAAACAAACCCTGAAGTTTCATTGTCAGTCCATTCCATTTAAGCAAATACTATTTTATGCTTGTAAAAAGGAGCTTCATTCATTAGTAGACATGAGATGCAGTAACAACTTCTTGGTATCAAATATTTTTCCCACCTTTTTTGTATGGCCAGACTTGCAAATTCCTGACATGAAAGCGTTTGATCAAAATCCTGTTATCAACTCTAGGTTTTACTCAGCCAGTCATTAAGATCCCATACATTCTGTACAAGGACTTTGTAAACATGTAGCACTTAGAAAAAAAACATCAAAACAAAGCAGCCCAGACTTCCACTAACCTATTTTTAGTGAATTAATAAGTTGCTTTGAAAAACAAACAGCACATGAACGTTTACATTTTGGAATGCAGAATCTGATAGCGGCCCAATATAATACACCCAACAAGAATTTAAGGATTAGGTGTCTCCGTCAGGGTAAGAGGACAGGAAGAAAGATTAAAATCTCTTACTTCTGCCTTCCAATTGCCAATAAATGCCAAGTTCCCCTTAAGAATCACTGACAACCACTGCTCACACTTGGATATATATTCAGACTTCTGCATGCTCAAGAGCAGCAAAGAACATGTTCTACGCTCTCACAACATGGAAGAACAGTAACACTACAGGGTATCAATGCTGGAAAAAAGTAATATGAATATAAATTTCCAGTACTATTATTACCTAATGCCTTCAGGAGCTCTTCTCGCACAGCAGAAGTGAACTTTCTGACCAGACATAATGTTGTCATGATAGCAAAGAGCAAGTTGTATGATAATACAATATAGAAGTTTCCCAGCCAGTTAAACCTTCCAAAGTCTCCAAGCAGATCAAATCGAGTAATTCCTGTTAAAATTGAATTGGAGACTTGCATTAGGACCTTGATTGCATTTTTAGAAAACACACAACTATCACTCTGTGGAAGTGAAGTGGTTTCAGACAACATACAGTAAGACGTGGTTAAACAGACAAGAAAATGCTATCAAGTCACTTGCCTCTTTGACTACCATAAAACTAAGACACTTAGCAAAATGCTTTCTTAGGTTTCCTAGCAAAACGTTTGAATAATGAGAGCTCAAGTAACTCCTTACACTAAATAAGAATTCTGCCTTTACAGTTTCAATGAAGGTAACTGGGAAAAGTCAATATTAGAAAGAAAAATGCTTGAATTTTTTTTTTATTCCAGCAAAATGATAAAATACATTGTGGACTGTCTTGTTGAAAAACACAGGCAGTACAGGCTCCATGAGAACCACAACACCGAGCTTTTCTATGTCCGTATTCTTCAGAGCATCTGCTTTTGAAACTGAAGTTTAAAGACTTCTTTTCAACCACAGCTTTTTTCCCCAGAGCTATCTGCCTGTATTTGCACAGAAGGAAAACAGTCTGGCTGAAAGATGGTGCTGACAGGTCATCTTCACAACTTTTTACAAGGGTAGACAGTGATAGGACAAGGAGGAATGGTTTAGATTGGATGTCAGGTGGAAGTTCTTTACAGAGAGAGTGGTGAGGTGATGGAACAGGCTGCCCAGAAAGGTTATGGATGCTCTGTCCCTGGAGGTGTTCAAGACCAGGTTGGACGAGGCCCTGGGCAGCCTGGTCTAGTACCAGATCTGGAGGTTGGTGGCCCTGCCTGTGGAAGGGGGTTGGAACCTGGTGATCCTTGGGGTCCCTTCCAACCTAAGCCATTCTATGATTCTATAATACACAAATAATGATTGTCTAGGATCAATGAGCTGTTATATACCCAAAAACTCGACTCAGAAAATGCCATGGCAACATGTTCTGACAATTCAGATTAACACTGTGAAGGAAGGAAGCCTGCCTTGTGCCACAACTAAAATGGCATCAGAAACTAGACCTGGTTCTGCAGGATCTGGAAGCGTTTTCTATCATCTTTCTATCAACCTTTTTGAAAAGGTTGAGGCCTTTGAGAACTGCAATTTCACCAGTAATACCAAGTGAAGAGACAGAATGAGATGTCAGCTACCTTCCTTTCAAAGGTAAGCTCAGAACTTACAAGCCTCTCTGTACCCTAGTGCTGGCTCAGACCCTCAAGACTCCTCAGCCAGCCATCATCATATTAAAAGGCAAATGCTTCTTGTACTCAGTCATTTAAATTGAAAAAAAAATTTGAATCAACTTTTGTGTTCAAGCAAAACATGACACAATGAAGACAATGAGAAAAGTTTGAAAGGATAAAGGGGGTTAAAAAATCAACCTAAAGATGACCAAAACAGCAAAAGAGAAGCAAGTAGAAATAAAGCAAGAGAAATAAGCACAAGCTGACTGAATAAGTGGTAAACAGTTGAAAAATAACAGTTGTTTTCACACTTGAAGCCAAACAGTGCCCTTAAGAACATTTTCAAAGCAGCAGAGTGTTTTACTCAGGCTGCAGAGCTACAGGAAAACTGAGAAAGTCAAACTTGAATGTATAGACTTCCAGACCCTCAAAGGAAAAGAAACAAAACAGGCAGAACATTGGGTGAATTTATCTGGACACAAAGGCGTTCAGAAGAATAGCTGGCAATGGTGTGGGAGTTCCAAGGACAAACAAAAATGAAGCACAACACTTCTGTAACATAAGCTACACATTTTCCTCTTACAAATACAAAAAAGTCACTGCTCATGAGAAAATCAGACAGCATCATTCTGTAGGCGTGCTGGGGAAAAGGTTAACAAGCTTTTGTGACTCCTCAGAAGCACAATCTATACAGCCTGCAGAAAGAAAACAGTTCCCAAGACCGCAACTTGAAAAGCTGCTCAGAAGCAAAAGCTACATCTCCAGTAGACATATATCCATGACAGTTCACGACAGTTTCCCAAATGAGGCACTAAATAATTGTTCAGGTTTTAAAAAAATCACATAAAAAGCTGTTTAGGTTAAAAAAGAAACACTATTTTAAATGATATTTGCAAATGAGTTTCATACCACTTTGTGCTCAACCATTACAAGCAAGAGAAGAATTCTGGGAAAGCTTTCATCATATTAGAAAATTCCATTTTGTTCACAATTCCTTGTTTCTATATTTCTACCTATTAAGTGCCCTGTTCTCCATTTGCATCAGAGCAATATGGTGCTGGTGGGAAATAATTTTCAAGCAGTACTACTAAGGCTGAAAAGCTCTGATAAAATTAGTTTAGCTCAGTAAAAACTCCCATGGAGTAAGAAAGATTAGAGACAGCTCATCCACATAAGCATGTGGTTTAACATTAAAAAACTCTGGAATTTCCATCTTTAAAACCTGAAGGAGGTCCATGCATGTATCAGATAACTTTTGCTACTTTACCTTTCACATAACAATAATATTTAGTGCTTTCTGTACAGTCTAGAAACTTGCTTATTTAATGATGTGAAAAGACGATGAATCTGCTTAACATATTTCTTTCTTTTCACCTCTCCAGTCCCACAGGGCAGTAGCATGTAGTGCAACACATGTTGATATATCTGCAAAGCGCCACATGACTCACTGTACTCTAACACACTCTATTAATCCTGTTTGGACAGCTGTGTCTGTGCATTTGTTAGCTGTGTGTTAATTGTTCCATCTTTTTTCTTCTGTTATTTATCTCTATGGCAAACTATTCAGGAATTTCATTTGTCGGCCTTTAAGTGAGTTTTACCATTAATCTGTTTCCTACGAGACAACAATGCACCCAGCATGTATACTTTCTTCCACAGAAACCATTTATTATCAACCGTTAATCTCATAGATGATTAACAGTGATTTTTTTAAAGAAACAAATGATTCATGCAGTAAGGCAGCGGACACAATCCTACTGTTAAAATCCTGATTTAATACACTAATTTTTCGACACATCTTCCTCAGTGCTAAAATCATTGTACAAAGGTCTTAAACTACCTGTATGCTAACACTGCATTAAATACTTGACTTATTCCTTAGCATTTTTATCAAGTTTTGCTAGAGTTTTGTGCTTCTTTTTTTAATATGTGAGCTCCAGAATGCATACTTTAGGATTCAGCATTCCCACATGCGTGACATTGCAGTCATTCACTCGTTAATCATGTTACGTTTCTTTTTGTTAAAGATCTACTCATCTGTAGATATACACCACAAAAATATACAGTATAGCTTAGTGGAAAACACTAGCTACTCTTGATTTGACTGTATTCTGGTTGGAAATAATTGGCTACAGAACCGCTGTTGAGTACAAGTTGCTGCTCTGTGGGCCTGAGCTTTAACTCAAACTTAAGACATACAGTCTGAGATGAAGTTTTTTTTCAATATTGCCAATTAAATTCACATTAGCTGCAAGTACCTTGTACTACTTAAACATCTACTGTTATGTATCTGTAATAGCCTTGCAATCTAACTTTTAGAACTCAAGCTGAAGATCAACTAATTCAACAAAACTAAGATACAAAACATCTCAAACATCTTGTCTTTCCAACTGGCTACGTTGCTCACTTCGAATGCTACTGCTGGTTCTTAAAAACATCAGAATTGCTTCAACTCTGCAATGTTAGATTCAGTTGGTTTGTATTTTAAAACTGAAGGAATGCAAACAGACTTCAGTGAAAATGAAAGTAGCCTGGTTATCACAGTGCCAAACAGAATTAATCAGCAAAGATTCATTAAATTATTTTAGAAGGCATTTCCACTTAACGTTACTTCACTTTATATCTGAAATCCCCAAATGTATTTTCTCCATAAAAACGAAGCGCTGTAATTTGACAGTGAACATGAAGCTATTTTATTCTGCCCTGTATGTACCGTGTGTTCTTCACATCTCCTTTCAATAATCTTGAAATCTGAAACAGTGCTCTCCAGAAAAAGCATTGCTGCTGTTTTTTAAATGCACGTTCTTTAGTCTAATAAACAGCTCATGTTAGAGAAAGGGTCCCAAACACAGACAAGAGCATGAGAGTTACAACTACACGTTTTGTTGCTCAGTTGTTTGGGTTTTTTTTTAACCCATTATTAAATGCCCTTTATTCTAATATTTTGTATTACAACATTCTATGCTTCACTTACCCAGCGTCCTCGACATCACTGGCAAAGCCGAGCTCAGCACCAAGATTGAGACACAGTTTCCAATTATCTGTTTGAATACAGCAAATAGGATTGAGATGATAAACAGGACCATTGAAGGAAAAAAAGCAAGAAAATCTGGTCAAGATGAAGAAAAATAATTGCATAAAATATCGTTCAAACTGAACGTTAAGAATTCTACAACCTGCTGGCAGTCTCTGTCACACATCTCCACATGGTGTTACACAACTGATCATCCAAGAGTTTTTAAAAAAATCAAATATGTATTCATTTATTTTTAATCAAAGTGTTAAGTATGTCCAGATTCAAAGCCACTATGCTGCAAAGCATCACCTATTTAATTCCTGCAAACTTTTTAGAAAAGAACCATCCCATGAGCTTAACCAGATGACGGATACATCAGCTTAAGCTTTGCGTGTAACTGCTCGCAGGATTAGCATTATTTAAAAAATTACAACAAAGAGTTTCTTTTCAACTGAATGCCTGTTGACCACTTTAAATAGTACAAAAAAATCACAGCTGTTAGATTTTACTCCAGTTTTTGTAAAGCCTGTTATAAAGAGTAATTGAAACTTCTTTCTCTCAGGAGGGATCGCTTTCTTCAACCCTAATTCCATCAGAATTCAAAAGAAAAACTCCAAACTTGTTAAAAGAGGGTAGATATACATGCATCACTATTAATTTCTATAATATTTTTTGTGTACTGTAAACAAAATACACAAAACATTAAGAATATTCCAACTCCTTAAGTAATCTACTATACCCACGCCACCTTTACCTACTTTCCCCTTCCAATAATTAATGGTAAAAACATTTTTATCCAATATCTTTTCTTCACAGTGAAACACATTGATATATAATTAAATTCAACATCTGTTCCTTGGTTACTGATCACCTCCCCATGTCAGCTGTGGGAATATTTTGCAAAAAAAAATAAACATGTTCCTCAGCATTAGGTAACAGCATTTGTTGTACTCAAGCCAGTGCTAAATTGCAGAAAGTCAAATTAGCCTCAAACTGCAAAACGTTGCTGAATAGACCTCCTTAGTCTTAGTTTAATTATTCAAATTTGAATTACTCCGTCTGTATTACTTCTAGCAACCAAGTTCTTCAGATTTCAAACAAGCTCCCTGAAGTACAGTTAGCACAATCAAAGTTACTCATTAGCAATACATTTCCTTTGAAAAAAGTTCTTTCACCAGCTTTTCTATAGCTAGTAAAAAGCTGGGAATAGCAGAGCTTGTTAACAAGTGAATGGATGCCATCCAAACTAAACAGAGCACATCCTTTTTCCCACTCATTCAGCATTTTGAAAATCTTCCAGTTTGTGTTTACGCAGCTTACAAACAAATAACGATCACTGCAAATGAGCCATTCGGGGCAATTACTAACTAAAAGAGTCAGTTTGTCTTGGGTGGCAAGAGAGAGGAGGGGGCTGTCACCATCACAGACTTTACCTTACCTTTGTCATAGTTGTATCATCCTTCCTGGGAATGAAATTCTCAAAAAAACGAAGGCTGTAGAAGCCGACGACAGAGGAGACCATGAGATAGCTGTGAGAATCAAGGAAAAAGGAACCTCCAAAGAATGCCAGTTTCACTCCAGTTCTCAGCAGTCTCCTAAAAGTCTTAAGAACCAGAGGAGAAAAAAAACAAAACCACTTCGAGTGCTTGAGAAGAACTGACCTATGTTTCTTCTTTCCAAGCCCCTCAGTAAAATACTGGTGCCCCAGAAAGCTAGACAGAATGCTTGTTAACAGACAGAATTCTTAAAGAAAGGATACAAAATCAAAATGATTTCAAGTGCTGCTCCCACAAAACCAAAGGTAGATAGGGATGCATTTCCTATTCCAGGTCCCTAGAAGAAAAACACTTTGCATAATTTAATAACATACACGCAACATACATACAGTTAAATTACACCTCTTAGATGAAACAAAGCTTTTTCTTAATTATTTAAGGATCATTCTGATGTTCTAACCTGCAAGCGTCACATCCCTTGCAATTGCATCATCTAGCTTTCAAACTTGAGTGAAATGTAGTAAGTCAGAAGTGATGAAGTTTCACAACTCATGCACGTTGCATCTATCCACCATGCTGGTGGAGAACTCCAGAAACTAAAATAGGAGATCTCTGAAGATGAGCAGCTGTTTGCAATGCAACAGACAGTGCAGCCAACGAACTAAATGGCTTTTACAGCTCTGCAACCTCACACAGAGCAACAGGCAGGGGAAAGCATTACCAATTTACACACCCTTGTGATTAAAAGGACTACTACTCAGTATGCTATTCTTTACTTTCTTGAAGTTTTTTTGGTTGTTTATCACAAAGGAGGAAAAAAAATCATGTTTTGAAAGATGAACACGATGACCTGAAAGGCTTTTCATATTGTTTCTTTTCTACTCTTTTTTTTCTTAAATTGAACATTCCTAGACTGTATAAAAGTACATCATGCCAGAAAAATGCAAAACTCCAGATTAGTTATTTACTTGACTGTATCATCACACTTTTGTAAAGATTATGGACTGGCTTTATTAAGAACTCACTATAACAGGATGTGTAGTAAACGCTTCAGCAGAGCTGAAACCCAGAAGCAACTTCATAAAGTTTTAAAGTGCACTTTCGTAAAGTCTCCAAAATGTTACCAAGACTACAGAAATGGCATAAGAGAAGTTTACTTTACCCCTGATCCTTTTGGCATTGCAGTCTCATCAACCAACAGGTAAAGAATGTTGAAAGCAACTAATAGGACGGAGATGGACTACGACAAAGAAGAAACATCTAATTAATTAAAAGCATTCCACATTTGAACAATGACTGTATATATCCTCACCAGAATTCATAATGGTAAGTTCTTCCAAAATGATCAGGAAAAGTATAGAGTTTATTGCTTAAAGGTATCACCCAGAATTTTTAAATCAACATCCCTGAATGACTGAAGAATTCTTCATCATTCTTCTTTTAAAAAAACGGAATTCTTACTGTCTCAATCAGTAGCAGTATCATAACAGCTGGATACACTAAATTCCTCTCCCAAGCAGAAGCTTTTTTCCGACGTTCTGTTCGGAAGAGAAACACAAAAGAGTATCACCATCCATCAGCTTCGAGTAAAACAAACAACAATTATTTAGGGTTCTATAAACTCTTGCATGTGGATAAGAAAGCAATCTTCTCTCAAACTGACACCAACCAGTTCATCATAATAACCACTCTGAAGAGTGCCCGAAAATGCAATGCCCAAAAATGAAGCCTCCCCTGAGAAAAGTTAGAAAAATTTGCTTCTGTACTTCTCCCTTTCTTGTTTAACAGTGTTTCCACCATAACATTTTTTCCCCTGGCATACTGTAGTTTAGCAGAGGTTAAACTACAATGAATTTTAAAACACTTAGTTTATTCAGTTCATACAGTCTTCTAGATAACGGCACTATATTCCAGACCTGGCTTCTGTAAGGTAATATTACACTGAATATTGAGATATATAATAAAGGGCAGAACTGTATGTATATTTTAGTATGAACTCAAGGCTAAGAAGGGAATTTAAATAACTGTTTTTCTTTTATCACATAAATGACAAAATAGGAGACTAGCATACTTTGGACATACTGACATTCAATACAACCAAAAAGAAAAGCCAAGAGCTTCTTACTGCAGTCTTACCTTTGCGCACTGATAAATGCAAAGTATTGCAAGCCTGTGAATAAGTAGGGAGATTCCCACTGGGTGGCTGCCAAATAATCTCAAATGTCACAATATATGAAAAAGACTGTGCTACTCATCTTCATGCCAGGATGCCAAGCAGTACAATTTCTTTATAATTGTGTTAAAATTAAGATCCAAATCAGACTCTCTCTTTAAAAAATTTGTTAGGCAGATACAGTGAGGCAGCTCCATGTAAGGCAATTCTAGAACCGATGACAGATTGAAAGGACTGCAAATGCACATATTTAGCTAGAAACAATTGTAATTAATCAGGTTACTGTTGCAAACTGAACATAGTACCTTAAAGTCACTTACGCTGCAACCCATGTGGAACAGTATGAAAAGCATATTACCTAGATTTGTTTTCTTGCACTTCACTTTTTCAAGCTCCCGTTCCAACTCTACTGTCTGGTTTTCCAATGTGGAAGATACCCCTTTTAAAACACAAGACATTATTTTGTTTTGGATGGGACCAGATATAGTACTGCAGGACGTACTGTGAATATTCAGATTTAGGAGACATCACACTAACACTTGTGGGTTCAAGCAGCGGGTGTCTTTCTGATTTTGTTCAACTACTTTCTAAGAACCACTAATGGTGTGGCAGGCTGAAACAGAATGGCTTGTATGCCTCATTCTTTTGCCTCCATGTGACTATCATATCAAGAAGCAAAGAATCTCTGGATGCCCTTCAAGAGCATTATTATTTAGCAACTTAAAGACAAAATGCACTTCTGCCTTCAAATTAAGCAAGGTGGTGACTGGACCTCCAGTTTCAGTTTCTACCTCTCCTTCCCTTTTCTTAGCCTTTTATACTCTGCCTGCTGAGTCTCCATACTGCTGCTCTACCTATTGCAGTTTCTTCTGCCCTCATCTCCATTTTACCACCAGCCCATTGTAGTCAGCCTCTGTGTGCTGCAGAGCTCCTGCCAACAACCACAATTCAATCTTCCTCACAGCCACCCATGAGATTCCATTCTTTCATACTACTTTTCAGTTTATAGCATATACACATCACTAATAACTAATTCCTTAAACTCCTTCCTCTACACCAGCTGAAAACTGGCAACTGCATTAGTTCTTCTCTGCCTTGCTCATCTTCTGCCTAGAAGTTCCTTATCAAGTCTTTCTCCCCTCCCCCAGTTAGGTCTGGGGAAGCCAGCCCATCTTTCCTCTCCATCCTTTTCAACCTCTGATGTAAGCACACTTAGGTTTCTACCCTTGACTCCATTTGTTGGCCATCCCCCACCCTTGGCCTCACCTCTGATGGCAGGCTAACATGCAATAGCATAATATTCCAGCTGGTTTTTTTAATGATAATCAATTTCTATGAGACTTATAGTCTAATAGCATGAACAGGCTTTTATCTCATCTCTTGATCACTTGCCTACAAAAACTAGATAACACTTAGGTTGCTGGCATGCTAACACTACTTTACGGTCCAGTTTCATTGTTTCCTTATTTTCTCTTCTCTGTTGAAGAATCTAACAATTTCAGTACAAGGTAAGAAGATAAATTTCTCACCCTCCATCCTTCATATTCTTGCAGTATTCTGCAGTGTGATGTCCTACATGAACTTTAAAATAAGCAAGCATACTTCTTGGATTTTTTTAATGAAACATTTACTCTGAGTATGAATTTTTCAATGCAGAAATTTTCAGCATAAAAATCTTTCAGAAATCCATGTTTGAAATGTTTCACTGCATGTTTCTTTAACACAAAGGAAATGTATTATATGCAAAAATGTGTGACATTTAAATTTACCTTTCATATACGTGTCATATCACTGATATGATAATATTTACATTGGCTTCGAATCTTATAAAGATCTCAAATCCCAGAACTAACCACAAAGATGCACAAACACCGTTAGTTCTAACAATTTTCATTCGCTTGAACTGAACTATGAGAGTGGTGAGGTGGTGGAACAGGCTGCCCAGAGAGGCTGTGGATGCCCCATCCCTGGAAGTGTTCAAGGCCAGGTTGGATGGGGCCCTGGACAGCCTGGTCTAGCATTAAATGGGGAGGTTGGTGGCCCTGCCTGTGGCAGGGGGGTTGGAGATTCATGATCCTTGAGGTCCCTTCCAATCTGGGCCATTCTGTGAAGTACCTGCAATGGTCATTATTTAAAATATACGTTGAGAAATGAAACTAAGTCATCAAAATATGGCAGTGTTCTGTTTGTTTGTTTTTAAGAACAAAGGTCGTTCTGCATGTTTGTTTTAGTTTTTAAACAAGTCTCATCATCATTATAAAAAATAAGCTGATGCTTTTCCTACTCCTAAGACAGTGTTTTATGGAACAACTAATTACTGTAAATTGAATTAAGAATGTAGCTTTAGAGCTCAGTGGAAAAAGACTCCAGAACCTTAATGGAAGTAGCTAAAATTAGAAAACTTAAGTTAGCATCTCACGTTTTCTTCTCCATAATTGACTTAGTGGTCTCTAGGGAAAATATCTGAGGTATATGCAGTTTTTTCCCTTTCAATACAAGAACTCAGAGCTCAAGACTGATATCCATGGGAGACTTTCCAACAAAGTCAGCATAATCAAATTAGATCTCTAGTGAGAACTTTCATACAAATTCTGAGTCGTATCTAAGTGCTGTTGTGGTTCCTCCTTAAAAGTAGGTAGCAAACAGGTTGCTATACAAAAAGATATTTTATGAGCAGGGAAGTTTCAGATCAGTCAAAAGAGTGTTTGAAAAGGATGCAGCTAAATTCTTAAAAGCTCTATACCATTAGCTTTATTTCAAACATGCACAAAGTTCAATGTCAGCGCTGTCTAGCCAATAAATCAAATTGGTAGACGAGACTTGTTTGGACTAGCAATGAAAAGTTAGAAGGGATTCTCCAAGAAAGCCACAAAGCAGCTCATTTAAGGTCAATTTAACGGTATTATTCTATTTTTCTTCCAGCCCCGACACAAGATTTCAGTACCTCAAAGGAAATTGTAAGAGTATCTATTTGCATTCCCCCTAGGTGATTGGCAGTTCAACACCAATTAGTTCAAAATTACACTGTTACTAGCGTGCAATAAAAACAACACCTTTCATCTTTCTTACATAAGTAAGGATACCTTCAGAGCCAATAACTTTGATCAAGTAAGTATTTTTGATCCTACCCCACCCGTCTCTTTGGATTCAGGAAAACTAATAGCCAAAGGCAACTTTTTTCTTTTAATATAAAAAAAGTCCCAGCTTTATTCTTCAACTGTAGGAGTGATGTGGGTACTGAAATATAATACACTGGAAACAAACATTTTCCCAAATCCCAGTATCTCTTCAACAGATAAAAATACTAGGGTAGATAACGTGATCAAACCCCTCCCTCCCCTCCAATTTTCACTTCTATACTGGAGAAGGGAGAAAATTAATTTTCACAAAGAAAACAAGCAGTTTCTCAGATAGATCTGTGTTCAAATAAGAGGAGGTTTACATAACATTTTATCAACTACAACACAGCCACAATAGTTACATCTACACTAAGAAAGAAGGGCACAGCTCCCACAGCTGAACTCTTCCTCAATAGATGTTTTACCCAGCCAACCCTGTGGGAACAGAGATTCATGCTAACCCCTGACTAAGTCCAGGCATTGTCTGAGGAAACGTTAATTAGGACTGACCACAGTAATACCAGGTGTGAAAGCAATTATTCCACCACAAAATAATCAGCACTGATAACGACCAACTACTGCGTAAGTCTGTGAGGAAAGGCTGAGAGATCCGAGGCTGTTCAGTCTGGAGAAGACTGAAGAGGCATCTTACCAATGTTTATAAATATCTAAAAAGCAGGAGTCAAGCAGATGAGGCCAGGCTCTTTCCAGTGGTGCCCAGTGCCAGAACAAGAAGCAACAGGCACAGACTGGAACACAGAAATTCTCTAGGGAACCTGCTTTAGCAAGGGTTTGAACTAGATAACCTCCAGAGGTCTCTCCCAATCCCTATGATTCTGTGATCCTCTGAAAAATGGACTCTATTTTCCTGGTATAATTCGTGTCTTAGAAAGACTTCTGGCAGAGAGGATGAAACTTTCCAGCCTTGCCACATAAATGAGAACTGTACTTAATTACTTAAATAATTACTCACTGAAATCTTGCAGAATGCCTTGCGCATATAACATCAACCTCCACCTACATGCTTCTTAGAAGTTAAGCTAAAAAGCAGATAAAATCTTAAGTCCACTATTTTTCTCTGTATACTGAAGTGTACATTCTCGAGCATTTCTCCAGATAGCAGCGTCAACATCACTCCCTCAGCATGTGAAGCAGAAGAATTCAGTCCCCTCTTCTAAGAAGAATTAAGCGCCACACCATTCATCTCTCAAGCTCTATGAGATACGAGTGGATTGCAGTTCCACTTTTTGCTGAATTCTAAACAATTCATCAAAAAAGATCCAATCTTTCTGCTAGCACGGGTGACTTCCTTAACTACAAGTCTGAAACACAGATCCACTTAAGATTCCCAGTAGGTCCATCTCAGAAGTGATTGCAACAGACATCTACACAGAAAAACAACAATCATCTAAATTACATTCTCCTCCTCAATGGTGAAAACCACCCTGCACTACTTCTAATAGATACGTGAATAACTATTTGTTCATTTTTCAGTATTGCTTTTTCTCATCCATAAGCACCATCACCATGACAACATAAAATATTCAGTAACAAATATTTTACAGGCGCTAGCCAACATCAAACACACAAAATTATAATTATCCCATCACAGCTTCAAAGGTATTCACTCCAAGCATCTTTTTGCATGCTTGTATGTATATGCATATATATGCATCCATACATGTCAGTATAAAAACCTGTAGCTTCCAAAACAGTGAATGCAAATGTTACCTTTAAACTGAAATGATGCTGACTTCTCCGCTCATTTTAAATGTTGAAACAAAGACCATTATCTACTGTTATCAAAGATCCCCTCCCTGAACAACTTTTACCAGAGACTTACTGAGAACTGAAAGAAAAGATTGAGGTATCACTGAACAGTATAAGAGAAAGGCAGGAAATGAAGAAAATTAAAGCTAAAATAAGTTGCATCTTCCAGAGAAGACAACAGCAGACGAAAGCCATGGCATGAAAAATCTCCTTTTTCCAAACTGAAACAACTGCATAAATTGTGGATCAACAGCTTATCCATGCAGCTAACAGCAATTTAGAAAAGAATATGTACAATGTGATTTAATTTAAAGAGTTAGAGCTGATGCATTTTCCATAACTGGCATCTGTTATGCTGCAGTACTCTTCATCTTAGAAGCTGAAGTTTCACATTGCTTTTAAAATACTTTGAAACATGAACACTTTGTCCAGAATGGCAGAACTGTAATACTAACATCAAAAAGCCCAAAACATTTATATAATTTATTCTCCATAACTATTCATTAATGGATGCATAGCAACAATTAAATTAACCATACAGCTCCGACAATACAATGAACTGCTACAACACCTAGATTCTAAGCTAACAATTCGTTAAACCATTGAAACAAAAAAAATTCCTGTAAATAAACAGAACTGACAGTGCAGGACATTGAGCCTTCTGCTGGCAGAGTAAGTTACTGCTCTTCAGGCAGGGATAAAATACAGTCATTTACCAAGCCAAATTATTTTTACTGCAAGGGTGGTGAGTTTGGTCAACTTCCATTTCATTTCTCATTCAGAATATTAACATGTTAGAACTGATGAATATGTTAAAAACAAACAAAACACACAAGCCAATCTTGAACACAGTAAGCAATGAATTGTAAGCTTATAACGATAGTTTCATACTAAAACCTCAAACTATTTTGAGAGAGGAGCCTATTTAACATTGAGATCAATACTCATAACTAGGATCACTGTACTCTAAATACTGTATTTGAAGCAGTAGCAGAACAAGCATACCATTAAGCTTCCTCTGAATTGCTTCTTCCTCTAAAGTGATGATATACATCTGCTCATCTAGGTCCTCAAGAATCTGTATTTGGAAACAGAAACATGAATTGACTGAGTATGAACAGAAAGAATCACCTTTTTTATTCACTTAGTTTTGTTTTGTTCCAGTAACCTTTATTTTGAATGTATATTCTACAACCTCAAGATGTAAGTACAAGAAAGAACTCCATAGGAGATGATTCCATTCTGTTACAGATCTGTTTCTTTGCTGCAAGCAAACTTATGTTTTTATTACAGGTTAAGACTCCTACATTTAATCTCAGCCTAAGGATACTGGGGGAATGGGACATTGCAGTGACCTACACTCACAACCTACTGACCTTCACATCCAGTTTGATTTAAACAAAATAAACAGCGGATCTTGAAAAAGTAAATTAAAAGAATTTCACATAAACCAGTAATTTAAGCAAATAAATTGCTGTTGTATTTTGTTTCTAGCTTCCAAGAAGCCTATCTACCTTAATGTCAGGCACTTTGAATTCAAAGCTTACAAGCAGCAAAACAGTTGTATACATTTTCTTTGTATTTTCAAGGTTGCCCTGACCAATGAAAAGGAATGAAAGACCTAAACGCACCCAGATTTTGGTAAACATAAACTAGGAAACATGACAGCAAGGTCACTAGAGCATCTGCCTATGGTACAAATTCTTCCATTCCCTCACATCATTCAGTACAACTACAATATAGTACCTACATTTAAGAATTTCTCACAGGTGCCAGCTACCTCCAGGCAAAGCCAATTTCTCTCAGTTAAGTGTACCCCCAGGTACCTCTCTGCTCTTGTATCCTTACCTCTTAAGCTCAGAACAAGGACACACCTTTCAGGCACTTGTGAAGAAGACAGTAGGCAATACTGGCAATTAATATTAGCACTGGTGCATTAGTATTCACTCCAGAGGAAGGCTATGCTATTAAAAAAAGCTCTTTGAGAAAAGCAAGCTCTTGTGCTATAAGAAAAAAACTGAAAACAAGTATATAGGTACTGACTATAGGAACTCAGATATAACTGAAGAGAGAATTATATAGCAGCACAAGTGTTCTGCAAGAAAATACTGAAATGCCACTGTACCTTCTCCCAGATAGCACACAAGGACAGGTTTGTGTAACACTTACTGTTGGCTTCACCAGCAACTGACCCATTACTGTAAACATCCGTGAAAGTCCCACTGGCGTGCATACTACAGAGGAAGGAACAGCAGGGAAAATAGTCATTTCTAGACTAGCTTTTCTTTGCATGTTCAGCATCAGATATGTTACACTCCACATGCAACCACATATAGTTTTCAAGATAACTGAAAGATCTTCAAACTACACTCTGAGCTTTAAAACCATTTGCTACTTTATCAATTTTGAACAAGACAAGCATCTCTCCTTCGAGGGCATAACTGATTTTCTTTCTTTGTCATCATGGAGATCCCATACAATGAGAGATCTTTTGCTTTGAATAAATAATCCTGTGAGCAAGCTCATGACAACAGAGGCTATGCCTATTCTAGTGAAATCAGCAGTGCCAGAAGACATTCCTGGGTGCTCAGGCTACATTGTCTGCACAAGTAAATTGCTGTTAGCTATCCCTACCATGAGTTTGCCCTCAGCCAGTTTGTATTTTCCCAAGTGTAGCTGTAGAGCTCATGCAGCCCAGGAACCATCATCCTGGGGCAATATGCACACAGTCACCTTCTAGAAAATGCAATGTCATATGTGTAGATGGAATGACACCGTGGCCACTGTGCTGGTGAACATCTCAGACATTTAATCTGCTCTCACATGTGCAGTTGTAAGGTCAAGAGATCACAAAGATGAAAAAGTTACACTGCAACTTGCAGTTGCAGTTGACAGTAGGCTCAGCCATAAGATTTTAAGCTCTTTTCTATGAAATAACAATTTTTCCTTTTTGACAGTAGCCTGTGATAGCCTCCAGATATGGAGCATGTACGTTTATTGGGAGAAAGGTTCAATCTGACTTTTATTCTATTACTTTTTTATTATCAAGTATTAGGAAGACTAGCCTTCAAATACTGAAGGGCGAAGGAGATGGAAGAGACTTGTATGTAACAACATGAATTCGGACATTTATGGTTTACATTATCATAAATGTTGTTAAAAAAGGAAATGCAGCACACAAGATGTTATAATGAAGATTACATTTGCTTTCATTAGCTAGTGCAACGATACAACTACCACATATCATAGAAATAAAGAAGCATTCACAATAGCTAACTTAAGCTAGTCTTCCTTGACTAAAGAGAGAGCCTGCAGGCAAAGGAGAAAGGAGAAAAGCAGCACTGCTGCAAATCATCCCAGCAATAAGCCTGTCACTTCCTTACTGGTACACTGCTTCAGCAATTAGGCCACATGAAGTTCTAATGAAGCTCTACCCCAGCATCCACCATGTTCCAACTACAGAAAGTTGCCCTTTTCTGTTATGCACGTAACAGCTTGGAGGGCTGTAACTAACTGGAGTGATTTGGTTCTATAAATTCGAAACAACTTCCAAAAAATGGCATTTAATCCCAATTACTCCGATGTGTATTCCCAGAACACACACTCTGTTTTCAGCTCCACTGAAACAAACTGCAAGACACATGTAGGAAGTTTTGTAAGCCAAGTTCTCTATTGAAAGATTTAGTCTCAAATATCCCAAATGTTCACGAGTAAGAGTCAGAATCACTTTTTTTTTTTATTTTTTATTTCCCCCCACCTTCACTCCCTTAGCGAGGTTTAAGAATCTCCATATCCAAAGAACCTAAGGAGATCCACTAAGTTCTCCAAGCAACACCTTTCCTAGGCTGACCTGCTTGCTTAAGTAAATGTCTCAAAGTACCAATCCCCACCCCTTTCTCTGTAATGACAGCTCTGTAAACGTTAACTGTCAACCTTTCAAAACCAGAGAACAGGTGAAATCACAATTTATAGCAAGGAAGATGTTCTGATGCTCCCACACTCTCAATTTCATTTCATTTTAAAGAAATAATGTGTGGGCAGTGGAGGTGAAAAGAGCCCTGAAGCAAAGCCAGATTTGGAAAGTCCTGTCATCCTTCCTATTCCCCTAAGTAGGGATGATGGAACTCTGGCTAGGACTAGCTGGAATAAGACTGGTTTTTAACTGTACTTGTTTTGTCAGAGGTCTGCTATACAACTGCATACCGGCCTGATACCAGTCCTGGGTTAACTGTATTATGTTCCAACTTTTGCCTTTACAGGAATATTTTCAATTGAAAACGGAAGAGCACAGTTTACTGAACTGAGGACAAACCAAGTGCTCTAATTTCACTCTGTGCTGGTGATGTCTTGCAGACATTTCACGTAAAAATTGTGTTTCCATACACAGAATGAGAGCCCCTCCTTTCAAACATCTGCTTTAAGAAGTTACAATTGCAGGTGAGGTGTGAAGAGTCTCACAATCTGAAAATACAACACTGCGTTTGTTTACAAACTTCAGAATTCCAACTTATCAAACTTAAACCAAAATTTAAACTTATAAAAATACACAATTTTTCACATCCAACTTTCACAAAGAAAAAGGTTCCTTCAATCCTTAAGAATAAAAAAAAAAAACACATGAAAAAAATCAGGGCAATACTTACACAGAAGTAACAAGCATCCCATGAGTGATATACAGGAATATAAATACGGGAGGTAGAATTCCCAGAGGTCTGCAAAGAACACAATAGGCACAGCCTTAGCTAACTACAAATAGGCTACTTATGTCATAAATACAACCGAATTAACTCCTTTCTCTGAGCTTTCCTCCTCAGGATTGAAGAATTTCTGTATTTTGAAGTATAAACTAAGAATTACTCAGCTAAGAAATCTGCAGGCAACAAAATACTGTATCACTTAACTTGAAAAGTATCTTCAGCTTCGATTCCTATCCCACTAAGATCACTTGTTTTTAACATACACATACAACACCTTGTCCACACAAGCACGTAACTCATCAGCATACTAAAAACTGATTTAATAAACTTACAGAAAGGAAAAAAAGGTATTGACTAAATTAATACTTCTTCTCAACTTGTACAATAGTCAGATAGCATTTACTAGAAATAAATTTAATTGAAAACATCTGTGTACAGAATTAAAACCAGTGCAAAGGAGTCTTTTATTTGTTTGTTCTATAAAATCCCGTACCGTACAAAGACTCCATACTGGCAGCATCATTGTCTATGAGAGCTGAAGCCACCCATACGATTCCAAGGATAAGCAGTGCAAGAAGTATGAGCATTACGAGGGTCTCCAGAATGCGGGCTCTGATCCCCTGCAGGCAGAAGAGGGGGAAGAGAGAAAAGCCAGAGACTTTCAATCAGACATTTTCAAACATAAGAAAAATACAAACAAAAAGCAGTTTCTTCTTCCTTGATATATACCCGTATTTTATCGCGCAGACAAAAGGATACCATGTAATGTGCTTTTAAAATACAGTCTTCCGTGTGCATAAAAAAGGAAGTACTTCTGGCTTTAAATCGCATACGCCTTACAGTTCTCATTAATCTCATCATTTCATAAGATATTCTTTATGCCGCATGATTTTGTCTGAGCATTTTTAAAAGATGGATCACTTTTCTAATACTTTCAGCAAAGAAAGTGGATTAGCAAATTTTTATCTATGATTCCAATCAAGGGAATGGAAAGCCAATTATGGCAAATAGCCCAGCAAGCATTAAACCTCACACAGGTACAACACACCAATTTAGTTAAAATACATTCTTCAATTGAAATTGCTTCTGCCCCATTCCTCACAGTCTGCAGAGCCCTCCAGCGCACACTTGCAGTAGTGCTCCTTCCCAGCCAGCCTGCATCGCTTCCAGCAGCACCAGCCCTGAGTGCTGAGCCGAGCTGCTCTGCTACCACACACATCACACGCCTTGCAGAGCTGTCACAGTTGTTTGTGAGTAAAAATGTCATAGCACTCCAATAGCCAAGTGTTACATTTGCACATCTATGCCAAAAACCTTTGTTTTATATACATATACACAATATTATAGTATGCATGTATATACAGTGTATTTTAATGCTTACTTTAAGCAACGGGGCAGTCAGAACACCTTCAGATATCCTTACTATTAACAACACAACTTCAGACTGCTGTTCATATAGCAATTTTATCTCCTATAAACACCAGCTCCTCCCTGCCATCAGGCCCCCGCAGAAGGTTAGCATGAAGGTAGCACAAAGGGAAAACCAGACAACTGGAGACCTTCACAACATCCCTTAAGGCTTCAGTGGGCAGATGGACACAAACACCCATCAAGGCTCTCAAACATCAAACCTCATATTAGAAGTAGCATGGATAAGAGATTGACTTAATCCTACAGTGTATTTCACGTATAGTAGAAGTGGCTTTGAGAGTCATTTATTAAAATGTAATTTTTATAGAGCTCAAAAACTTGCTTTACTTCCATGAGCTATTTTCAAGTCGAGCATATAAGCAAAACACATATTTGAAGATAAAAGATATTCCATAGACATATTAAATACTAAAGTTGTGAATTTAAGCAATAGGTTACCAGAAAATCAATGTATTAGAGCTCAATCTCTATGGTGTTACCCCACCCCAAATCATAAACTTCTTACACACTTGGAAAACATAAGTAATACAGTGATCTAACCTTAAGAAGTAAATAAAATATGTTAAATCTTCTGCATTTACCTGCACCTGTCCTTCTTTCAGTACAGGATAGAGACACAGAGCCTTTGCTTTGCTCCTCTCCTAAGCAAAGGAAAAAGTGAAGCTTTCCTCTGGGTTTCTGACAGCCTCAGCCACAAAAAGTGGATTTGTAACTTCTGTTACAGGACACATACACAAATGTCAGCCTCTCCAACTTGTTTCACAGCAATGGCTTCTGGGCAAAGCAGGAAAATATTTCATCTTATGTGGAGCCCAGAACATTGAATTCTCCTCCTCGGGATGGATGGAGTACACTTGTCAAAGCAGAACAACAAGAATTGCACCATGATGCAGCACAGTTGACATCAACTGTAAATACCTTCCATCCACATTTCCTGCAAGTTTTCTCTGAGGACAAGGTTAGGACAGACCATGCAAATAATGCTCTCACAAAAGAGGGAGATGAGAACAGCCAGAAGTAACCATTCCTTCTTGCCAAAGAACTATGGGCTCAAACTCCACAAACAGCAAGATACCTGCATAACACATCCTCATTTGTTCCATGCTACTCAGAAAGTTAGATCCATCTCCTTCTGTGCTCACTTGTTCCATCTATCTCCACGGTCACATGATACATCAACAATTTTGTGGTCTCATGTACACACTGTAAAGCAGGAGTGGCGATTCACACTAACACTCCAAGTTCTTATTTTCTGTATTACACACACAATAGGATTCAAAAATTGACGATCCATAGAGTGAGCAAAAGCCACTTATATTGTTTTTTTTTGGCAGAAGGTAGGCTTATGTGTTCAGGTAGTTTTGCTTTTTGTTTCTCAACAATGTAAAGCTAAAGTGTTAAAGTTAGTAATATCTTTACGAGCTGGTCAGAAAACTGTACTACTGAACGAGGACAGGGAAAAAGTAGGCAAATGCACGCATGAGAAGCATAACATTCCATTGAAAGCAAAATTATGCAAACAAACTTTGAAATCCACTGCTGATTTTTTTTTCTAGTTTCTTTGGAGCAAATACCTTCTCACTGGCTTTTTCATTTTGGCTTAACATTTCTCCTTCGAGTCATTTCACCTTTCTTCTCTCCCACAGCCCCATTATATTACTCAGCTTCCTCAGAAGAACAAAAATGTCGAGGTGTATCCATGGCACAGAAAATATTACCACTGCTATTTCACACTAAGTCCATTTACTCAACTCTGTGTGTGAAATAGAACATCAAGTTTAGAGACTGACACCTTCAGAAGCAGCTGCAAACCCACCCGAAACAGCAGCTTGTGAGAGTACATTTGTTGTTCACGTCCAGTCTGCATCGTATCTGCCTTGAGTAGAGCTAATAAATGCAGCTTTGCAAGACTACTTCAAGTTAACATTTCAACTATGAAAGGAAAAACAGTTGCACAGTGCTAAATCTTAATGCCGAAGAAGTGAATGCATTTGTATCACCTGGAAATGTCCTTTAGATTTCTTTCAGGTGTGCAACTGGAAACTGCTGAAATCTGTACAAGCCTCAGAGGTGAGCAACCAGCAAGTTCCATGTGCAGCTACACACGTGTGCACTCAGGGTTGAGGCAAGCTCAATTGTTCAATTGGGAGAAATAGTCTCATCTGCACTTGTGATCTCTGCTTAACAATGAAGCTGATTAGAAGAATAAGAGGAAAACAGTTCATGTTTTTGGTTTTCTGCATTGTTTTTATGAGGGAAAATGATGATAATGAGTCCTCGTCTGGTCTTCCTTTCCTGATGGCTCTGCCAGGTAGGTAGGAACAAGAAAAGCAAGCACTGCAAAACCAACCACCTTGCACTGGGCTTTTTAGAAAGTTTCCCAGTATCACAACTTTGAAGCCTGCATGATAATAAAATACTAATTAGTTCCTATGGTGTCCTTCATTTAAGAAAAACGCACAGCTCATGATTCCCTGTTTCATTAATTACTTCAGTGCTATTCAACCTGCAGTTTAACTAGTTATAAAGGAGGAGGGATTTATTTCCAAACCAAGCACAGAAAACACTTCAGAGACAGAAGGGTACATCAAAGATGTTTTCAAAATGAGAAAAACTGGTTTGCATCTATTGCACATTCTGGTATATAAAGGAAAATTCAATAGCTTCTTTCAGTTTGCATTTTTTTCTGTAGGTATCTGTAGAGCCTATAAGAAGGGCATAAAGAGCACAATCTTGACAGTACTACGAACTAAAGATAGTCAATTAAGATATCAAACTCAGATTTCAGTACAGCATTAACCACACAGCCTTAAGTAATATTCCCATACTGTAGACTTATGAGATGAACACAGTCACAACCTTCAGAAATAATTAAACATGTTCCCTTCTACCTTAGGCTAAGCTGCGTTGTTGTTAAATACAGCAATAAGACAACAGAGAGAGATCCATAATACACTTGCATTATTTTTCAGTAAGTCAAGCTTTATCCCTGCAGTACTTCTATCAGCATGTCAATTTTAAGGAGGTCAAATCCCTTTTTTTCTCTTGGTCAATTCATTGTTGGGATGCTGGTTAAGTTGCAAAGACAAAAGATCTTAATTATTTTTTTTTAAACAGTGTTGCAAGTACCAAACATCAAAAAAACAAACAAAAACAAAAGCTGCATGAAATACAATTGTGCTTGAAGTAATACAATGAACTGGGGAATGGAAAAAAACATTAAGGCGGTGGTAATCCTAGCTTCACTGCTCTGCAGTAAGAGTAGCATTGTGACCTCATGACTTCAGTTTCCATTTGTGGGCATAAAGAGGAGTGGGAAAGAAGATATGAATACCCAGGGAAGAGCAAGGAATTCCCTTTAAAAAAAATCTCTAATGCCATGCTTGATTCTCGATGAATTGACAACTTGCCAGTTGGAAGGACTAGAAAATTCCCACCTTTGACCAAGATGCACAGTCCTCAAAACGAAACAGATAAAGTGATTTGTTCCATAGTTACTTCTTCAGATGCTCTGAAGATCTCAAAAAATAAACACAGAAGAGAGATCAGGAAGCATCCTCACTTGTGCAGCTGCTGATCTTGCACCTCAGGAAACTGCAGGGAAGAGGGAAGACTAAACAAAACCTTAACAAGGAGAAAGATGAACTGGATGTGAAATATGAAGTCCAAAAGGGAAAGGACAGCAATAACAAGAGGTAAAAGAACGCATTAGACGTGTCAGGAAGAAGAATCCAATCCTGTTCTTCAGTCTTCAATTTGTACATCATTT
The DNA here is from genome assembly GCA_016647715.1 of Pavo muticus. Taxonomy (NCBI): domain Eukaryota; kingdom Metazoa; phylum Chordata; class Aves; order Galliformes; family Phasianidae; genus Pavo; species Pavo muticus. The sequence continues at coordinate 4,123,437 of JACDJE010000038.1, forward strand.
CTTTAGTAGGCCCAAAAATGAGAGGAACAATTCCCGCAATGTAGACTCATCCACTCAGGGCCATCCTTTAGTAAACCACAACTGGAAGGAAGATGTCACTTCCTTTGTTAGGCAATGAATTTAGTTTTGGTAGACCAGCCTAAAATTTTTTTCCACAAAGTTATCTGACAACAGATCCATTACCACTGCTTCCAACACTTATAAGCATATGATGATCTTTGATAATTGCTGAACAGGAAATCAGAACACATCAAACAGCTTGCAATTTCCTCAAGTGAGTTTCAGATCATCTGCAAAGCAAAACAGACTTCTCTAAGAAAATTACCTGCATGGTTCCCTGTTGTCAGGAAAGAAGCTTGGCATCCCACAGGCCAACCTGACACAAAAAGTGTTTTCCAGAGGGAGAATGGAAAATTATGCGGTCAACAAAAACTTTAGAAACCAATTACAAGTTCAGATATTACATTTAAATTCTTTATTAAGAAAATTGGGAAGGAAGACTGGCAGCTGATATCCTTTAGCCTCTCCCTTTAAGTTTTTCTCAACTTCAAAGAACGTTTCACAGCCTAGACAAAAGCTCACCTGTGCTTTTACTCACAGCACTTTCAAAACTCATGCAGTTCTTTAGAGTGTGCACTTAACCAAGAGAAATACTTTGTTAAAGAAAGATGTTTAACACATCAATCTCAGCAGCCTGGAACTTGCCAGAAGCCTGGTAATATCTGTCATCTTCTGTGTACTCTAATGAGAGGAAAAAAACCCAAAAGATGAACAAAAAAAGCATTCGAAGCTTCCAAGGCATGCCTACAAATAAAAGCTGTCCTAAGAACAAATTCTAAGGATCTTGTGGTTTGTAAAGCCTTGCAGATATCCGACTCTCAGACTTCCAGTACTTTAAAAATCAATTGCTGAGACATTCTGAAGTTTTTATACTGCTTAATCCTGAGCTACTTGTACTGCCTGTAGCAGCGGGCCTAGGGGTTCATGTTTCCAGAAATGCTGTGTTTTAGCAAGAAAGGTTTTAATTATTCTAAGTGTTCTGACAATCTTTTTTTTTTTTCCTTGCAATTCTGAAAGGCATCATCAGAATCTTACCACGTCGCTTTCATCCTGGATAACAAATATCCAAAATGTATTAAAAACAGCACGTGGACAGAAAAGGTAATTTGCACTGAAAAGCCCAATGAAGTACAAAGAGCAACAAGCATTCTGAAAGGATGACAGATGTCATAAGAAATTCAAAACTAATATATAATTGCTAAGAAAAAAATCATTTCTCTTCTTCATAAGCAGGTATTAAATGGGATTACCGTTAAGTAATTGCAACACATTAAGACCCGTTGCACGCTGTGTGTTCACACAACACCCAGAGGCTGGGTTTTACTGCAGAAGAAAATGTATATTTGATAACAGTTGTAGAATTTAAAATGAAAATTAAAACCCAGCTTACTGTCCCAGCTAACAAGAAATTCTTATTTGGTTTATTGAAATTTTGCATTGTTACATTTATACCAACCGAAATACTTGGTCACTCAGTTAGCATACATAACAAATGAAGACCTTCCTCCACACAGACTGTCCAAAAGGTTTTGGGCAGTTTGCATAACTAGCAATTACCATGCAATAGTGCTGCTGTCTGCTCCTCTGTCCATTTTAAGAGTCACACACAAAATCTGGAAAGGCTTAAAAGGACGTCTCTGATGATTGCCATTCTTGCAAAACTAAAACAGAACATGCACTATATGGGCAGGGAATGCACTGGCTCCAACCCAGAGCCAGAAACCCACCAACTGGTACATCTGCTAAAGGGACCACTATATAAATGACAGCAATCAAGCCTGTTTGGGCTCATTTTTGATCTTTCAGTTGTGATTAGGAAACACAACTATTATTTCCCAATGGTTTAAGCATTCATACATAAAATAAAGGTTTTAACATGCACGTATAGAAATCTGCCAACAGTTTGTGTTTTAACACCAACTAAAGAGCAGAAGAACGTGCAGAACACTATTTAACTTCTCATAAATAGCCAAACTCCTCGTCAAACCAAACAACTACTGCCTATCCCAAGCAGAAGTGTTCTTTGTGCCAAAACACTACCTGGCTACAGTAATTTTGATGAACAAATTACAGATCCTGTAAGATGAACGTTTCTGGAACTACATTACAAAAAAACACAGCTTTATATGGATTTTGGCAGATTTTACAGGGGAAAAAAGGTAATTATCAGTGAAGTAAGAATCAAAATGTGTTACACACAAGGAGTCCTAACAATGTTTCTATGGCACCGGAAATTTAAACACAGTTCTGCTTGGACATCTTGACCTCTTGTAAGGTAGGTAAATGTTACTTCTTTTTTTACACTATGCCCTGACCCATAGGGAAAGCCTGGGAAACATTTCTGCTATCACAGCACATTTAAAATACACACGAGACCTATTGTTTTCATGTGACAAAAAGGAGTCCTGGTAACCTTAAGACGTGTTTGTTGAGACACTGGCTGCAACAAACATGCATTCTAACATCTGCAAAAATAGACAGGAGCCCTACTGAACTAGAATAACAGAAAGTATCAGGTTGAAGAATGTTGTATTTTGACGTAATATATGTTACCTTTTTAGTACCATATGCCTCCTTTTTCTTGGTTTGTGAGCATTAGCTCACTATTCCTACAGGTAGAAACTGTAAACATCCCTTGCTCTGACCTACTCAGCACAGCCCAGAAACATATTTCTTAATAAATAAAAGAGAACCACACCATCAGGTAACAAAGAAATAAACTATATCTAGCATACTGATACTTGGTCAAGTGCTGACCATATCTCCTCCCACACTGCTTCTTGCCTTACATTTCTGTCCCATAGGAATTTAAAGATTGAAATGAACACTTTTCACAACACAGCAAGAGTAAAATCTGGATTTATTTTCTGTACAACACAAACCTTAAAATTCCATATTTGTAAAACATTGCCAGCAACGTTCAGCTGATTTCTGTTAGTATCTTTTCCCAAGCTATTTCAGTGGTTACCGTTCTGCCAATGGAGCTAGAAAAGGCAGATGAAATCACTTTACTCTGTAGAAGCTTATAGTTATACAGTATAATTAACAAAATATCAAGATTATAAAAAGAAACACAGAAAATAAAAACAAAGTGAAAACTATAGGATCTTGATGGAAAAAGAAATCATGAATTTTTTGGGAACCAGCTAAAAACATGAATGCAATATTACAGGTGTGGTCCATGCCAAACAGGAAACAAAAATCCAAATTTACCTAACCAGAGATCAAGAAAAGATGCCTCTTTAATAGGTTGGTGAAGACATCTCTCCAGGATGCAGTACAGCCACTGGAGTGACTCTCTCTGCCTCGTGACTCTTCTTTACCCACCATCCCAGAAGAGTATCATACCCACTGTATTACATTATATTTTGGGTTCTACACCCGTCCACCCCTCAAATAGCCTAGGATGCTAGATGGACTCCTTGCAGGTTTACATCTTCACTATCAGGATGGAAGAGGGTTCTGTCTCACTTTTTTTTTTAACCCTAGGGTTTATTTACTTATCCAAGACAAGTCAAACACCAGGAAGAATGATAACATGAGATTTATTGGTTGTCTGGCAGCTAAAGCATTGTTTCAAATGCATGCATTCATATTACTTGAGGAAAGAGCACGTCTGACTCTTCCCACATCAAGGCATCACTCAACTATGTCAAAGCTCATACTAAAAAGGACAGATGCAGATCTCCTATTGACACAATAGTAGAAGCATGAAGTCCAAACTTTTGGGCGAAGAAACGTGAAAGAATACATAGAGTAAAATGATGGCTGTCCATGCTCCCCCTTTCCTCCACAAGTTTCCTCTGTTGCTCCACTAGCCAGCTCAGCTCTCACTAATCAGGACTTTGGTGCTCCACTCCCTCTGCCTACCAAGTTTCCCAGACTTTCCAAAGCCACCTGCAGCAACAACATGGGAGCCGTGGGATTTCTGACAGCGTGAACCTCCCTACAACCACTTACTTTTGGATAAGAATCTTTCCTGCTACACTGAAGTGATAGGAAGAAAAATAGATATTTTCCACCTTCCTTGTAGCTTGGCAGAAGATTAAAATAAGTCATCTAAAAATATAAAGGAAGACTTGGAAGTTATGATAGTGGTCTGGTGGAAAGAAGCCATAAAGATGAGCTCTCTGAAGCAAATGACACATAGAAGAATACAGATTGTTACTAAAGCTCTAAAATAAAATTAAACCTGAAGGGGTTTTTTGATGCTGATCTCGGCATGGCTAGGTAAGATCAAGAAAGCACATTTCTAGGAGCTGGCCAGAGCACCAGGCTGCTGGGAGCTCCTTTCAACAAACTGGGAAACTCTTTAAGAAGTGCAAGACAACAAATAAGCGGCCGGGGATGGGAGACAACCTCATTGCTTTCTTGAAGCCTTTAATTCAGACATGCTTAATTCCTACACATTCCCATTCAGACAATTTTGAACTGCTCACTTCTGCCTTAAAAAAGAGCATCTAGAATGTCTCTCAGTCATTCCGAAGGATTCCAGTTCCAAGTTAAATGCTTTGGAGCACGAAAAGTCCAGTAACAAAAAAATACACAGCTCCCATGGGACTACATTATTTCTAGAACCTATTGCTTCGAGTTTACAATCTAAAGAGATTCCGTGCAGAGCTGTACCATCTGTACGCTTTACAAACAGCAGAAGTATTTTAGTATGTGTATTTTTACTTACACAGAACTCCGTAATTTAGCCTACATTCAAAGAAAAACTGTAAACAAAAAATCACAAGATGTATTCCTAAAGAGAGCAACGACTGACAAGTTATTTTATTTGCAGCTCCGTGTTAGAGCTTTTAATGAAGAACTATGGAAAGTCCACAAAATATAAGCATGTTAAGTACAGCAGAACTTTGTAACAGCTGCACTGTACAAGTTCAGAACGATGTAGGAGTGGGGAGAGCAAAGAGTTCAGCAATGCATTTCGTTCCTGGCTCAGATGAGTTGGAATAACTGATGCTCCAGTGCTAACTTCTGGAGCCTGATTAGTTTCACAGATGTCTATCTACTCATGCAGGAGTCATCTAATACTGTTTCTCACACTATGTTACAGAAGTAATGGTCAGAAACCTACTTTTTAAATAACACTAAGCTTGTTTGATATTTTTATTGCAAAGCATTTTTACTCAATATTACTAACACTGTTTCATCCTGTTATCCTATTGATTTTCACAGATAAAACACAAAAACGCTATAATACCATACATTAACCTAGCACAATCTGCTTTTCTGTCTACTTGGAAGAGCTCGTCAAAAAAGTATAACCTCAAACTCATAAACTACTGCAGAAAAGCAGAATCACTGCTCAGCTCTGAGGTCACAGCATGGCAGGTATTGCAGAAAAGCAATGCAAAGTGAAGTATACTTTTAATTTCTGTCTGGTTACCCTATTTTCTGTAACTTGCTCTGAGGCATCTTTAAAAGAAGTACATCCTAATTTATGGAAACAACCAACTGACATTTAACTACTTCAATGAAACGGAGCACAGATCACATCTCATCACATCTTGATCCAATGTGTGCAACAAGCAACATCCACATACTCCCCTCATCAGCTGCCCCCCGATTCAAAACTGTTACACACATTCAGCAAGCCACAGATCTCCTTATGGTGACGAAAAGGTCAGATTTTGCTTGTAATGTCTCTGAAGGAGTTAAGAAGCCTTACAAAGCCTTATGAAATGTTTTATATGTCTACAAAAATAAATTCACATTAAGCCATTCTTTCTCAATAGCCACAAATTTCTCCATCCTAGCCACTGATTCTCCAGTTTTTTATCTTGCTCTTACTGAAACACAACTGGGTCTGAGGAATGCATGTTATTTACCAAGAAGTTGCTGTCTTGCACAGCCTTTGTTCCTACATGTCTAAATACGGACAACGCAAATTAGACACATGGAAGTCCAAGCTTTGAAATACAAAAACGAACAGAACCAACATTCCCAAGCTCTTTCTGACCTACACACGGCACTTCTCAGGTTCTGCCTTTAACTTAACCTTACTTACATTTATTTTGAGCAGATAGGAGAGATCCCTGCTTTGCTTTAGTAGACAAATCTATTTTCATCTTCTACTAATCTCCAGCACAGTGACATATTCCAATCACAGGTCCTCAAAAGCAGTCCATGCACTCACCTCAGTCTTTTTCAATTAATTTGCTGAAAAAAGAAGAAATTTTCCTCTGCAGAACTACAAGTAAAGGATCTGGTTGTACAGAACTGTAATTTCAATATGATTTCAGGCAGTTTAGCGTAGATACTCATCAATGTGAGATGCTAACTGGCACGCTAATCCTCCTCATCTACCTTTTCCTGTCATTTTAAAAGCTCTTCTCATATCCGGTGTTAAATGTGCCTGAATCACCTTCTACATCATAAATGAAATCACCACGTATCACTGTTCACATGCTGTTTCTGAGACTTCGAGGAAAGCAGGAGGCATACAGAGAGTCAAGACACACATTCTTAATGCAGGATAAACCATTAAACATGATCCTCAACTGCTATCCACCTTGCATCTTACCGATTATGTTATGGGTTTGTATAACTGTCAGTTAAATATGCTTTTATTTCAGTAAGGGAGGAGAAGCCCTGATCTTGCCAAATCAGAATCCCAAAATCAGCAGGATCTGCTTCTACACATCAAAAATAGCCTAATAAATATTAAACCAGAGTCATTTAAATGACACCGCTTAAAGAACGAGCCATCATATCTGAACTTAAGATGTTAGCTTATGTCAAAAATACAAAACCAAACAGCTGCCTTTGATGTGACTGATTAAACAACTTTTGTCTCTGGTATTACTAATGGAAAGGGTAAATGGGCTGCAATATAATGTACAATAATTCAGTTACATACTAGTAAACATTTCATAGAGATCAGAGCCCTAAAGTTTCAGTTCATGCTGAATGATTTTATAGACAAATAAATATGAGCTTAAATGCCAAATAAACATCCACGCATAACAGGGTACCTTGGGACTATTTGGTGAGCCATTACACACAGTGGCCCATGGCTATTGCCACAGAGGTACAAATAAGCATAAAACATGAAGTCAAACGCTGTTTTCCAACAAGGTTCAAGTCTCTTGCATTCACTTTTGCAGTGTGAGCGGGATAAATTCAGAACACCGACTGGTTTGAATTCAAGACAATCTTATACTAGGAAGGATTTCCAAGCAAACTTCCCCAGGATCATTTGTTATAAAAACAAATTGCCTTCCATGAAATACTTCTTGAGATTAGCAAAACAGTTTCTAGGAGTAAGTACTTCAAAACCAACTGTGAGCAGATTTCCTATATTTTTATCACATAGCAATAATATTTTGCTGTGCTCAACACCTACAGTTAAACCAGAGTCCTAGAACTACTAATAGGAAAACTGGGAATGTTTTGTTTATACTAGGAATGGAAAGAACAAGGAAATTACAATTTCCACAACCATCAAGAAAGGAAAGTGGCAGCTTTACTTATCTACACTGATTGGGACGTCTACTTACCTACAGTTTGAAATGCTATACACTGCAACACAAAGCATGCAGAACTTAAGCAGAGTTTAGCCTCTTTATTTGGCCTAACATGAGTGGGAAAATCTATCAATAGCAATGACAAGCGTATCAACCAACTCAAATGTTGGAGAGGTAAGCTCTATACACTGCAACTCCTCAGCAAGTTACAACAGCTTATCTTTACAGAAATCAAAAAAAAACAACTTTCATTTGCAATATTTCAACATTCTGCTCCCTCCCCAAATAAGTAATTATATTCACAACAAACACTTTCAAAAGTTGAGCTCTGAAGAGGCACAGGAAGGGAAGAAGTCTGCCTTTAGTAGCGAAAACCAGGGCATTTCAGTATTGGGAATGGAACCCACATCCAAAGTTTTACTTCCAAGGGCTAAGCTGCCACTGCTGATACAACTGCTAATACAACCAGGACTTTGCAGCCACGACAACTGTGTTTTATACAATATTACAGCAAGCACTAGGCAATAAACTGTTCCGAACACTGGCACATCTCACCTGCCTTAAGCATATGAACATGTTGCTACATTTCTAAGTGGTGTTTTTACTAAAATAAACTAAATGAGAATTTGGGAAGAGATATCAAGGAATGGCAAAGCAGATGGAGAGCCTAGCTGACACATAACAATAGCTGGTGAAATATTACTCTTATTTTCTGTAATAAACACCAAGATCAAAACATTATGCAAGTTAAATTTCCTTGAAAGGTTCCCAGCAGGAGTTTTCCTTTTTGTTTGTGCAGTACGCGATTTCCTCTCACCCACAAAAAACATACCAAGAATGTGCATGTGCCGCTAACACTAAGCAGCACTTCCTTAATCACTCATTTCCAACAATTTATGGATGATCAGTGGCAAAAAACGAGCAAAAATAATGAAAGCATGCAATGAAAGCTCGTTGAGACAAACCTGTTTGGACTTCCTACTCATTTCTGTGTGTCTTTAAGATGAGGGTCTGATACAAATTAGCCACTGGGAAAAAAGTCATCTGGTCATAAAATACAGTACAGGGTCACTTTTATGTAAGTTTGCCAAAAGGGACATAAACCAGGACAATTTCAAACTGTGACACAGGATAGAAGTATATTAAAAAAATCTTTGTTCCTCCTCCATTGTGCTGTCATGTTGCTCAGCTTTATAGACATTCTGAGCACCAGCTCTGGCCTCTTCGCTTCCACCTGGTCTACCTAATTAATTAAGCAAGGAAGTTACCTCAAATTTTTGTACTATTTGTTTTTATTATCATGCACTACTTTGATGTTCCAGGAGTTAACCTCTTAATCCAAAGACTCTGTGTGTTGTGTTCTGAACATTTTGGGATGTCTGGATAATTTGGATAATTGGTCAGGATGTTGCTGTCGCTCATGTTAAACTTTATGCCGTGACTTCGAGTTCAAAGATCAGTACGAAGGTAAAATACTTCATAAAGCCTCTTTAAAACTCTATGCTCCCGATTACGCAATACCCAGTTATACCAGTTTCTCACGGTGGTAAATCGCACTTCTGTGTTTTCTTACAAGGAAATTACTCCTAAACATCTTTATCTTTGTCATCTTCAAACAAATACAAATTTCAGACGAAGTTACATCAAGAGAAGGCACATTTTNTTATCAGAGATACAATAACAAGAGTTCTGTTTACGTGTGTATATATTTATATATATGTATGTACACACACACATATACACACCCACTCCTCCAGAAAACACACAGAAGTTTTTGAGCTGAAATACTATCCAATTTTGGTTTTAGGGGGGAAGGGGAAGAAGGAATCTTCCTATTTCAGATATTTTCTCTAATGGAAAATAGTAGATTCCATTATCTGACATTAACAAACTGAACTAACTAAAACTGTATACACAGTTGTCAAAACTTCAGCAGCTGTGTTACATGTATCTACAGATCAAAACAGTGCTGAGATGTATATAATACGTACAGAGCATCTTAAGAGGTGAGGTAAGATGATGGTACACATCTCAAGTGATGTCTAAGAAGTTGAAATCTAAAATTTACACATTAGCAGCTGATACACAATATTAAACTGCAGAGCTACAGCAGAAATTTAACGTTATGAGAGGTAAGGACAGTGCTGTAGTGCTGACGACATACATACAAATATATATAAATATACACACATACATTTCAACAGGTTCCCATTTCTCTTTCTTCCCACCCACTTCACTGACTGAACACAGAGGGCCTTCTTCCCCTACTACATTTCTAAATCATCGAATTAGGATAAGAACTCAAATCAAAATACACCCAGAAAATAAATAGTTTCTAATATATGGGTCGTACCATGAAACTGCCTAAGACGTTTGCAGATCTTAACATATATAAAGCTTTAAGTGGCTTGTTTTGGGGGAAGGTCTCTTTTACTTCTTAAACGTTTTTGCAGTGACTTAAGAAAACCCCCAAAGTTAATAAAACAAACATTAAAAACTTGGTCTTTGGCAACCACAGAACAGCCTCAGCGATTCTTTTCTGATTCATGGCAGTTTCTTTGCGTTTTACCTCCACCTGGCGGCTGGACCTAACAACAGCACAAGTGAATACTTAACGGCTGTTAGAAGCTCAACCGTGTCTGGGTTTAGCTCAACACACATTAGTTAAGATTATTTAATCTGGGCCTAGCTAAGGGCCTTCTTCCTAGTTTTAAAAATTGAAAGCATACACTTTATTCTATACGGCATTATTCTATATGACAAAACTAAAGCAACAGCCAACAGTAAAAACACACCTTAAGATTACAGTTAAGTATCTCAGACTATATCTGCAATTGATAAAATAACACAAGCATTTTAAAGCAATACCAATTTTCCCATTCAGTAATATTTGCAGAACAGTAAAAAAAGATACATAAAGGCAATGTTAGACAGTCACAGAGATAGCAACATTTTCTCTATCAGCTCTCAGCAGATATTATTCATAAATCACTTCAAGAAGGTAGGCCATTCATTATATGAGAACAGGGTTTTACAAAGAAATGCAACACTACTCTGCACGCCCAGTGAATGCCACAAGAGGGAGCCCCTTCCAAAGGCAATGTTTTGAAATAAACACTGACTTTCGTCAAGTCCTGAGAAGCCCCTGGTCATACCTGAAACCTGTTAAAATCTCTGACGACTNGTTCAAAGATCAGTACGAAGGTAAAATACTTCATAAAGCCTCTTTAAAACTCTACGCTCCCGATTACGCAATACCCAGTTATACCAGTTTCTCACGGTGGTAAATCGCACTTCTGTATTTTCTTACAAGGAAATTACTCCTAAACATCTTTATCTTTGTCATCTTCAAACAAATACAAATTTCAGACGAAGTTACATCAAGAGAAGGCACATTTTAAGGTCAAGGAAGGTACAGCAATTATCTCTTCAAAAATGCTTGCCTTCCTCACACAGCAGCATTCGTATAACTTTCTGTGCAGCCTTATCACACGTGGAAACATCAGCACTGCAAACTATAGATGCTCAGCTACAAATAACAGTTTCCTCTTTTAGAACATTAAAGAACTAGGTTAATTATGACACAAATGAACACAGCTGACACCTTTTTTTGTTTCGTAATTGTACTACACAACATGAAGGCCCATGGCAAAGAGCTGTCAGAGGATCTAAACACGAAATACAACTTTATGTAAAGACTCTACGAAGACAAAATTTATAAAGACATGCAAAAGTTTTCAATTCTAATGCAGGATACTGAAGGTACACCAGGCTATTCCAGTGTCTCAGTTAATGGCACTGGCTGAGACATAACGTTACAATGATAAAATGAAGTCTGATTACTTCAACAGTCTTGGGAAGCCTAATTCACACCTGTTTACATGTAAATATGTGTACAAATTCACACTGTGTAAAGTTTTGCACATCTCTGTAGATGTATATATATATATACACACACACATTATTCCAGATAATAATGGCATCTGCTATTAGATGGAAATAAACTATAGCAAGAAAGAGCACTTAAACTCTTTAAAAGTGCACTGTCAGCCCTCCCTTAGGCCCCCAAATGCCCTTTTTGAATTAAAATAGTGGTTTTAATTAAAAGCTAAGCAGAGAATCAGTTTGATTTTTCAGAACAGCGCTGCATCCGCCCATGGTGAGTGTCTAATTTCCGTATTTCTCTCCTCTGCATAATATGCAAGTGGTTGGTTGTTTTAAACTGTTGCCCTAGGGAAGTCAATGAGTCTATAAGAGGGGCCATGTGCCATTTAGAAAGTATACTAGCGACCAAAAAAAAAGACATAGTAAATTGGAAGATGGTTAATCAAACCCATTCAGATTCATGAAACTTAAAACAGTTAAGGGGGCAATACTTCCATAAAAGAGCATGGAAATAAAAGTATACAGACCTTGCAATACTAACCTCTGTGCTATCTGAAATACAGCTTGCAACATACAACAACAAATAGATAAAAATCAACTTTTAGCATAATCCGTAATAGGCAGACAAACATAAAACTTAGGGATTCGGGCCCATGTGTAATAAGAACAAACATTACTGTCACAATATAAGCTGAACAAAGAAATCCAATAGCAAAATTAAAATATCAGTCCATTTCAGAACTGAACCTCTTATTCATTTTTCATAACTTCTATTAAAATCCAACATGTAATTCTTACAAGAACATCTTCAAATTGATGTCTTGACCGCACACCTAAATCCCAAAGGACCTACTTATTCATCAGAAGGAAGATTCATCATAACAAAGGCAATTCTACGACCCATTTAAGGTGACATCCATAAAAGCCTCCAGTGAAACAGCTGTTTCATGCAAATTAGATCTGAGCAGGTATCTAAAACCAACTACTTTCCCCATACCACATACCCAACTCCCAATTGAAAGAATAAAGAAAATACATTCTGCACCAAACCTCTTTATTCAACATCCTCACATTTACAGTAGGTCACTCTTCTCTTAAATGCCACAAGCTTTGCTACATGCATGAAATGCTCCTTTAAACGAAGATCACTGAAATCTGATTTTGTCAATTAACTGTAATAGCATTTGAATCTTTTTTTCAATCTCTCTGGCCCACTGATATAATGCAATGAATGACAAGACTTGCACAACTAATAACAAACTGGTTTTAAGTACCAGAATTTTACAAGGTAACCATGGTTTCAAAGTCTTCTCTGAAGAGAAAGAGTTAACCGACGTGTTAAAATAAGGGAAGTCTTTTATTGACATCTGCAGATAGATGATGGTTTTATCTCATCTTGAGTTGTAAATTCTTCCAAGTGTAAACATGTAAAGGTAACCCTATTTATCTTGCTACTAGCTACCAACAAACCCCATTCATATGTTTAACAGCTACAACATAACTTATACAGTTTAATGTAAATTCCAAGTCTAAGGCAGCTAGGATACACAATGCAACTGTTGCAGTCAACAGAAATCTACAAGTGAAGGGAACACATTGTATATGTAGTGCCTGAAGGAAAAATAATTCTTGTCAAAACTCCAACCAAGAACAAACTTGACTAAGACTAGACAACCTACTTCTGAAATACGTTAACTGCAGGTAGACACAGACACAAAAGCAAAATGGAACATTCACCACTTGAAAACTGAAAGGACAAACAGAGCTACTGAAAGTGTTGTTAGGCCTATGGATATCTGGAGCAAAGGAAGGAGTGGAAAGCAGAACGTTCTGCAGTCAAAGTTGGATAAGTAGAACTAAACATAGTAATACAGACAACAGATAATCCACTGCCAGACTCCATTGAAGCTGAACTCATTAGCATGGTCATCCAAGCTTACACTGAAGTAACTCACATACATCTACAGTTCAATCAGTAAAACAGGACACCAAACAGGTATTTACACGCCATCCCATTAGGGTCCCACAGGTCCATTCAAACAGAGCTATCTTGCTCAGTCTATGTAACCTACCAGAAGCTTCAAATGTAGAATAAAATCCCTAATTCTTCACACTATTTGTTCTGAATCGAAGTTTCCTTCATATTATGCTTTCCAAGAATACTTTCTATGCTTTTCCTTGTTCCCTCAAGTGTCTATATGAACTCAGCAAACCCAAACGGAATGCTGCACTTGTCTGGAAGCTTCCCCAGTTCCACCGAGAACAAAAACAGTGACTTCACCTCTGTGCATGTGGCCTTGTCAACGCAACCAAGAATTCTGTTTTCCTCCCCACCACAATCATCACCTTGCTGATGTTGCATGCAAACCACTGTTAACTCAGTAGTCTTCTGCACTCAACATTTATCTTTTTATTTTCCTAATTTCAGGCCACTTTCCAAGATCCTTCGCTGTCTAACTGTCATCCAAAGGGTGTGGAATCCCCTCAAGTGTAGTATCATTAAAAACAAAAGTGTTATCTTTGGATGATGAAAACTAATAAAAGCATGTGCTCCAACTGGTCCCCAGACAGTCATTCTAGTTTCAGTTATTTGATGTTCACCATTTGCAATTCATTTTGCAGCACCTCCCATTACAGTAATTTTTCATTACGTTTCTTTAGTTCACATATTGTTATTTATATATTATCATATTATTCAGAAATTGCTTTCCCAAGTTCCACGCTTCATCAAAAGTCAGTCCTCTCAACTTGACCACATTCAATAAAGTTGAAAATTGTTCATTATTTTCTACCCATTTAAGATAGCTTTCTTAACACACTGTAAATACTAGTCACAGTATGCCCCATGCATGCCAGTGCTCAAGAAGCACTTGGATAATGCCCTTAATAAAATGCTTAAACTTTTGCTTAGCCCTGCAGTGATCAGGCAGGTGGACTAGATGATTTCTGAAGTTCCCTTTCAACTGAACTGTTCTCAATAAAACCTTATTTTGTGAGAGTTCTAAAAGTCACAATGTTACATCATGCTTTTCAGCTTTCTCCAGTTCATGTTATTTAATCAGCCGTCCCATTAAGAAGCCTGTACTTCTTTATTTCTAGTGCTCTGATTGAACTTGTTTATTTAAAAAACATCCCAACTAAATTATCTTCCTCAAAAAAAAAACTCAGTTGAAACATTATTAAAAAGCAAACCACAAGTTAAACCAATATCTTGTTTTCTCTTGATGTCAGTGTACATGGGACTTTTCCTAAAGATTACTCACACCACGTATAGTGTACTCGCTTCATCTGCTTGTTCAAGTTGGCACATCTGTATATACACATTCACACAAGTGTACACAACCCAGCACAGAAGTCCTCCCAAATCTGTAACTTGTTCCACTAGAAATGAGGACTGAGAATGGAACATGTACTGCAATTACTCCATATGCATTTAACAGCATTTTCCTACCTTTTTTAAGCCAGCAAATCCTTCCGATTCCAAGAAGAAAAAGGCAAAGGGCATCAACACAAACAAACATAAATTGGAAAAAAGAGAAGCAAGATTCCACAAACCTGAAATGAACAAGAAAAAGTTTACATTACAAGTTTCTCTATATTAGAAGTTAGTCATGTTACATTTTCCTTTGTTACATACAACAATGAAGTGAACATAGAAGTACTAACAGAAGCCAGAGTGTAATGGATACACAGCTATCTACAGGTCACTGCTTAAAAACAAAATACTCTTATCATTCTGCATTATAAACTTTGAACAAGAACTGGGTACCAACTTCAAGAGAGAAACTGGGTGAAATCTTGGGAAGCAGGCTGCAAAGTCAGGTTGACTACTTCCACTGTATCCCACTTTTTGTGTATTCAAAAAATAAATTTCAGGACAAAAGTACTTTATCACAAGCAAATCTCAAAATTCAGCATCATCTCCCATGGAGACATTCCCATGGAGTAGCTCATGAAATACAGAATAGACAACTGGACAATGAGGCAGACTGAAAACTGGCTGAGCTTTTAGGATCTAAAGGTTGTGAGTAGCAGTATAAAGTTCAGCTAGAAGCCAGGCACCATTGGTACACCCCTGGAGTAATGAGGTTAACATCTTCATTAATGACCTGGACGATAGGAAGGAGAGCATCTTCAGCAAGTTTGCCACTGATAGGAAGAGTAGCGTTCCGCTGTTCAGATGAACCTCAACAGGTTAGACAAATGGCATAGAGTACGCTGAGGACCAACTGGTGAGAAAACAGCTTTGTAGAAAAGGCATCTGAGGTCCTGTTAGGTACCAAGCTGAACAGGAGCTCTTGCAACAAAGACATCTAAGAGCATCCCTTGTTGCACTAGGAGAAGTGTTGTCAGCACTCCAAAGGAAGTAACCCTTCCTCTACTCAGTACTAGTGATGTACATCTGGAGAGCTGCATCTAGCTGTGGGCTCCTCCATAAAAATGGAAATATATTCTAACAAGCCCAAAGGACCACAAAAATAATTAATCTTCAATAAAAAAAGAGCTGATTTTATCAGCGTATATGAATATCTGATGGGGGAGATGGTAAGAAAGGCAGAGCTGGACTCCTCGTAGTGGTATCCAGTGAAAGGAGACAAGGCAACAAGCACAAACTAAAAACAAGAAGGAACAAAAAAATCTTTTTCACTGTCATTGTGGTCAAACACTGCAACAGGTTGCCCAGAGGCACTCTGCAGTCTCCATTCTTAGGCGTATTCAAAACCCAACAGGACACCACCTTGAGCAGCCTTTTCTAACAGAGTACATTGAGCAGAGGCACAGACAGGACGATTTCCAGAGGTCCCTTCCAATCTCAAACACTCTGACTTAGAAGAAAAGCCAGCAACCCACCACTATTAGGACATCTGTAAAACACATGTGACATCTGCAGGAAGGGAAAAGGTTTAGGAAGCAATCTGAAGTGATAACTGATCTTCATTAAGGCTATCTGCTTTATTAAGATTTTCTGATATGGACACCTTCTGAAACAAATACATACTCATCACCATCATCCTATCAGATGTTTACATGATGCTGTGTTTCTTCTTAAGAAGTATTATAGATTAACCTGCAATTTCATACTAGTGTAGCTATCAGGTTTAGTTAGTATTGCAAGTACTGCATCCTGAAAATACAGCTTCTATTTCGTAGTTGAGAAAAACACATACACATCCACAATTCTACATGACCAGTATATCACCTGAAATCCAAAAAAGAACATCCTCCGTGACTAAAAAAATAAAGAAAAATCAAAATACCACCTTCCTTCTCACATACAGGCTTGATTCCTTTCTAAAAATTGTCCAGTTTGGAAAAAATAGGAAGAGGCATGTGCTGCATGGCATGAGAAGTCATTATGGAATGAAACTGCTGTATTTAGTTCAAAAAGTGAAATGGTTAGGAGTTCTCTACACCTACTCACTCCTTAAAAAGAAAAAAAAAAATGAAAAGTAAAAGAAGAAAAAAAAGACTTCCACCAGACTTACGGTTTTTTCCCTGCAAAACATTAAATTTTAAAGGAGGAAGAAAAATGACAGGGGAATCTACTTCATCAGTTGATAGTGCTGGGAAACAAGCTTAGCCAAGTAAGTGATACAAAATAAGACAAGAAAAATCCAAAAGTCCATGAAATACAATACTGAAATGCTAAAGAAAACAGACTGCCTGAAGGTGGCTAAACTCAGCACACAAAGGTGGCTAAACTCAGCACACAAAGAGGGGGATTTTTCTCTTTAGAATTTGCTGTCAGGAAGCTCCTGTTACCATCCAAGGAACATTAACACACAACAACATCAGGAAGAATGTAATCAGCAGTCCTTATCAGAGATACAATAACAAGAGTTCTGTTTACGTGTGTATATATTTATATATATGTATGTACACACACACATATACACACCCACTCCTCCAGAAAACACACAGAAGTTTTTGAGCTGAAATACTATCCAATTTTGGTTTTTGGGGGGAAGGGGAAGAAGGAATCTTCCTATTTCAGATATTTTCTCTAATGGAAAATAGTAGATTCCATTATCTGACATTAACAAACTGAACTAACTAAAACTGTATACACAGTTGTCAAAACTTCAGCAGCTGTGTTACATGTATCTACAGATCAAAACAGTGCTGAGATGTATATAATACGTACAGAGCATCTTAAGAGGTGAGGTAAGATGATGGTACACATCTCAAGTGATGTCTAAGAAGTTGAAATCTAAAATTTACACATTAGCAGCTGATACACAATATTAAACTGCAGAGCTACAGCAGAAATTTAACGTTATGAGAGGTAAGGACAGTGCTGTAGTGCTGACGACATACATACACATATATATAAATATACACACATACATTTCAACAGGTTCCCATTTCTCTTTCTTCCCACCCACTTCACTGACTGAACACAGAGGGCCTTCTTCCCCTACTACATTTCTAAATCATCGAATTAGGATAAGAACTCAAATCAAAATACACCCAGAAAATAAATAGTTTCTAATATATGGGTCGTACCATGAAACTGCCTAAGACGTTTGCAGATCTTAACATATATAAAGCTTTAAGTGGCTTGTTTTGGGGGAAGGTCTCTTTTCCTTCTTAAACGTTTTTGCAGTGACTTAAGAAAACCCCCAAAGTTAATAAAACAAACATTAAAAACTTGGTCTTTGGCAACCACAGAACAGCCTCAGCGATTCTTTTCTGATTCATGGCAGTTTCTTTGCGTTTTACCTCCACCTGGCGGCTGGACCTAACAACAGCACAAGTGAATACTTAACGGCTGTTAGAAGCTCAACCGTGTCTGGGTTTAGCTCAACACACATTAGTTAAGATTATTTAATCTGGGCCTAGCTAAGGGCCTTCTTCCTAGTTTTAAAAATTGAAAGCATACACTTTATTCTATACGGCATTATTCTATATGACAAAACTAAAGCAACAGCCAACAGTAAAAACACACCTTAAGATTACAGTTAAGTATCTCAGACTATATCTGCAATTGATGAAATAACACAAGCATTTTAAAGCAATACCAATTTTCCCATTCAGTAATATTTGCAGAACAGTAAAAAAAGATACATAAAGGCAATGTTAGACAGTCACAGAGATAGCAACATTTTCTCTATCAGCTCTCAGCAGATATTATTCATAAATCACTTCAAGAAGGTAGGCCATTCATTATATGAGAACAGGGTTTTACAAAGAAATGCAACACTACTCTGCACGCCCAGTGAATGCCACAAGAGGGAGCCCCTTCCAAAGGCAATGTTTTGAAATAAACACTGACTTTCGTCAAGTCCTGAGAAGCCCCTGGTCATACCTGAAACCTGTTAAAATCTCTGACGACTTCACACCAAGTGAGGTAAATCCTGTTTTAGTTCAGTCATCTCTACCATTAGCATCAGCTTTGATCAAACTTGGAAACACACAGATGCTAACTGCCTCCCATGTTGGCCATTGCTATTGGATTTAGGAAATACACACGATACTATACAGGCATAATGACTGCAACTTTAGGTTGTGGATGCCCCATATCTGGAGGCATTCAAGGCCAGGCTGGATGTGGCTCTGGGCAGCCTGGTCTGGTAGTTGGTGACCCTGCACATAGCAAGGGGGTTAAACTAGATGACCATTGTGGTCCTTTTCAACCCAGGCCATTCTATGATTCTTTGATTCTATGACTATCATATTAAATCAAAAGATGATGTTCACAGGATAATTCGGAGGCCTTTCTATGTGAAAACTACATTTTTCCAGCAGGTTTCCAAGTAATCTGCATTTTCTGAAGTATTGTAAAAACTCTAACATATAAAGAGTATTGCAGAACTGCTCACTATAGAACTTTCACCCTCTGCAATACTGTGTTCTCCCCAAAGTAAACTCATACACAGCGTGAAGGATTATTTTCTATGAAACAGCCTCTTTTCCCATGTTTGAGAGAGAAGAATGTAATTGCCTGAACAGCTAAATTCCCCATTGCCAGGCAGGAGGCATGCTAAATTAGCAGTGCCCTATTACGTGTGTGACAGCATAGAACATAAAACAATCTGACTACCAAAAAACTTTGAAGTCATGGAGCCTGACCACTCACTTAAAATAGATAACCTGCAGGTGCAGCCAGGCTCCTCAAAGCTTTAGCCAGTCAAATTTTGGAAAAATGCCAAGGATTTAGTCTCTCTGGATGGCCTTTTATGCTTCACAATGGATGGTTATTTCCCTTATGTCCTGCACACCTTGCTTCTTGCCTCACACTGCATGCAGCAGAGAAGAATCTGGCTCTTTTCTATACATCCCCATGTAGGTCAGTGAATACTGCAGTCAGCTCCCTGAGTTTTCTCTTTTCCAGAAACTCTCTGCACCCAGGGGTGCAGCCCACTGATCTGTTTGTTCCCTTTTATTATCTAACTCAGTTGTCTCCTACAACACCCAGGGTCTCAACCCTCCCCTGCCTCCCCCTCTGTGCCACAATTTGGCACAGAGACCTGTGAAATCCTAAAGCAGACCTTGCCAGCAAAGACTGAGGCAAGAGCTACCTCAAGTTAACAGCAGGATGATGCCTCCCTTGATCTTGCTGTATATGTGCCCCTATGTCCCAGTTAGGAAATCAGGCTTCCCTAATTTCACCCCAGAATATTAACCCAGGTGCTATTTCTATACTCCTCCTAGGCAGCTCATCCCCACTTCTACCATCTGTGAAACTCCTCTTTGGATTTGACCTCAGGAGTTCCCATTAGGCCAAATCAGCCCCTATCACACCACACCTACTCGCTGTCATGCACACCCAGGTGCACTCCTACAGCACTTCGAGGAGGTTATCCCTGGAAATAACCATCTCTCCTGAGTTGCTTCATCTTTGGGGCATTCTCCAATGACGTCCCACTTCCTGAACAGTACAAAGCCTATTCCCTTAAAGTAAGTCTTTATCCTATTACTTCTCTTATTTTCTTGTTTTGCTATCTAGAAATAGCTCAACTGATTTCAGAAAGATAAGGGATGATATGCTTTATCTCCTGGCTTTACCTACCCACACGTTAAATCTGTTCTAAACTGACTTCTTCTCATTAACGAAACTTTCTAAGTTGGGGATGGGGAAATTCAGGAATCTGCTATACACGTTATCAGATGTCTCACTGAAGTGCGTATTACCAACCAAAAAATGAGATTTCATGCAGAGCCCAATTACCAACTTAACTTTACTAGTTTCAGATTAAGTACCTCCACTCTCTGAAACAACGCATTATCCCCTTCCTCCTACCAATTCCACTGAAGAACATCGTGTTCCCACCAGCTATTTCCCTCAGACAGAGGTATGCATAAAGTTTTCAAATATTAGTATTCATTACATTTATTTTCTTATACTCAAGCATATTAATCAGTATTGGAAAGAACACAAAGCTCAAGGCATCATCCCTGCAAGTGTGTTTCCAGAAGTTACACTCCTCTTGAACTGTTCCAGTGAAAACAAGCTGCATTTTTATCGTGCCTCTTTATTACGCTTGATACATTTACATTCTGATTTTCCTCGCTTACAAAGAGTTAAGAGTTGAATTTAACTATCTAATCATAACTGCTCACAGCTAGCATGTTTCTTCAAATGTAATATGTCCTTTAAATAATACAAAGCTATCACCATAAGCAAAAAGGCTTATGAAATTTGCATTTACACACCAGGAAGTTTGAACAGTGTTTTCAAGTTACTTAGGCTCTGGTAGGTCTTATTTACAACGATATTCAAAGCAGTCGATTTGTTTATTAAGGAATGACTCAGGCCTGAAGGGATTAAACAACAGAACAGTGAAAACAGATTTTTATGACGCACAATCCAGCAGCAAACCCAACTAACCAACAAAATATCAACAATTCATCTGACATCTCAAATGAAAATAGTGTTATTAGTTTAAGAATAATGAAGATACCCATTTTAATTACATTACGCTGAGTACTAACCATGAATTAGTGAGCCATTTAACCACTGAATATAGTAGTTTTGTGGAAAAGAAAGCAGGATCTCATTGCTGATTATTGAGAAAGGCAGAAGCAGGACTGCACCAGCTGAAACTGCTAGAGTGAAGGTGCTCAAGAACAGCCTGAAATTTAAAGAAATGTACCACTGTTACCAATAACAACATGCTCTGAACAGGGTTAAACAAAGCAGTTAGCTACCTATTAATCAGTGTCTGAAGGCAATCCTGTGATTTCCACACTATTTCACATCAAACAAGCAAATTCTAATACCAAGTAGTTGACAGAATACACTGAAATACTTACAGTAACTAATTACTAGTAACTAACTGGTAATCCTCTTTGGAATTGTATGCATTCAAAATTACAAGATAAATTGCTGAAACTCCTGGAATTTCTTTTGATAACTCCTTTTACTTTTAATTTCCCCCTAATTTCTTACTATACCTTTTTAAAAGCAGAGCAGATTTTTAGCATCTACCAAATGGGTACAATTACACAAATATATTAACATCAAACAAACAATTGCTGCTTTTCTTTCACAAATTACATATGTGAATATCATCTCACAGCTCGGTGTTTTTTGGTAACTGCCAAGTCAGTACAGAGGCATCGTTAGGCTTATGTAAAGTATTCCAACCTCATTCCTTTTAGATCACAAATGCAATTCAAATGAAATGCCATCTTGTGGCGTAGGAAAGAACTGTGCTCTTCAGAAAAAAAGGCAAAGACATTCTTAAAAAACAAATCCACAAACAGAACAAAGCTGCATAACAAAGAAATTGGGAATTATCTGCGTTTATAACAGGAAAGTCAATAAGCTACTTAAAGAAATCTTACTTCTCCATAATAGTCTCTGCAAATCTATTATTCATTCCACAGTACTTAATTTACAGAAGAAAGTCAGTGTGGCTAATTTCATTTCAGAAGGTACCATTATATGCTTTTGTTGTTGGTTTGAGCTATTTTTCTTTTCCTTAAGGATACTGAATTGTTCTAAGCTAAAACCTAACACACTGCCTTCTAAAATGCTACAGCAGTCTGACTGTTTTCTCCCCCACCCACCTCTTAAGTCCTGAAAACTGTGCTATGCAAAGAAACACCTACCTGCATGTTTGACAGTCATTGCTTTCTGAAAAACATGCCCACCACTTCCAATGAAAAAATATTATTCTGAAGCACTAACCTTGTCCTGACTTACACTGCAGTCTTATGAAGTACAGAGTATTTACAACTGATATTTGTTAGACTTTTAAGCTAAACTAGGAAAGAAGATGCAGGGAAATAAAAGCTACCAGACAAATTTTACTCTTCGGATGCTGCAAAATTCAGTCAGGCTAAGATCAGTGCTGCCACAAAGACCATTCAATCTAGAAGAGTTTTAATTCACTGCAGTTTTAAAGCAGAGAACCTTTTCTCTAAATTAGAGCTGAGAGCTTCCTACGCTAGAAAAGTAGGTAGTTTTTACCTCTCTTGATCTGAAGGCCTTGTGGCAAATGAGCATTTTAAATTCATAGAAAAATATCAGACATCAGTGGGCAAAGCACGTCTAAGATTTGTTTCATCTCTGTGCGCCTTTCAAGCTCGCCACAAATGCACAACCAAAAGTGAGCAGCTTGCAATGTACTCGGCACTTTCCCAGAGTACAAGACAAATCAATAAAACATGCAGTGAAGCTCTCCTTCCAACAGGATGACAGTACCACCATGGAAGAGCTAAGAACATTACAATAAGTCGGTAGCAAACCCACATAGTTAAGCAAATTACAAAACTGAGAGGGCAGCAACAGCTCACAGCTGTTCTTTAAATCTTCAGCCATATTTAAATAGGAGAGATTAATATCTAGCTTTATTAAAAAGAACAGGAAGAGGACAGTCTCTGGCAGACCAGCAGGTCTGGCAAGTGTTTCATTTCCATTCATTATTCTTTTATAAGCATGATCAAATGCAGATATCAACTTCATAGTGAATTAAGTCGCCCCCAGAATCCACTGCTCCCCTTGACAAGATTGCCAATGAGCAGCACAGTGGGACATACTTCACATATAAACACCTACATTTTAGACACCTTAACTTAGTGCAAATCTAGCACTGCACTGTACCTCTAGCATCAGGTCCCCATGCAACCTTTTGGCCAACACAGTGCTTACCAGGAAGGGCACAGGTGAAAGAAGCCCTACCCCAAACTGCCTTCTGTCATCACGCCTTTCAGAATGCAAGTTGCCACCTAATCAAATATTTTCCCTCTGCCCTATGAAAGCACCACCTATTTGTCACTGCATTTAAAGAGACTTTTACTTAATTTGGAAGCATACACAATTCCTGTCATATATTCAGGAAAAAAATGGTCTTAAAAAGAGAGCTATACATACGATATTCTGTTAACTATGGCATCTTCATCCTCTTGCTCATCTGAAAAAAAAAAAGAATAAATAAACTGGAGCCAGTGAAGGAGAATCTGTTGTTGTACATTCCAATTTTTTGAAATAAGAGGTCAATCACACCCTTCACCTATTCTTTATACCCTTTTCTGTACCTCTTGGTGTTATTTATACATTTGATACCATCTTAGAGTGAGCCTTCTTCTTTGAAGTCTGAGGTTTTCCATCAGGTTACTCAGAAATTATTTTTCAACTTAAGAATAAACAAACCAGGTGTTTCAAGTTTAAGAGTCACGGACACTCAAAATTAATGTGTAGTCACCAACACAGAGTACACATACAGAATAATTTCATAAGAACAGGAGTTCTGTTACCATTTCTTTGAGTGGAATCTGATGCTGTTTTGATGGGAATCTTATGGCATTTTCAGAGACCAAGCACAGCTCTCTTATGAATTACTTCAGCTAGAGAAGTTGTTGTAGAAACAACAAACAGCTTTTCCAGAAGTGCTAACTCTACAAACCTATCAGTAAGGTTCCAGCAAGCAAACGAAATCTGTCTGTGTAAATGCTCCCAAAACTTTCAAAAAGTAATGAGAGCTGCAGAGCATTTCTTCTCACTGGCTGATGAGATCAACTGCCAAAAAGGGAAGAAGCGTCCTTACAGCCAACAGTTTGTCAAACCAATTCCCTCTCCCCAGTAATACCAGGATAACAAGGTATTACATTTTATTCACTTGTTTAACTATTCACTGCGTTTAAAGAATATACATCATTTAAAAAAACACTAACTTTAATATTTTACTTTTTATTTTATATGCAAGTCCATCTATGAAATAAACTTTATTCTAACAGGTCATTAAAGACCAACAATCAGTTTCTACCCAAATTTGAAGCATCAACATCTCAAGGCACACAAATGCTTTTCCAGCATGACTGACTGTGCAGCAAGTCCCAAATAAGTCATCAAGAGTCAAACATTCTGCTGCTGTATACATATTTTTATGGTAATTGCCTTTAGAAGAGATAGAAGAAAATGGCAGGGGTCCCTACAGATTACAGATTAGCTTCAGACATGCAGTGTTTCTAAAGTAAGGGAAAAAAATTATTATCTCAAGGAATAAGAATTCAGTGGGGAGGTCATAAAAAACAGGTTAAGGAAGAACACCAAAACAACTACACCTGAACAAAGCAAAATCATTAGACTGAATTAGGCTAAATTAGACTGTGGCTCTGGGCAGCCTGGTCTGGTGGTTGGTGACCCTGCACATAGCAGGGGGGTTGAAACTAGATGAGCATTGTGGTCCTTTTCAACCCAGGCCATTCTATGATTCTATGATTCTAAATCTACTGCTTCCCTTCAGTAGTACTAGCAACCTTTTCATTTACCAGCTAGAGTTCTGAACTTGATTTTGACACTAAAAAACACTGATTCTAGTAAAGACTACATGAAAGGAGAACAAGATCTAAAGGCAATAGAGGCAGAATTTCCTACTTGAAATTCTCTCCTTTCTTCTCTCTTGAAACGGTTAAAATCCAGGCTGCCACAGTGCCATAATGAAACAGATTGTGGCCATCCACACCTCCTCCCTCCAACCACATACTCTCACTCAATCAGGAAGGACCAGCTGTGGTACTAGCTGATCTTCATAGACACTTCAGTGCACTTCCTCCCTTCACGTTATCAGAACGCACACCGAAGGTTCCAAGAAGTGCCACAGATGGCACAACAGAAGGGATGGAGAACTCACAGCTTGGAGATTAAGGGTCCAGACAAAGGGTAAGACAGCAACATATACCAACAGATCAGCTCAGGATGACATAGCACAGCAGCCAGAGAAACACATTTGGTCAGAGATCCAGGCAGGTTCTTCTGCTTTCCTTGTGGTAGCAGAGAGGAAAAGAAATCACCTATTCACTCAAAAACAAGCTTTGAACGTATTAACAACTTCATGCTTACCTGCTTTTCTTTTGTATCTTGTGATTATGAAGTAGGACACTATGTAGAGAACAGCAAATAGGAGAAAACAGATCTGGAATAAAAAAGTTGCATTTTTTAGGTTGTGAAAGATGTCTGGACTATAATAAATAAACAGAAAATACAGTATCAATAATTTCAAGTTCAATGCAGATCAACAGTAGCACTGGTACCATTAGCATAAAATTAGCACTGGTTTTATGGTTTATTAATAGAGAGTTAAACCAGTAAGAACAGCTCAAAGTAATGCAACGGATCCACTACCAGTCCGTCAGGCTTTGCCTTAAAATGGAAACAAAAAAAGCCCTACCAGCAGCAGTATTTTATGTTTGTTTGTTTTGTGTGTGTTTGGGGTTTTTCTTTTGTTGCACGGTTGTGGGTTTTCTTTTTGTTTGTTTGTTTTGGGTTTTTTTTTTGTTTAAGTTTGAATCCACTTAAGTTATGGCAATATAAAGAGCAGTAACACGTTTAACATAGGGGTAATTGTATAATGGGCTTTTGAAGGTCTATAACGGAATAGGCTATCAACATACATAGAGAAAAAAGCAGCTGTTTGCTGTTTCCATCATGTCTTGAGCCCAACCAATTCTAGGCAACGATATACAGCAGTAAGACTGCCACAGTGGACATCCATGCACGAGCCAAACAGTCTCCTCTACAGTCAGAGAAGCCAAGGGCAGAGCTCCCCTCCTCACAAGTCAGACAGCTTATTTAGGTCAGCCATACCTGGAGCCTGGGGTGACTTCCTAAGTTCCTAACATTTGGCACTAGAACTTCAATACAATGAGACAAGGCCAAAACAGCTACACATACTTCAGGAATTTGGTAGGGAAGGAATTGAATGACAAGACAATTTTAACCCTCCATGTCCTTGGGGGTAACAAAAAGAATCAAGTCTCTTGAAGAAGGCTTCAGTGGCTCAGCACTGCTTCCTTGATCTAGTTTACTGATGCCTATTAAAAACACAAGTCAGTCAGAAGACAGTAAAGCATGTCACTCTGTGATGATGTGACCCTTAATCTTCTTTAGTACTTGAACAATAACAGTAAGGTGCTGTATACCAGCAGTGTAATTCATTTTTATTAGCTTGCAAACACAGTACCTACGCACAAAGGCTGAGAAACTACTTGAAGTAGCCCTAATGATTAAGAATATTCTTCTATTTCCTTTTGCTTGTGCACAATACCAGCAGTCACCAAGGAGGTCTCAGAACACAGCAGTTAACTGAATAAGCCCAAACTGTTTGAGCAGGTTTTATTAACAAAGAGGGTTCACCCTATTGCCTGCACAGGTTTTTCAGTCAGTTCTGCCTGTATCTGCAAATCATAACATTAGGACACCGATATGTTTTGCTCCAAACTGAGTTTTAATCTCCACTTTGATCTGAAATTGCAGAATTGCTTCATGAGGCAGCACTTAAACTACTTCTTTAATGGGTTATTTAAAGATCTGTTGCCTTTAATCATAGAACAGCTTGGCTTGGAAGGGATCTTAAAGATTATCAAGTTCCAGCTCCCTATCAGGAAAGGACTTATTGAAAAACACAAATTAAAGTAAACCAGTGGTGTTATTTCTCTCGTGCAGCCAGACATACTAGATAAGAATCAAAGCACAGCCAAGAGTCTGAGCATGGCATCTGGCAGCCTGTAGTTTCTCTACATGCTTTCCCCAGCAATAGTACTGTGCCATAGGTCTGAAGTGGCAGCTGAGCTCATTCTGAACTGACAGCACACAGTGGTGACGTCCGAAATACTGATGCTACAAATCAGATTTCATAACTACGTCTTTGAAGTCAACTATTTCATCCAAATAGAGTTCACTGCCCCAGCTTCCCAGAGACTGCTTCAAAGACAGGAACTTCAATACAGAAAAGTGATTCAATAAAAAAAATATGCTGGTATATTTTTGAATTGGAAAGGGCAAAAACCTTGAGAAGCACGTTGGGTTTTCAGCACTCCAACACAGCCTGTCCTGTCAGTAACAGATAACGCAGTGCCAGCGCTGAAAAGAGTCCTTCTCTAAGTTCTCAGTTCCTTTGAAACTAGACCAAGCCTACAGACAGAGGAATCTAATTTTAGGCACCCACCTTTGAAAATGAGGTCTGATATACACAGGGTCAAGTAAAATTATCTTTAAAAGGAATCCACAAGACCCAAATAACTTTGTTTCCGTCTAGAACACTATTCAGCTCTCTTTTATTGAAAAAAAAGAACGTAAGTATGCCTACAATCTCAAATAAAGTAGATGACCTTTACTCTAGCTGTGATTGCAAGGTTACAGTGAAAACGCGGGTCTGCACTTACAGACACCCCCGAGATAACCGACCTATTTGCAGGGCACAGCAGGAGAAAGCTGCCCAGTAACATGAACTGTCAATGCTGTGTTTCTGCTCTTAGATGACAGCTACTTAACAACTCAGCAATAACGTGTAACTATATATCTTGGTGTAATCACCCTTCTACTTCTGCCAGAATGAAGAAAAAATGGTGCCATTGTAAAGATTTGCTGAGGTGTTTATTATTGAAAATACATAGAATTTTTAATGAGTAAAGAAAAGAAAGCAGCAAACTCTCATCAGTAGAAGCTTCAGGTTCTTAACAAGTAAGAGTGTTCACAAAGTTGAAGCTTTGTAGTATTCAAAAGAAGTCAAGGAAACAGAAATGTGTCTCCAGTCTCAATTTATAGTCAGTGGAACCCACTGTCCTGAGCTGTTCGTAACCAGCTTTCCAAAGGGAGCAGCAAAAGCCAGCATCCTAACTATTTTTAGAGCAGAACTCCTTAAGATGAGGAAAAGGAATGTGTTTGTCCATGAAAGCCAAAGAATAGACTCCGCTGTCCTGTCATGCTGCAATCCTGGGCTCTTACTCCTCACTGCTCTTTGTTTCAACGTATTTTTGTAAGGCAGCAAAAAAATAGGGTACTTGCTTGTACTTGTTCTAGTTTCAGTCCATGTCTTCTAATTACAAATGAGTGAGCTTGTATGCAGTGCTCCAGGCAGGCTCGTGGCTACCTGGCATGGCTACCAGCAGCACTACGCCATCCCTTCTGCACTCAGAATACTTCAATCTGTTCACCCAAAAACCACATTAGTAATTGAGTTATCCTCCGATCACCCAATTCATCCCTGCTGTTCTCCCATCTGCTGAGCAGCTCTCAGCACGGGATAGAAACTTGTTTTCAGGGCTCAAGTGCATCACCACCTCTTTTTATCCCTTATAGAAATCACATCTTAATCTCTACTGCCTCTATTTCAGGGTAACCAGGTCCTTTGTACGCTGTGTGTTGCAGCGTGTTGACCAGCTCTCCTAAAGAGATGAGTGCATCCTCAAAGCAAGAGCTTTCTTCACTGTCAAAGCTGAGCAAGACTGCTCTTAATGCTGAGACCTGAGGAAACTGAATAGCAGATTTTTCCTAATGTGACATCTGTTGTCACAGACACTACAACCAGCTCCTTATTCACTCCACAGCTCCACTACAAAGGCACACCTACCCAGTTTAAGAAACATGTTTGTGTGTGTTCTCTGGATATAGCCTTTAGCACCTGCAAAGGAAACAACCTAACAACAGTCACGTGTCTTTGAAAAATAATTCTTAGCAACTCTTTTTCCCCCCTTAAAAAAGGCTTAAAATAGGGTAACTCCACATATAAATGTGTTCACAATATCCTAAACCAACCGTTAACTTTCATTTCTTATCAAAGTTCTTCAGAAGCACGCAGGTAGTCATCCTGAAATAGAGCACTTCTACAGAGCACACCAAAGTGCATTGGTATCCTTAGTGAAGGAGGAACCCATACTCTTAAAAAAAAAGCTTTCCTTCAGAAAACAATTATATATGACAGTAATATATATATAAGCTAACACCACAACATGCTATTAAATCCAAGTCGTACTGCAAGCCATGTTTTCGATCAAGAAACAGTGTTTTATGCCATCATTCATCTCTGCAAGAAGATCTGACAAAAGGTGAGGATGCTGCAAAGGCAGTGAATCTGGGACAAGTTGTATTGCTCATAACCTAAAATCTTCTGCAAAGACTCTGTCACTGGAGCTCAAATTAAGCTCCTCCAGATGCAAAGGGAAAGTGAAGACAGAATGTACACAGCTGTGATTAATGAGGATTCCTGATGCTGATGGCATTAATTAAAAACATAATGACTTGAAGATTTTTCACTTCCTTAAATTCATTTTAATTTTACAGAAGCACAAAGCAGCCACCATGCTGCTGCAGTTAGGCTGCTCCTAGGAAGCTGTGTCAAACCTAACCATGGCATGTTCTCACATTACAGGGGAAGCACACGATCTCTGATTGACCAGCTGCGCCCAAATACAAAGCAAACTAACAGTGTAAGAATTTGTATTGTCAGAGCCCAACAGTTACACAAAATAATCTGTAATGTGTTTTTTTTACTCTCCTAAACACCACCCAACTGAAAACAAAACACATGGATGCGGTGCTACATTTCGGGTCTTCCTTTTAACTGGGAGTCAATTATTCATTTATGTTTCTCTGCATGGAAGGAAAAAAACACATCTGGCTCAACAAGCAAACAAACCCATCCTTTCCTGGAGGTCTTCACATTCGTTTAGGAAAGGAAGCGCTCTGTGTTTCTGCTGAGGTTACACACAGGACACACCAAGAGAAACCACTTCTGGAGATGCACTGCACTGCATTTTGTTGTCTTATATCCAACTCTTCCACAGAGAATCATAGTTCTGGATCTGTACCAGACAGCTCAGCTCCCGTGAGGATGAAGCTGGAGATGAACTGCATGCTTTTCAGCTTGTTGCTGCACACATCTGAGGGGCTGGCACTGCAGGCTAATATTAAACGCAAGTAACAAAAGTCTGAACTAGCTCAGGTTACCTTGTACATATCCCCAGTGGTTAATAAAGATCTGCTGACATCAATTTGTCCATGCTGATGACCTTTAAAACTTTGGAGCTAAAGTTCATGCCATGGATTGAAAACCATCATCCTCTTCTGCTAATTACCCCGCTCTAGTCAGTGATGCCCTCCTGCTATGAAAAAGCCGGGTATCTTACAGAACACAGCGCTTTAACAGTAAGGAACCACCACAGAACTCTCATTAACAAGGGCTCACAGTCCTTAGCACATTCACTTGATTTAACACACATGTAACCTTTTCACTAGAAAAGCATCCAAGCAGACAAATGATCGCTTCTCCCCACTTAACTGCACACCAGCGCTTAGAGTAGGCAAAGGAAACCTGGAGAAGCAACACAGACAAGACAGTGTTGTACTGCACTCGAGTGAAATGAAAAAGGAAATATGGAATAAAGGAAGGAAGAAAATAACTTCAAAGTAGCAGCTATGCCAGTGTTAAAGATAGAAAAGCTACTGTTATTACACATCTATCAGCATTTCTAGGTGAAGCATATGCAAGAAAAAGGCTAAAACAGCACAGAAAGAAAGAGAAGGCAGAATACAGCACACAACACCACCCTGCAAAGCACACCTAAGAACATGCTTAAGAATTGAGAACTGAACTGGTGGTTGTTTTGCTTGACCAACTATTACCTAAAGTAGTAGTGTTATATTACTGAGCTTTAATTAATATTAAACAACACAGCACTACACACCCATCCTACTGCTGCTCTAGTGTCTGAACGTGCATTAAAACACCACGCAACAGCTGAAAACCTTCTTCCTACCGTTCCACTTGGCAAGTGCTTTTGTTTACACCTGGGAAGAATGGCAGGAATACAGAGTAGGAAAGCACAGGTGGAGATGGATCAAAGCTGAACGTACAAGGCACCTCTTGTCATGTGAGTGACCAGCAAGGCAGCTGCAGCAGTACCAGGTCATCACTACCTTCTCACATGCTTAGCTTTTGCAGTGATGCATCATCTGAAGCTGCTAATTGCTGTATGCACAAAAGCAAACTACAATCATGATGTTTAAAGTCTCTCTTGTTCCCACGTTAAACATCATGCAAATGCTTGCACACTATTAACTACCAAGGAGTCAGTGCTCCGAGCCATTTACAGAAGTACACACTGACAGCCTTGGAGGGACTGGGAAGAGTCAGAACATTGCAGAAGTTCATGTTTTCCCAACAAGAATCATCACTAACCTCCAAAATGAGGATATACACCAAATCAAATATGAAAACAAGAAAAGCCAGGAAAGGTGAAAGCACATGAAAAATAGATGAATTAATAAATCACTTGCAACCTTCAGATAAAAGTAGTAAACTTACACTGCATTAAATGTATAGTTTCAATAGTTTTCTTTAACCCAGAGCCAACCTCTCCCTTGCTTACCTCACCTTCATTGGGAGCACGCTTCTGACAGCTGCATTTTCACCACCACCAGGCTCACCCTGAAGGCACTTCTCTCAGAGGGTCTGGGACTTACAAGTTCCATCATACACAGCATCCCTACATCACAGCAAAGCCTGAGGCATTCACAATTACCCACCTTTCTCCCAGATGCGTCCTGCCATCTCATCCAGTCCATGTGGAACACAACCAGCTATCCAAACAAAACCCAACTTTGGGTACACTTATCTATGGTCATAATCAGTAACAGAGCTCATTTGCGGTCAGTTCTTCCATTGTTTCTTAGCTTTGTCTCAAATCCTACCTGCACCTTGACATTATCAAGTCTATGTTTCCCATACAGATTTTTTTTATACTGAATTTAAGCCAATCTCAAATCTTAAAGAAACTTCTGCACCTTCCAGGAAACTGGCCTCCCTTTTGGTCAACTGCTACTACAAACAAACATATCAGCTTTCTAAAGGAATTCTTTTGAACTGCAATAACCTTCTATGCTTCCATCTTCCTTGCTTCTTTTATGGAAATAGAAAAAGCAGAACTCTCCAAAAGTTGCTTGTTTTGAGAATAAGCACATCTCTATCTGCTCATCCAAGCCAAGTGTTTAGAGATACCTATTGATTCCAGATGGATCCACCAGCACTCATCTTCAGTACTAGCAGCCAGAGGATGACTCACTGCTTCATGAAGTACAAAACACAATGTTTACCAGTAAAAGTGTATTTTTAAGATAATACGGTGCTGCGAGCATTTTACACGTCTATAATTATGTTATTATGTGCAATCTTCTATCTTGTTTCTCATGCCACTGCCACAAGTATACTCCTTTCTCTTTTCTTTTTTCCCCCCCAAGAATGTTTCAGAAGAGAGGCAATACTGAGGAACCTAAGCAAAATCATTTTTTGAGATGCAAGAAGCAGTTCAAGCTATAAAGTACTCCACAAATATTCACAGCAAGGATAAAAGAAGTGTCAGTGAATAAAATAAACTTGCATAAACTTTGAGGTTCCTCCTCTACATGAACCACTGTAATGCAGTTACTGCTGGCATTTGTCCCCTATATGGCTGCACAACGAACCAGAAGACGTCTTACAAAAAACAGAAACATCAGTTGTTTTTAATAAGTTGTTTTTAAAAATGACCAGTGCTGCTAGTCAGCATACTCCTCTTGGCCCACAACCAGAACATCGTCACTTCTGGCATAAACACTGCTCTGCAAGGACCACAGCTATTGTCCAGAGCAGATGAAGGAAGCAGAACTGGTCACAAACAAGAGCAGGCTGCCAGCAGGCCCACAGCACTCCAGGGGGTCGCTCTTCTGACAGCCACATACGGGACAAACACCAGCAGCAGCCACACACCAGATCCTACTGACGAATCCTGAGCACCCCTCTACCCTGAAATACAACAAGAGGACAACAAGTGTCAATAGAAAGCAAGAGAACAAAGCTGTTTCAATATTTGCTTATACTTGCATGAAGGAATTAAAATAGCATTTTTGTGTTCAAACTTACTCTGCCAGGACTGACTTTTTTTTCCCCCCATGTCGTATTTAGTATAATTAATCACTTCCAAATCTACTTTGCTTTTTAACTAATGATTCCACAGTCACCAAGTTATTTCCCTCCACATTCTTCCCCTCACTCTATAAATAAGCACAGGGACACCATTTATTTTGCCAAGGTAGCCTCATAACCAAGTGCATGTGTGTGGTTTTATAAACTGGAAGTGTTACATTTTTTAAGCAGAAGAATGCTATCAAGAATTAGTAAACTTAAAAAAATACCAACTAATACTGCAGAATAGAGGGCTCAAATGGGAACAAATGAGTAAGAATATTATTCAAAGTAAAGCCAGAGCAGCAAAGAGACTGAACCCCCACACTTAACTACTTTGAGTTTGGCTGTGAAAGTTTTAGAAGCAATCAGGACACTTTAATTACGTTGTATAAACAGATATAGAAATAGGACACAAGGAAAAACCAACTCCCCAAAAGCTTACATAGCTTCCACGGATGTGCAAGATCTCAGCAAACTAGATAGGAGTCAAAGGATGAAGAAAGGTGAACTAAGTGTACAACAAAGACAGCAATAGACTGGCACACATTACCTGGCATTTATGTATTACAATACTTGCACATGCATGCTGATCAAATAGAGAAGGCATGCTGCCCATGCTCTGTAACCAACTAAAGCTGATTTGCAGAACGATGCAAACCAGAACAGAGCACGGGTTCAGCTCCATGAGGGCAGGGCTTCACCTGACCTAGAGCAAACTCATCGTTCTGTCATGTCTCATGTTTCTAATGCTGGGTCATCAGCTCTCAATCTCCATGTTTACCTTATAGAACTTAACTACAGGACTGGCAGCTGATTGTTCCACTAAGTACTCCAAACAACAGGCCCTACAAGCAGCAGATTAACCTAGTTCCAGCACGATGCTTGAAATGTGAGAGAGCTGCCCTCTGTAAGGAAGGGATCATCCTCATGAAGCAGCAGAACAAGGGAGGCTATGCTCGTGCAGACAGATACACTCTTGAAAAACCAGAAACCACACCAGCACGCCAAACAAGTGGCTCAGAGATGGATGCACCTAAATTTAATCACACATTAAACCACAGGGAAGGTCACCTCAGAAGCAGATGAAAGATTTATTTATTTATTTATTGGAAGGTCTTTAATTATTTTTGCTTGATCCGTAAACTTACATCAAAAACATCCCTCTTTCAACTGAGAAATTATCAGAAGATGGCACCTGAAGAAAAAAGTCAAGCACTGCCAGCTGAAGGGCAACAAGCCTTTGTTTTATGTTACATGGCAAAAATTTATGGAAACTTAGAAGCTTCCTCGTTCTGAAAACAGATGAAAGAGAAATGAAGCATTACACTGAAAGAAAGCTCTGCATGCCTTTAGGACTCCTTCGGGAAGCACAATCTATAAACTCTAAAACCATTCAAAGAGGATGAATACAATTCACAAAACAGAAGAGAAAAGAGTTTTCTTTTCAACTACGTCAAACTTGCCCTGATTTCCTTTCTCTCCTGAATGCATCATTCTGGCTTCCAGTAAAGGTCATGCCACAGAACTAGGTCTGCAAAGACAGAAAGATACTAACAGATTCCATAAGCTCCAGTTGTTTCTGTCAGCAGACACAGAGGTTTCTTCCACTCTAATACTGCAAAATCTTCAGTCCTTCTATTTATTTGGCCCCCATTACAAGAAGGATGTGGAGCTCTTAGAGCAGGTCCAGAGGAGGGCCACTAAGATGATCAGAGGGCTGGAGCACCTCTCCTGTGAGGAAAGGTTGAGGGAACTGGGCTTGTTTAGCTTGGAGAAGAGAAGGCTCTGGGGAGACCTCACTGCGACCTTCCAAAACTTGAAGGGAGCATATAAACAGGAAGGGGAACGGCTGTTTACGAGGGTGGATAGTGACAGGACAAGGGGGAATGGTTTTAAACTGAGACAGGGGAGGTTTAGGTGAGATATTAGGAGGAAGTTTTTCACACAGAGGGTGGTGACGCACTGGAACAGGTTGCCCAAGGAGGTTGTGGATGCCCCATCCCTGGAGGCATTCAAGGCCAGGCTGGATGTGGCTCTGGGCAGCCTAGTCTGGTGGTTGGTGACCCTGCACATAGCAGGGGGGTTTAGAACTAGATGATCGTTGTGGTCCTTTTCAACCAAGGCCATTCCATGATTCTATGATTCTATGAAAAGTTATCTTCGACTATTTGATGCATTGCTTGAAGTTCTGGGTTTACAGAGAACTGCCTTCTGCTTCAGCACAGCCGCAAGTTTCATCCTGATTCTTTCCACACTTTCAAAGACACAGACAAGTATTGTGCAGGCAGAATCGCACAGTGAGTGTAAGAGGTGAGAAAAATCCCACCCTCTGTCCTTCTGAAGTCCACTGCCTGTGCACAGAGAGCGCCTCAGTACTCATTGAGACTTTAGGAATGTGAAAGGACCACTAAAAATAGACCTGGAGGAGCAATGAGAACAGCATCTTTGACACAGTTCTTGGGAAAAGCTGTCCTACTTCACAGCTATTCAGTCCACAGCAATAGATTGTATCTATTGATATATAGATAATATAATTACTTATTTGTGTTTTCTTCAACTATTCTCCCTTATCTTCAGTCATCTCTTCTTCTAGGGATGCTGTGTGCTGAAAGCATCTGTAGCTGCCGAGATGACTTTTGCATGAGACTGGCTTGTGAGAAGGGCTGGCTCCAGACTTGGTCTAGAGAGAACAGTGCAAGCTCGGGCAAGGTTTGAAGACAGATTTATTTTATCTTAACAACAAACACAACTGGAAAAAGCAGACAACAGTTTGTTATGCAAGAACCTGTTCTCAGAGAAATCAGATGCTCTCAGCCGTCTACAGGAAGTATGTCAGTGGACTTAAAAGACAAACCCTATTCTTAGAAAAGATCACACAATGTTTGTGCAGAACAGACAGGTTCCCAGATTTCATCATCTTAAACACAATAAATAACACAATACACAATAAGCTGCAGTGGTATGATAATCATTTAGGCCTTCATTAGATTTGTGATAGAAGCAAAAGTATGTGTTGCAGCTTGAACAAACCAGGCTATGATCCAAGGAGAGCAAGAAGGTTCCAGGCAAAGGGGGAAAATGGGAGCAATCAGAGATTAGGCCTGCAGTAAGTAGGTAAGAAATACACATACTGATATGAAGACGAAGGAGGAGCACAGTTGAAGTTCCGGCTGTATATTCAATTTGAAATATACCCAACGGACATAATTTGTCTCATATTATGGACTGGCAAGTTCTTTCTTCCATTTCTAGCAGCTGCATCATCAGAAACTTGAAACATATTTATATTTGCTGAAAAGGCAGAAAAAAAAAAATAGCTTCATTCCTTTCTTGGGCAGAAGTTATTGCTCAGTTCCAAGGTGTCTACACCACAAAGGAAGGTCACAGTAGCCACCACAGCAAAAGCTATTTATATCAAGGGATATGCAGTCTAGTACAGGCTACTATTGCAAACTGATGAGAATGTTTAGCAACAAACACAGTGATGTGGGTTCGTCAGTACAAAAGTAATATTTGAAGCATACCAAAAGAAAAACACAAAATACAAAAATGAAGCCTGAGGTACCTTTATGAGTAGGTAAAAGACCTCTGGAGGCTTTCATCCATACCTCAGACACAGAGAAAAAAAGACAGCGCTGGAATTGTCCTCAGTGATTCTTCTGACCTCCTCAGTAACCCTAAGAAGTTTGTTCTAAGTGTAATCAAGAAATGTTTCTCAAGTTGCCAATGTACAAGTACATGCACATGCAAAAAGAGTAATGAAATGCAGACTTCTATTAAACTGACTCATAGTGGTGCCTAGCCTTTATGTGTAAAAGTTGAAAGGATTTAATAGATTTTGCTTGTTTTGTTCCTTTTCAGTCTTGTTTTAAAAGAACAGTTTTTACCTCAAGATAATACAGTGTCTGGTATTCTGAATCTTCAGTGAAGGTTTTATGTGCACTGCATTAACTCTGAGAAAAGATGCTGGGATATTCAAGCTAATAAGATTAGTTGAATTGGCTATAATTGAAATCACTAGAGCTGGAACTGCTTCACTGGGAACATCCTCACAGAATTTGTCAATGAATTTTAGAGCACCCTTTCTAACTGTAAATATGAATTGGTACCATGCCTTGAAATCTACATTTATCTAGCAACATTTGAATAAGTGATGCTTTCTTTTCCAGTCATCATTCCGCCAAATGCAGTTTTGAATAAACAGAAAATGGGGTGTTATTCTGTCAATTGATATGACTACTCACATTATTATATTCAAGATGCTACCTAAGAATTGGCCAGATAGAAGCTAATGCCCAATTTATTATGTTGTTGAGAGTGACTACTGATTTTAGATAGAACTTGGGGTAGACACATGCCACAGATTATATCCAGCACTTTACATATTCAAAACCTATTTATGGAGGAGAAAAAAAAAAGATTGAAATTTAGAATAACTTGATCAGGGTATAAAGCAAATATATATATCATTATTATGCACATTAACATTATTTCTTGGTTGGCAATTGCCAAGTATGTATTTTATAAGCTGAATCACAGCAGTCATTACATTGTAACTTAAGAAAGCAAGATCAATCAGTCTTGAATCTGGATTCAACTTGAAGTATTGCTGACTGATTTCATTTTTATTCATACCTTCTTTCTATTTTCTATTTGTTTTCTTTTTCTTTATGAAATAAATGTGATTTTTTTGTTGTTGTTGTT
>JACDJE010000038.1:4162510-4209988 GCA_016647715.1 Pavo muticus
GCCCAAGGAGGTTGTGGATGCCCCATCCCTGGAGGCATTCAAGGCCAGGCTGGATGTGGCTCTGGGCAGCCTGGTCTGGTGGTTGGCAACCCTGCACATAGCAGGGGGGGTTGGAACTAGATGAGCACTGTGGTACTTTTCAACCCAGGCCATTCTATGATTCACCACCCCAGTGTCCTCACTCCACTTGCAGCTGGAACGAAAGCCTCACGCACATGTCAGACAGCAGAACACATTCTCACCTTCAGTGAAGGCCCATACCTGTATCCACAGCACAAATGTTCATTTACAGGTTTGATGACATGATTTTCACCGTGCAGCTTCAAGACCAGCTAGAGCAGAACTAATTGCAGGGGTTGTAAGCATAATGGTGCATGTAAACAACATGCTCTGTGTATTTCATTATCTGTAAGCTAACAACAAGCGCAACAGGAGGGCACACAACACACACACTTGCAATACACTTCTGCAGCTGTGCAAGCACTCCAAGAAAGGTGCACACAACTGCAGCCTTCATACAGAAATTAAGGGCAAGGACACAACTTTGTGTATGTTTTAAAAGTGAAAACTTACTGTCCTCACTGATTAAACAATAACGTAGAAGGCTTTTCACCAAAGATCAAACTGTATTTGGAAAGAAGTTTTTGCTGAACATTTTTTCTTCACAAGAAGCAACACTGCACCTCTGAATTATGCATTCTTGCTTTCCCATGTGAATACTTACATGAGTACACCAGTAGGAAGAATTACAAATTGCTCTTAGAAGAGCTGCAAAGCTTTAGAGAAGTAGTTGCAGTATGCATTAGTTAGTTCCTTAAGAATTCAATACACTTCAATAATTCAATGAAAAGAATGAATTTGTTAGATTGTGCATCCTCCCTACATACAAAAACAATACATAGCACACAAGGTGTCAGAATGAGACTCTGGGGACAAAAGCATGAGATTCAGCACAAAAAAAAAAACCCACAAATGGTAAAATGGACAGTGGGGAAACGATTCTAGCACCCAAAAGAGCTGCAGGGTTTGCATATACACTTCTGCTTTCATCACACGGAGAACATAAATACTTCCTTACAAAGAAGCGTTAGTCTCTCAGTGCCCCTCCACTGGTCATGGCTCTCCTGATACACCTAACGTCCATTCACACAAACAGGAAGAGCCAGAAAAATCTCCTGAAATAACAGCTCTCCTCATACCAACTTGTGCT
The DNA here is from genome assembly GCA_016647715.1 of Pavo muticus. Lineage (NCBI taxonomy): Eukaryota > Metazoa > Chordata > Aves > Galliformes > Phasianidae > Pavo > Pavo muticus. The sequence goes on from JACDJE010000038.1 coordinate 4,163,721, forward strand.
GCACTCTTAAAAAAAAGTATTCTGAAAGCGTAATACCACAGCACAAGAAAGTTACTGTTAACACACAGATTTTTAAGATACGGAAATTATCACACTAGGGATCCAGTCAAGTCTCTTATCAAATAACTGAGTTATGCAGGCCTATAGCAAAATTGACAGCGACATTTAAGACTGCTTCCTCATATAGCTGAAAAACACTCAAAGCTAAGTTACGAGATTATATTTTTATCCAAGAAATCTCTTAATACTCACACAGCAGTAGCTGCAAAGAGAATGTAATTAACCCAGCAGAGTAAGGATGGTATGTGGCAGACCAAAACAATGCCTCCTATGTGCAGCAAGAGATAACTCCCATCAGAACATCCCTACGGGCTTTGAATAGCCCTGAAAACGATGAGGTGATCTGGGAGGAAACCACAACAGCTCTCTCCATCTGCATGTAAGGTGCAGCGCTGAGGAAGATGGGACAGCACAGGTGCTGCTCTATGAGCTGTACTCCACCCAGAAACCACGAAGCACTGATGGAGAAGGAAGGACCTGAGGGATGTGAGCAACTGTGAAGGTTATACACTGTTTGCAAAGGATGTGTGTTCTTGCAACCGGAGGAGGGTACGAGCACCACAAGCAGTGCCACTGGAACCCACGCATACCATCATAGACACAAGGCTGCACTTGAAGGCTGAGGTGCACAGCACAGCACACACGGGCAGCTCAAAAGTACGCCTAAACATACAGATGTATGCATACATAGATGCATCCACACTTACACACCGCACTGCCCCGCTTTGCTGGAGGCACAGGAAGGCACGCAGAAAAGCGGGATGCCACGGGGAGCCGAGCGCAGGGCCAGGCAAGAAGCAACCCGGGCCGCAGCCCGACCCCCGCGCTGCCCCCGACAAGGCCGGGCCGGAGAGCAGCGAGGCTGCGAGGAAAGCAGCCTCCGAGAGGGGTTGGGAGGGGGAGGGGCCGAGGGTGACGGCGCGTACCGTGTACTCCCGCACTTGACTGTGGAAGTTCTGCTCGCGGATCGACACCTCGTCCGCCTCCATCCTTCATAGTCCCGCGGCCCCCGCGCGCAATGGCGGCCACCGCCGCCGCGCCTGCTGCTGTCCCCCCGGCGGCGGGCGGGCCACCATGGCCGGCGGCAGCGCCCGCTGCAGTCCCCGAGCCCGGCCGACGACCGAGAGACTCCAGCGGCGACGAGCTCCACCGCTCTGTCAGCGTGCGGCGGGACGCGGAGGAGGAGGAGAAGGTGGAGGAGGAGGATGAAGGGCGGGCAACACCGCCTCAGCTCCTGCTGCGTCACCACGCAGCGACCGCGCGCACACCGCGGCCACGCCTCCTACCGCCCTAGGGAGGGGAGGAGCCAACGGGCGGGCGGGGCACCGGGGAGCGGGGCTCCGCGTTGATGGGCAGGAGGAGGGCCCTGTCCCTGAGGGTCTGCCCGGCAGGAAGGCGGGAGCTGGGCGGGGACGGGGCGGGTTCACCTGCTGCCGCCCTCGGTGCCCATCGGAAGCTGCGTTGTGGGTTGCCTCTGAGTTCGTGCTGCACGAGGGAATTCGAGTTTGCTCTTTAACATAATATCTGTGCAAACTGTCACTCAGAGTACATTTATCTGCTAGCCTCTGGCCCGTTTTCTTGCTTAAAAGCACATGTCGAAGTGTTTTATTAAATTTCATCGTTAGAAAAGGGGGAATGGTTTTAAACTGAGACAGGAGAGGTTTAGGTTAGATATTAGGAGGAAGTTTTTCACACAGAGGGTGGTGACGCACTGGAACAGGTTGCCCAAGGAGGTTGTGGATGCCCCATCCCTGGAGGCATTCAAGACCAGGCTGGATGTGGCTCTGGGCAGCCTAGTCTGGTGGTTGGTGACCCTGCACATAGCAGGGGGGTTTAGAACTAGATGATCGTTGTGGTCCTTTTCAACCAAGGCCATTCCATGATTCTATGATTCTATGAAAAGTTATCTTCGACTATTTGATGCATTGCTTGAAGTTCTGGGTTTACAGAGAACTGCCTTCTGCTTCAGCACAGCCGCAAGTTTCATCCTGATTCTTTCCACACTTTCAAAGACACAGACAAGTATTGTGCAGGCAGAATCGCACAGTGAGTGTAAGAGGTGAGAAAAATCCCACCCTCTGTCCTTCTGAAGTCCACTGCCTGTGCACAGAGAGCGCCTCAGTACTCATTGAGACTTTAGGAATGTGAAAGGACCACTAAAAATAGACCTGGAGGAGCAATGAGAACAGCATCTTTGACACAGTTCTTGGGAAAAGCTGTCCTACTTCACAGCTATTCAGTCCACAGCAATAGATTGTATCTATTGATATATAGATAATATAATTACTTATTTGTGTTTTCTTCAACTATTCTCCCTTATCTTCAGTCATCTCTTCTTCTAGGGATGCTGTGTGCTGAAAGCATCTGTAGCTGCCGAGATGACTTTTGCATGAGACTGGCTTGTGAGAAGGGCTGGCTCCAGACTTGGTCTAGAGAGAACAGTGCAAGCTCGGGCAAGGTTTGAAGACAGATTTATTTTATCTTAACAACAAACACAACTGGAAAAAGCAGACAACAGTTTGTTATGCAAGAACCTGTTCTCAGAGAAATCAGATGCTCTCAGCCGTCTACAGGAAGTATGTCAGTGGACTTAAAAGACAAACCCTATTCTTAGAAAAGATCACACAATGTTTGTGCAGAACAGACAGGTTCCCAGATTTCATCATCTTAAACACAATAAATAACACAATACACAATAAGCTGCAGTGGTATGATAATCATTTAGGCCTTCATTAGATTTGTGATAGAAGCAAAAGTATGTGTTGCAGCTTGAACAAACCAGGCTATGATCCAAGGAGAGCAAGAAGGTTCCAGGCAAAGGGGGAAAATGGGAGCAATCAGAGATTAGGCCTGCAGTAAGTAGGTAAGAAATACACATACTGATATGAAGACGAAGGAGGAGCACAGTTGAAGTTCCGGCTGTATATTCAATTTGAAATATACCCAACGGACATAATTTGTCTCATATTATGGACTGGCAAGTTCTTTCTTCCATTTCTAGCAGCTGCATCATCAGAAACTTGAAACATATTTATATTTGCTGAAAAGGCAGAAAAAAAAAAATAGCTTCATTCCTTTCTTGGGCAGAAGTTATTGCTCAGTTCCAAGGTGTCTACACCACAAAGGAAGGTCACAGTAGCCACCACAGCAAAAGCTATTTATATCAAGGGATATGCAGTCTAGTACAGGCTACTATTGCAAACTGATGAGAATGTTTAGCAACAAACACAGTGATGTGGGTTCGTCAGTACAAAAGTAATATTTGAAGCATACCAAAAGAAAAACACAAAATACAAAAATGAAGCCTGAGGTACCTTTATGAGTAGGTAAAAGACCTCTGGAGGCTTTCATCCATACCTCAGACACAGAGAAAAAAAGACAGCGCTGGAATTGTCCTCAGTGATTCTTCTGACCTCCTCAGTAACCCTAAGAAGTTTGTTCTAAGTGTAATCAAGAAATGTTTCTCAAGTTGCCAATGTACAAGTACATGCACATGCAAAAAGAGTAATGAAATGCAGACTTCTATTAAACTGACTCATAGTGGTGCCTAGCCTTTATGTGTAAAAGTTGAAAGGATTTAATAGATTTTGCTTGTTTTGTTCCTTTTCAGTCTTGTTTTAAAAGAACAGTTTTTACCTCAAGATAATACAGTGTCTGGTATTCTGAATCTTCAGTGAAGGTTTTATGTGCACTGCATTAACTCTGAGAAAAGATGCTGGGATATTCAAGCTAATAAGATTAGTTGAATTGGCTATAATTGAAATCACTAGAGCTGGAACTGCTTCACTGGGAACATCCTCACAGAATTTGTCAATGAATTTTAGAGCACCCTTTCTAACTGTAAATATGAATTGGTACCATGCCTTGAAATCTACATTTATCTAGCAACATTTGAATAAGTGATGCTTTCTTTTCCAGTCATCATTCCGCCAAATGCAGTTTTGAATAAACAGAAAATGGGGTGTTATTCTGTCAATTGATATGACTACTCACATTATTATATTCAAGATGCTACCTAAGAATTGGCCAGATAGAAGCTAATGCCCAATTTATTATGTTGTTGAGAGTGACTACTGATTTTAGATAGAACTTGGGGTAGACACATGCCACAGATTATATCCAGCACTTTACATATTCAAAACCTATTTATGGAGGAGAAAAAAAAAAGATTGAAATTTAGAATAACTTGATCAAGGTATAAAGCAAATATATATATCATTATTATGCACATTAACATTATTTCTTGGTTGGCAATTGCCAAGTATGTATTTTATAAGCTGAATCACAGCAGTCATTACATTGTAACTTAAGAAAGCAAGATCAATCAGTCTTGAATCTGGATTCAACTTGAAGTATTGCTGACTGATTTCATTTTTATTCATACCTTCTTTCTATTTTCTATTTGTTTTCTTTTTCTTTATGAAATAAATGTGATTTTTTTGTTGTTGTTGTTATTGTTCCAAATATTTCCAGACTGTATCTTTTACTGGGTCAACGCAGTAGCATCAGCTTCCCATCTAATATATGCCATAAAATTTATACGGTCAAATAAAAGAACTTCAAATTAAAAATGAGAATGCTATCACAAAAATTGGATATAAACTATTTCAGTACAGATCCACATAGGTATGTGCTGGATTTTGTATATGTATGTATGTATGCCCCCAGAAGTAAAATTTTAAAAATGCATCAAAGTAATATAGTTTCAAAATGAACATTAGAGTAAAATATCTCCACTGCTGTTACCAAGGACACTGAGAAGGAGAATGCTTTCTTTGTTTCATTGCTAAGATTGCCCCTCAGGAATCCCAGACCCCAGAGGTAAAAGTCTGGGGAAGGGAAGAGTTTCCCTTGGTCAAGGAGGATCTGGACAGAGATTGTCTAGGCAAACTCAACACATACAGATCCATGTGATGGGATGCACCCATGAGTGCTGAGAGAGCTGACAGAACTGCTCTCTCTCATCTTTGAAAGGTCCTGGAGAACAGGAGAGGTGCCTAAGGACTGGAAGAATACCACTGTCACTCCAGTCTTCAAAAAGAGCAAGAAGGAGGAGCTGGAAAACCGCAGGCCAGTCAGCCTCACCTCCATGCCTGGGAAGCTGATAGAACAGCTTATTCTGGATGTCATCTCCAAGCAAGAAGATTGTCAGAAGTAGTCAGCAGGGATTCACCAAGGGGATATTGTGCTTGATCAGTCTGGTAGCCCTTTATGATGACATGACAGGGTACATACAGGGTACATGGTACAGGGTACATGACAGGCTGGGTACATGAGGGGAGAGCAGTGAATGTAGTGTACCTTGACTTCAGCGAGACTTTTGACACTGTCTCCCATAACATCCTCATAGGTAAGCTTAGGAAGTGTGGGATAGATGAGCAAACAGTGGGGTGGATTGAGAACCAACTGGCTGGGAGAGCTCAGAGGGTTGCAATCAGCAGTGCAGTCTAGTTGGAGGCCTGTAGCAAGCAGTGTTCCCCAGGAGTCAGCACTGGATCTTCATTAATGACCTGGATGAAGAGATAGCACCCACTGTCAGCAAGTTTGTTGATGATGCAAAGCTGGAAAGAGCAGCTGATACACCAGCAGGCTGTGCAGCCATTCATCAAGACCTGGAGAGGATGGAGAGCTGGGCAGAGAGGAACCTGGTGAGGCTCAACAAGCACAAGTAGAGTCCTACATTTGGGAGGAGTAGCCATATGCATCGATACAGGTTAGGGACTAACATGCTGAAGAGGAGCTCCACAGAGAAGGATCTGTGTGCTGGGGGGGGACAGCAGGTTTGTCATGAGCCAGCAGTATTCCTTCACTTCCTCTTGGCCCAAGAGGAACAATGGTGTACTGGGGTACATTAAAAAGAGCACTGCCAGCAGGTTGAGGGAGGTGATCCTCCCCCTCTACTCTGTATTTACCAGTAGAACCCCAAACTTCTGCCAAGGTCAATAAATCATAAAACAAAACAAAACAATACAAAGTCTCTAGACAAGCCTCACTTTCACCAGTCTGTCTATTTTGAGCTCAGAAGTTAGTGTCTGATTAAATCAGGTATTCAGCCAGAGTGGATGGATCAAAAGAATAAAAACTCACTACTTGTCTTCGTGGTATGTTCCATATTTAATTACCATCTATATTAAAAATCATGCTTTGCTCCTGATTTGAATTTTACTGCCTTCAACTTCTAAATGCAATTCTTGTTCTGTCCTTCTCAAGTACAGTGAAGAACTTTAATACTTGGTATTTCCTGTTAATCAGCATTTCACTTCAAAATCTCCTCTTCAGTCAATTAAAATATTTACTATTTACTCTAGGAAAATTTACTCTTTATTTTCATCCATGAACTCGTGTGGTTTTGGTTTTTTTTTCTTTCTTCCTTGAATTCTTTCCAATCTTTAAACATAGGCTGGATGCCTACCGTCTGTGAGGAACAGAGTGGTTTGCAGGCAGATCTTATTGAGCAATTGGACCTGGAAGCTAGGGAAGTTTTGTGATCCCTTTAGTTTAGATGGATTCACTAAATCCAGTTTAGGAATATAGTGTTTCCTCACTGAGATCTCGTATCAACCAGCAGCAATCCATAATTTCTATTCTGAATCATGGTTTTCCTGGAATATCTCTGGTTCGATAGACAAGCTCTTGATTCCTCGTTCATCATGCATCCACGGACGCTTGACTGAATTTGAGCCCATTTTATTTTCTGTTTCCCAAACACTTCAGATTGCTCTGTGTAAGTACTTCATCTTTGGAACTTACCACTCTGTTATCTTCCAGTATTTGCCAACCTTTTTTCCTTGTGTGTATCATCTGCCAGTGATATTAGCAGTAAGTAATTTATCAACTGGAATAAATACTTGCATGAAAAGAATTGTTTCCTTCTCTACATTTTCATCCAGTTTTGCTCATACTTTTTCTCATCTTTAAGAACTTCCTGAAGTAGTAAGTACATATAATACTTATTTTACTGGTTGGAAATGTTGTTTGCTCATGATCTTGCCAATATCATGTGTTGGTTCCATGGCAACACCATAACAGTATCCAAAGGAGTCATTTAATAGTGAAGCCAATATTTTTTGTGTTAGCAAATAATCATTAGAAGCTTTAGTGTTGTTCTACCACTAGTGGAATGACAGCAGCAGCATATGTCTCAGAAACCAGTCTCAAAAAATCTTTCTGTTCTTACCCAGTAACTGCTTTCTACTCTATGTTTAGTTCTCATCCTTAAAGCACTTACACTGCGTGATTTAAAAGGAGAACAGTCTGCTCTACTCACACTGCTCTATAACATTACATCTACACGACACTCTACACTAGCTTTAGAGTTTCACTCATCATTAGATTTCTTTTTTCTTTGCAAGTTTTGCTGATTGCTTATCTTCCACTGTTTCTCTCATTTTTAAATATTCTCCTTTGATTTTTGAGCCATTCAACACATTTCACTGGACATCTTATTACATCAATTCAGTATTGACTGTAAAACTTGACCATGCATTAGCTGTATTACAAATGTAATGCAAATATCCACCCACACTATCAGCTCCTGACTACCTAACATGGCTGTACTCATTGTCCTTTAAAGCTAAATAAATACATAGCTAGATAGATAAATAATTGGCAGGACTACATGCTTATTTGGAACTATTCTCAAATTATTTTTCATGACTTCCTTATTTTTTAGACATTCAATTTTACAACAATTTTTTGAGAAAATGGATTGCAATGCCAAATCTTTAAACAATAAACACCACTTTTCTATTAGTTAAATCATCTTATTTTCTTCTCTTAAATTTAGTATCTGACTCATCATGACTAAGATAACTGTACTGTTAAATAGCACATGGAAGGCATTTCAAATATCTATCCAGTATTAAACTACAACCATTTTTCAGTTAGGTTCACAAAATCACATGTATAAATTCTGTCTTTGACAGTAAGCCCTGCACTTTTTATGAAGGACTTTTATCCAAAATGCTAGGAATTTTAAAGGGAATAAATCATCTTAATTTCTAAAATTAATAGGGGCAAGATTTATTCTTAAATCATGGATACTCCTTTCTAATTAAATACAAATGTGTTTAATGCATCTCAGGAGTGTTAAGATAATAAGTAATCCTTTTCTGGAATTTAACAGCCTTGATCCCTGTCAATATTGGGTGACTAATAAAATATGATGCCAAGCATTTTTTAAATCTTTATCTTTCTCCTCTGTCTCATTAGCAAAATGAATAGGTTTGTTCCACAGGCACCATGCAATTTGGAGAATTCAATGTTGCTCAAGGACATTCCAAATAAATTTCAGCAGGTATTTCTTCATGCACTAATCATACATAAAGTAGACTTTCACATACATAAAATAGACTTCCACAATATCTGCCAGTTACCATGCTGAAGTTTTAATTTGATGTGTAAGGTTATTGCTAGTATCAGAGGCTGGAATGCCCAAAAGGTCTCCTGACCAGCAGAACTTTGTGCAGTTATCCCATCAAAGCCTATACTCCAAGCTGAGTTCCAATGATCAGTATTTGATCCACAGAACGTGTAACACTCATCCATTGTACCAGTGGTCTATCAGGAAATGCTGAAATTATGAAAACAGATTATTACATAACATAGGCCAATACTTATTTTCAGTAACAGGCTTCAGATATAGCAGGCCTTTTACCAAAAATCATGCCAATAATGTGAAATCAGCTCATTTAGTTTTAAGAGCTTAGCTTCCTTTCTTAAGTAGATACTGCGGTAAAGTAATAGCCTCCAAATGATGAAAATATGGCAGGATTCTCAAGACCTGGCATAGTCTTCTGGCATTCATATAAAGCAAAATCCATCTATGGCGAATAGAAACCAAAGCATTTGGGTGTCTCTAAGTAGTTGAGTGAAGGACTCCAGAGATTCCATACTGTCTTCCTAGTGGGAGGATAGAACGAGGAATAGGTTGTGACTCATCCAAGTCTAAGATATTTCCACATTTCTAATTTTAGGTCCTATAAGCCATACATTATACTCAAAGTATACCCACTTTGGTTGTTTTGGTGGTTTTCTTCGTTGATGAAGATGTTGAAGAGCACCGGTCCCAAGACCGACCCCTGAGGGACACTGCTTGTGACCAGCCTCCATCCTGACACAGAACCATTGATCACAACCCTTTGGCTGCGTCTAGCCAGTCGGTTCCTAATCCATCCAACAGCCCATCCTTCAAATCTGTACCTCTCCAGTTTACAGAGAAGGACGTGGTGAGGGACCATGTCAAAGGTCTTCAACTTGTTCAACCACTGAAGATGCCTCCTTTGCCTAGTCGAGTACGCCCTGTTCTCCTACATGCTGAAAATGAGAGGATCAGGCTGAAATAAGACATCAGGACAACTCCCAGCCTTATCCACACTACTTTGGAAGTGTTGATATTCATCCTCTTATCTCGTATGATAATGGTCACCAACCCCATTTCACATCAACAATGGGGTCATGCATGGCTCAACCACGACTATGATCTGACTGAGGAGTGCACCTTCTCCCTGGCCCAAGGAGGTAATAATACATTTAGCTTTGCTTTAGTGTCCCTTGGTTTTCCTGTTTCTAGCTAATTTCCCATTTTCCACATAATCTACATTGATGTGGCTGTTGCAGTCAGGCTTTTCCAAAATTCTCGTCCCACCTTAGCCAGAAAAATACATAAAGCTCTACACATTGTGTGACAAATTCAAGAGCTTCTGGTGAGCTCACCACAACATGTTGACTCTGTATCATCTATGAGAAGACAGAAGACTGCAGAGCTTCTAATGGGGCACACAGACAAGAGGTTTCTCCAATTTTAAAAGCAGGTACAGCATTCATTCATTATTCTGCGAAGCCTGTTCCCTTCCAAGTGGTTACTGATAAGCTTGCAGCATCTATTTTAACTATTTTCAATGCTGTTAAGGTTAAAAGGAGTCATCTGTTTGAGACAGATGGTCTTTTGTTTCTAAATCATGTTGTTCTGTTATTAATCACATATGTAAAGGAGAGTGCAAAGTTATTGAGGTTTCATTGGGAAACTTTGATAGAAACGAGATATTTCATCCTGAATAGTAAAAACCATGGGAAATAATTCACCAGTTTGTTTTCACTGGTAAAGCATTGAGTTCCATGCTCCCAGAATTACCATAAATAGAAAATTATTTCAGACCTACGTGCTGCCCCATTGTGCATTTAACACCTGGTTCTCATCAACAAAAGAAGAAAACAACCAACCTCTTTCAGATGAGTCTTCTTCATTCTTCAACTCTATTTCCAAAGTGACATTTCATCTCAAAAGCATTCAGGAAATCTGTGAAGGAAATAATAATTGAACATTGCTGTTTTCCCAAATTATACTGTTTGTATTTTCCTTTGTAGTGGTGAAAGCAGAATCTTAGAATGCTATGACCTTTCCAGGCTCTCTTCACCCTATATGAAATGTACCCTTCACTGGTACATACTTCCATTCTTCTTATTTTTCAGTCAAATAACTCTGACAGAAGCCTCAGATTTCTACTCTGTGGTCTGAAGAACTATGAATGAATCAAAACCTATTCTGTCTGCTCATGTCATGAAATGTATCACATAATTTGGCACTAGTGAAGTAATCCCACCAAGGATACTGTACAATTCAAAGCTCCCCACACGTGATTTATTTTTATATTGCTGCAGACTAGTAATCTCCAAAGCGCTTCTGAAAACCCAAGAGCTGATATCACTTCAGCACTTTGAAAAAGTACCTCTTGGGTTGTAATGCTGATTCTGCCCAGCTTTGTTCTTCTTTGATTTAGTTCAATTACCCCTCCAGCAATATTGATAAAACAGTACATGGCCAGAAGGACTTGGGGAAAATAAAACAGTGAAAATAAAAAACAAAATTGGAATGAATTCTCTGGAACAGTTTGTGTTCACACAACAGCAGGAGCAGAACAGGCTGCCCAGAGAGCTGTAGATGCTCTATCCCTGGAAGCACTCAAGGCCAGGTTGGATGGGGCCCTGGGCAGCCTGATCTGGTGGCTGGCAGCCCTGCTCATGGCAGGGGATGGAACTGGATGATCTTTAAGGTCCCTTCCAACCCAAGCCCTTCTACGATATAACTGAGCAGAGTGAGTCACTCCAGCTATCAGTTAGAGAGAAAAGTTCTTGTGAACTACGCCATACACTCAAAGCAATCACAAATTTGGTTTTTTTTTTTGTCTGGCCTATCCCATTTGGAGTACTGAGAGTAACAGAAAATGTGAGAAACTATACTGCCCATTTTCTTTACACACACCTAGTCCTCCTAGAGAATTAATGAGTCAAGAAATAACTACAGACTTCAAATAATAATTCCTGTCTTCTCATGGAGTAAGAAATACTTCTCATGGAGTAAGAAATACTTATGCACAATGTCAGCAGGACAAGCTGATGGCATTTTTGGAAGAATCTATTTAAAGGTTCGCTCCTGCAAAAAGTTTTGAAGTGTATGTTTTAAAATTTTCATGAGTGTTTATATATTACATTGTATGCATACTTACATAAATACACACACATCATGTATATCTATGTGTGTGTGTGCTTATTTTTATTTAAAGTTCTCTGAAATACATTGTTATCCTGCAACAAAACTAAACTGCATGGAATATAGCATAGCACAGCGTCCTCCACAGGATTTCTCTACAAGCATCAAAATACATTGATAGCTACACTGAGTTAATTTGAATTAAGGTATTTATTTTCCTTTCTTTGACAAAATCACTATCTACTGACTTTACTATGGATGGTGTTTTTGCCTTTGTAAAGAAGCAGCAGCTTATAGTATTTTTTAAATGAGTTTGTGCGAGTATGTATCTAAAACTCTTTAACATGTTTTAATGAATTACAAAAACTGGCAAGTTTAAGTAATATAAACTGAAAAAATACTCTACTGAAATACAGATAAAGTGTTACCTTAGCTATTTCCCTTTGTTACATGCATCACTGCATTCACACAGTCATGTACCCCAGATCTGTGTCTTTACCAAAGACACACTATGGAAAAAAAAAAAGGGGGGAACTTTAACTACACAGAAATATATTAAGAACTTCACAATGTGACCTGTAGTTTTTACTGAAATAAATTAATGGATGGCATGCAGATGCCAAGATTAAACAGAGCAGTAACAAAACATTAGTAAGCAGTTCTAATGTAATTAATTTTTGATATATTACAATTTTTAGCATGTAATTATTTTTGAAGGAACTGCAGAGTAACATTGGATTGTGTGTTTATTCCAACTAGTTACTAAAGAACAAAATGTGACAATATTTTGAAATTCTATTGCAGAATAATACTGAGTTGTCTGTCACAAATAATGACGCCAAGATTTCCCTCATCTGATAATCAGTTTCAGTGATTACCTACTAAAAGGTCAATGCTTGATACTACAAAATCCCCTGATCAGCCTAGAATCCAAGTGGGCATTGAAATGTGCTATATAAAGCACCGAGGATTGCAGTGACCTTGAATCTGTTTCCTTATTGCTGGAGGCTGGGATTGTTCCATGGCTACATTCCCAGTCTGCATCAAGAGGCTGGTACTAACATCAATCTTTAACACCGGTCTTTAAAACAATTTTTGATGTTGGCCTTGAATAGGTCTAATAATTTTGCTTAATCACCTCTGTTCCTACACAAAAACTGGAATCTAGGCTGACTTCTAATTTTTCATTCTTGTGAAATCCAGCCACAGGCTTCCTGTCTGCCATCAAATATCTGGAATCACAATTAGACAAAATATGTCAGATGCCCTGTGACACCCAATCATCTTTATTGCATAGAAGTTCACTTTCAAGCTTAGAGTAGAACAAATTCCACTTGGCTCAAAGGTCTGTACTTCCAAAGAAAAATGAGAACACTCATATGCATATTTAAATATGCAGATGAGATGTATCCAATTTGCATTGTCACCTAATGAGAATGACCTTTTCTGCTGAGCAGAAACAGCAATTGTTGAACTTGAGCATGTGAAAGTTGCGGTTAAATACAGAATTCCAAATGTCCATCTAAATAGATCAACTGCTTGCTTCTCTTAATCAAAAATAATCATGGTCATATTGAACCCTAAATCATAGAATCATAGGATGGCTTGGGTTGGATGGGACCTCAAAGATCGTGGAACTCCAATCCCCTGCCATTGGCTGGTTGCTACCCAGCAGATCAGGCTGCCCAGGGCCCCATCCAACCTGGCCATGAGCACCTCCAGGGATGGGGCATCAGCAGCTTCTCTGGGCAGCAGTGCCAGTGCCTAACTGCCCTCTCAGTGAAAAATCCCAGTGCTTCTTCATCTTTAGGGAAATCCAATTAGGTTCAGTACCTAAATTTTGCTACTTAGATCTATTTTCTCGTAACACTTCTTGCCTAGCACCCTTCCTATTCACCACTCTTTACAAAGAACATCTAAACAGTTCTTTCACCATGAATGTGGTGCATGTTAACACATAGCATATTTATAATTATTTAGAAAAACTAAATTCAAAGGAAGGGATTAAGTGAGTTGCTCAGGGCTGCAAAGAGGCAGTTAATACGGCAAGACTGGAACTCAGTTTGACCTTGGTTTTGATCCTGTGTTCAAATACATTAGATCAAGTTTTTAGCAATACTCGAAATGCAAAAAAGCCATGATCGATTTACCAAGCAGCATTAGAGTCATGTAACCTGTGTTGTTCTATTTCTGTGAATGCCGAAGAAGGAAAACAACTCCTGCATGTAGGCAGCTCACCTGTAGGCAAATAATATCAGTATTATGGCCGTTTTGTTACTAAACCTTTAGTTACCCTCTGTACTGAAACAAAAGGTCAAACTGTCAGTATGCTTGCCTTCCTCTAGAGCACACTCTTTTCATCTACAGACCACAAAAATAGGCAGTAATATTACAGCACACAGGTAATAAATAGGTCTTAGAACTGGAATCTCTCACATGCATGATTGGGAATTAAAGAAATGAGAATTCAAGCAAAACATCTTGGCATACCTTATAGGAAAAGGCACAATTATATATTCTTCCTGTTTCTTTTTCATTAGGGGACTGCAGAATCCTCCCATAATAGATCAGGACTCCATACTGTGAGAATTTAGAAATACCTAATGAAAATATGGCACCTACAGTTATGAATTTACAACTGCCAGTGTAAGATTAAGAATAAAACCCTTCCAGTTATTTCTGTAACTGTAATATTCTACACGATACTAACACATACCCTCTTTTCCCATGGTTATATACAGGAGCAGAGTGCAGTAAGTTTAACAGCACCATTCTGTGAATCCAGACAAATAAGTGTTGTCCTAAAAATAGGTATCTTACCTTCCACATCAGTAAGGAAGGAGAAAATTCATACTGAGAAAAGAAATTCCAACTATACAGAACCAGTCAGATCCCCAGATGTGCCACACATACACAGCTGTGTAGAGCCTTTTTCTTTATATTAGTTTACTTGTCAGCATGCTATTTGTGCAAAATTATTCAGGAGAGCAAGAGACAGAAACCTCATGATAAACACTGCAACTATACTGAAAGGGGTTTTGTAATTGTTCATGTTTTCACCTGTGTTTCACAACCTATTTCATATGTGGCACAGGTGTTAATACAGATGGGCGCAACAGAAAGACCAGCTGTACTTGTAGAGTAATGAATTCTCATTTAAATCAACACGGGAACTAACTGTCCCACCAGCAGGATATCCTGACACAGTACATTTTTGTAATCTGCTAATGGTGCCTTTTCATAACTCATTTAGCCTAGTTGCAGCCTGTACTGCCATTGGAAAGGGCACTTTCCTTTCCTACTGCTGTCTACCTCTTTCTGCAGCCAAAAACAAAACCAAAAAAAAAAACTGATCCAGGACAAATAACAGCTTATTAGTTACATTTGATCAAATCTTGGATTTGTGGATTATGCTGTAAGACCTGGTGTTAGCATAAATATGGGTAAGGAAATGTATTGCCAGGACAAGTAAAGCAGAATGATGTTTTGCAGCTGAAAAAAAAAAAAACAAAAAACAAAAAAAAAGTTGATCTGTAAAGATAGAGATTGTCTGAAAGAGACATTACCAGATGTAGAAGTATATCAGAGTGGCTTCCAGAGTCAGGTATGTTCCAGACTCAAACATGAGGTTGTTAAAATTGGTTTCACTGCCCCGTCCTTTGGGCAGCAAAATGCCAAATACTGTCTGGATGCCTAAAACAATTTCTGCAACTGCCATGCAAAGCTGCCTCTTGAATCAGCGGAGATCTCACCATCTGGTCAATGGAGACTGGGGTGCTGTCCATCTCATTCTGAAACTGAAGTTAAAAATGAGTTAGATGAGTTTTCCTCTTAAAGTGACTCCATCTTGTCTGTCAGAGCTAAATCAGTGCTGCTACTTCAAAGCACTTTGTGAGAACAGTCAGGGAGGAAAAGGCTTTGTCAGGCTGGAATGTTCTGATGATGGTGGACATTATCAACATCTTGCAAGGATATAGATTAAAACTGGCGATGATTATAAAGTCATTCATGAGGGTAGAAGTATTATTTCTAATCCACACCTACTCACTAATCCAGCTTTCAGCACAGTCACAGTTGCATCAGCAAATCACAGGGTGTTATCCCAAAATGACAGAGGTACAAACTGGCCGTCACATGGTGGATGAAGACGTGGCTGCTGAGAGAAGGAAACAAGGTACATACAGCCTATGGAAAACCTCATTCACAGGGCACGTTGGAGCATGGAATTGACCTGGATGTATCCAGAGGAATCTCACTTAGCCCTTCCAGGCAGAGATCTCAGAAGCCTGAGTTAGTGAGTATAACATCACAAAGCATGAGAAGATATTTCTAAGTCATTTTACATGTAACATAACTAAGATTAGATTAATATCTCTCAACAGCAGACATCTACAATGATTTTTAGCTGGATTGATCTCCGCAGACTCTCTTTATAGTCACTGTAGATTACACAGTGATTAATCTCTTTCTAAAACAGTTCCTCACCTCTAGAAGCTGCTGCTTCTTTTCTTTGAGTCAAGACCCTAGGTTAATTTGCTCAACTGTAAACATCTATTTGCAGATAACTAAAGTTAGCTGGTAAGATTCCATCTTCAAGGCATGCAGCGACTAGGAATCCAGTCTTGGGAGAAGCCTGAGAAGTTCAGATACTTTGATTTGCTTAAGGCTCTGCTGAGCCCTCTGCTTTCTATTTAAACTGCAATAGACATAAATTTCATAATTTGCTTGCAAGCAAAGAGAAGAAAGTCTCTAATTAGAAATGCCATGTTCTAGTTATAGTTGAGCAAGTAGAGTTCCTGAAAAAGAACTGTATATAAATTAATACTATGTCAAGAACAATAACATAAGGAACATATAGGAACAGATATTAAGATGTAGAATAGCAACCAACAAGCATAAATTGGTATTACTGTTACAGCATATGTTACCAGATCCAAAGTTTGCTGACATCATGGAAAGGCTTCCAAGTCCCTGATTGTGCCTTGACTCGGATACATATCTTGTTTTGTACGTTTAACAAAGCTGCAGGAATAATGAAGTAAGACTTTTGGTAATAGTTAAGAACACCCTCTGAGCTAAAAAAAACGCTGCTGGAAATTGTCTCTGAATACAATTTACTTACCCTGCATGTTAAAAGACAGTGCTAGCAGTGGGATGAACAGTAACACTGAACATCACTACTGGGGAATTGCTCCTGTGAGTGACATGGTACTTACTGCCAGCACTTTCACTTTTTATAGGTAAATGAATAGGTAAAAGGTGATTTGTTGAACTCATGCAGTATCTATTCCAGAGTACCACTCCTACTTTCAAGCATTATTTTTTTTAAAGTTGCCTTATCAGAATTAAACAACAAAAATACAAACAGATTGATCGTCAAGGAAGAGAGTTACAAGCAATATGTTGAAGCTAAGTAATTACAAATAAAAGGAGAAAGAACAGAGGAAAAAAGAAATGTTCCTTGTTAAATATTTACTTCATCTCTGATGAAAATTGCCTTGTCAATGACAGTATAATACAAGTGTTCTTTAGGTAAGGTCAACTTTCAGCATATACTTAAGTCTTCTATAGAGGCATTTCATTGATTATATAAATGTCATATAGGAAATGCAAAGTACCATAATGTGGGAGTTTGATCGATGATGTTATCCTGATTTATAACTGTGTATTTTTGGACTGCGATGTGCACAAAGCACTAATTTAAAACCTCATTCTAGTTGCAACCTACCTCTTCCTTTTAATAACAAGAAAGTCATCTGATTACGTTCTTTCAGTTATCCTCATGTCACGTATTAGATAATCTCCTTATAGTTTAAAACTAAAAACGCTAATGGAATGGGGAAATGGGATTTTGCTTTCACACATTATACCTGTCTTTTTATGCTTGCCTTTCAGATCATTTATCTAAATAATAACCTTCAGTGCCCACTCCTTCCTTCCAATGAACTAAAACACATTAATGATTAAAGCCAGTGAAGACATCTTCTCCCTGATCTAATTTTGCCTGCTGAGTTTACCACTTCCAGCTCCTACTTTCCTACTTCTTTTTTGGAGGGAAGGTGGGGGGGGAAGTTACTGACTTGTAGAGCTACTCCTATGATTAAGTCCTAGTTTGTTTCAATTAAAACAGCCTGTGTTAGTTTACACAAACTGTAGATTGTCTTTAATGAATATCACCAGTGAGCGGTGACTGAAAGGGCATTGATTTCAGGTACTAAAAGACAGAAGCGATAAGAAAAACTCAGCAAACAGCTTTCGATCAGAAAATCTGCTGGGACAGCCTAAAAAAGAGAAAGTAATGTGCACCTGCACGTGAAGGTGCTGCAGGTGGTAGCTTCTGCTGGCAAATTTGGAGATAAAGGAGGAGGCATTTCAATGGTCTTAGTGTCAGAATGAGGGAAGATAAGTCATCTTGTACAAAAGAAAAATGACTGGCCCAGGGCCAGATGCAAAGACTGTGGAAATTCTGGAACTCCCAGGACAGAGTATCTGTGTAGTTCAACTTCCATTATGCCTGACTTAAGACTTTCTTTCTGAAAAGAAAAAGAAAAAAAATCTCAGCAACAGAGATGTGTCTTTAAAGCAGTAAGGAAATAACTTCTCTCACCTACCAATAACTTCTGAGGCAGATGGAACTGAAGTACATTTGAAGAGCCATCAACTTTGTACTGATCTGAGACTTTGGAAAACATATTCCAGAGGATAAACATCCTTTCACAGAAAATCTCTCCCAGCAGCCCTTCTTTTTCACATAAGAACAAATGTCAGTTCTGCTGACCACAGTGGTGGCAATATGACATGGGAGTGAACAGTATCTCAAGTAGGCAGGAGCCATGTTAGAAAGTCACAACTGTCTGAAGGGAGCTCACACTGTTCTGCTGCTCTTCTTGCTCTGAATAAATTCATCCTGGTACTAACTTTTCAGACCGTAGAGTCAAAACTTTGGCTTTGGATTTAAAGAGATATTCTTACATGAATCAGGCAGTTTTCTCCATTGATAAGAACAAAGAATGACCCTGTGAAATCAACCTAAAAGTCTTCCTGGAACAACATAGATATTTCCTGTGCTGATAAATTGCAAGCTATTCTCAACAGTGGCAAATTACAAAAGAGCAAGATCTGTGTAATATAGACACTAAGTAACATCTTCATGACTTGTGGGAGGTGACCAGGAAAAACAGCAGACAGATGGCTAAAGGACGGGTATCCAAATCATTCTGCAAGGAAAAAAATAAAAAGCAAATCCATGAATAAAATTTAATAGCAAAAGGCATCTGCTAACAAAGCTTATCTCAGCAGAGAGCAAAAACAACCGGAAGCAACAATTCTATACGAAGTTTCATTGCCAGAGAATCATGCCATTATGTTCAGTTTAATTCTAAATACAAAACCTGCCCTTACTGCTTGTTCTCTGCTGTGGGATCGCTGTCAAAACAAAGAACAATTACAAAATGTTCCCCTAGTTCTGAATTCAGATTTGCCAAGTGATGCTGATATGATGCAGAGATTTAAATGTGAAATTTGTACAATGGAAAGTGAATTTCTCCTCTTCCGTTCAGATGACACAAGAAAGTTGGAACAGGTTTAAGAGCTTCTTATAATGTCATGACAAGAAAACTGCATTTACTACATACTAGAAGCCAAACTGGTAAATGTAAAACAGTAATCCACAATGTTCTAGAGCAGTTATCTGAATTACTTGTTATAATGTATTTATCCAGATACAGCATCCCTAGATTTACATGATAAATTAATGTATGCAGATCGTTATTTCTTTCAATACAGCATTTTCTAGATGATTACTTCTCAAATTCTGCTTTACCTTAATTCTTAGAAAGCGTTTGTAACAAGTGATGATTATTCTACTTCTGTATTTTTTGCTAAAGCAGCATGTCCATTTTTCACCCAAATTTTGGATTATATATTCAGCAAAATGCATGTTTTCCTCTGATGCATGAACTGCTGGTGATTATGTAGGTGGCAAATATTGAATGCATTCTCTTTCTTTGAAGAAACATGAGATTTCCCATTATCGGAAAGCTCTGTTGCCCTGAATGACAAATTACACAATGAGACAGAAGGAGGATGCAAATCTTAGTTTTAAAAGCATCCAATATTTGCTCAAATTATATTCAGCTGTATTTATCTACCATTCTGGCATGCTGATGGAATAGTATTATCAATAAATCTATAAATAGGATGCAAAATGCATGTGAGCTGTCTGTGCATGAAGAAAGAGCAGAGCAGCAATAAATTAGAGCATAATATATAGTTTAAAATGTAGCAAAAGGAGTGCCTCGACAAATCAACGCAACATATTTTGTCACTGAGAGGGAGAGATTCATTATACATCAGCCTTGAGAATGCTGGATTTCTGAAGCATGGGGTCATCTAGGACACATGATGTCATTGAGAGAGTATGGAAACATGCATAAAAAAGCAAAAATAATCTGCAGAATAATAATACCATGTTAAATTTTCAGCTAAAACTGAAGTTCTCTCCACTACTTAATTGCTCAAGAGAGTTCAGGAATGCAACAAGAGAGAGAAAAAAAAATGAAGCCTGACTTCCTATGGATTTGGTACCCACATGAGATTCAAGACTGATCCTCATTCTGAGCCTGAGTCACGTGCGCGGAGTTTCCTTTGCCTGGATTGTCTGTGATGTATATTAACGTCTAAGTTTTGTTTAGCTGAGAAACTCTTTCCCCTACAATGGAAAATCTGATAAATCATAAAATTTGGAGAAAGTCTGTGTCTTGGAGAACTGTACTGTCTTTGGGAACTGCCAAACATGACTGAAACTCACCATTAGATTTCAAAGTTGGCTAGAGGAGAGGACAGAGTCATGGGGCCAAACAAATATACCCAGCAGATTACATAAGCACAGGGTGAAGAAAAAAAGAAACTAAAAATAAGATCAAGCTGCCAATTGGTTTTCCTGCTGACAGCAGCAAAGTGACACAGGACATCTAATTCCTTCTGTTCACAGAAATGACAGACAAGTTGTCATCTACTTTGCCTGTGGCTTTAGGCCACCAGTCCCCAGGAGTGGCATCATCACATCCCACTGCCATAGGGGAAGTGCCCCAGAGACATTGGCAGCTGATGTCAGTGTTGCCTTTGGCATGCTTAGAAAAAGACACTGGAACTTGGCAGTGTGGTAAAGAGTTTAAAATAAGGAATGGGGAAGGTCGTGATGAGCCTGGGGATGCTGAACTCTGGGCTGTGGTGTCGAGAGGCCACAGGAACCTCCTGCCTGCTTTGCTGGAGGCAGGGCCTTGAACTATGGTTATGAGGAAGGAATTGTTCGCTTCCCTTTTGTAATGTAAGCACCAACCATATTTAAACTAGGGAAAAAATGCAAGCTGTGGGACAAAAGGATAGAGTACAGCCCTGCTGAAAAGGACCTGGGGAGGTGGTGGATGGCAAGCCAGACATGAGCCAGCAGTGTGCCCTTACAGCCTAGAAAGCCAACTGTATCCTGGGCTGCACCCAAAGCAGCGTGGTCAGCAGGGAGAGGGAGGGGATCCTGCCTCGCTACTCCGAGCTGTGAGACCTCACCTGGAGTACTGCATCCAGATGCGGAGTCCTCAGCACAGGAGAGACATGGACCTGTTGGAGAGTGTCCAGAGGAGGGCAACAAAAACGACCCAAGGAATGGAACATCTGTCCTACAAGGACAGGCTGAGAGAGCTGGGGCTGTGCAGCCTGGAGAAGAGAAGGCTCCAGGGGGACCTGAGAGCAGCCGTTCAGTATCTAAAGGGGCTGTAAGACAGAAGGGAACAGATGCTTTAGCAGGATCTGTGGTGACAGGACAAAAGGAAATGGTTTCAAACTAAAATGAGAGATATAGACTGGATATAAGGAAGAAGTTTTTAACAGTAAGGGTAGTGAGGCACTGGCACAGGTTGCCCAGAGAGATGGATGCCCTGTCCCTGGAGACACACAGGGTCAGGCTGGACGGGGCTCTGAGCATGTGATGGAGCTGTAGGTGTCCCTGTTCATTGCAGGGATAGCCTTTAAAGGTCCCTTCCAATTCAAATGATTCTATGATGATTCTACGATAAATACCTGAAGCACAGGAGTCAAGTGGAGGGGGCCAGGCTGTTTTCAGTGGCGCCCAAAGAGAGGACAAGGGAAACACTTCACTGTGAGGGTGGCCCAGAGAGGTGGTGGACTCTCCTTCCCTGGAGATCTAAGACCCGCCGGGACACCTTCCTGTGTAACCGACCATAGGGAACCCGCCGCAGTGGGCTGGACTAGATGATCTCCAGAAGTCCCTTCCAACCTCCACGATTTTGTGATTTCGGTTCCGTGACCGCTACGGATTGAATGGCTTTAGAACGTGCTTCGAACGGGCTGCCACACGCCCCAGGAATCGCCGCTCCCGCCCCGCCCCGGCCCAGCAGGGGGCGCCGCAGCCCCAAACGGCGGCCGGGAGGCGGAAGTGAAGCATCGCTGTTCCCCAAGATGGCGGCGCCAAGGCGCGGCGTGGCTCAGGGCAGGATGAAGCGGCCGGCCGGACGCGCTCGCCGCGGCGACGGGAAGCTGGACAGGCTGCGGCTGGCGGTGCAGGAGTTCGTGCAGGCGGCCGGGGATCAGCTGCCTCCGCAGCACCCGCTGAAAGGCTCAGAGAGGCCGAGCCGAAAGAGCCGGCGGGACGCGAGGAAGGAGAAGCGCAGGCTGAAGCGGAGCCGCCGCCGCCTCCTCCGACGCGGAGAGACGGGAGACGTCCCCGCCGCGCTGGTCCGGCCGGCTCCCGCTGCCCGCCCCAAGGCTCTGGCCTCGCCCGCCGCCGCTGAGAAGAAGCAGCCGAAACCGCCGCAGCAGAAGAAGATACCGCCCCCGAAAGCGTCGCTGCCACCGGTAGCGGCCCCACGGCCGTCTGCCGCCGCTTCGTCGAGGAAGCGGGCACTGCTGGAGGCCAACGAGGAGGAGGAGAGGGAGATCCGGCGCCTGGAGCGGCAGCTGAGGCTCGGCAAGCGCCGCAGAAAGAAGGGGGAGGCCGCGGCCGAGGAGCTGCCGCAGAGCTTCCTGCGGGACGGGCTGGGCTACGTGCTGGGCGCCCTGGGCTCCGGCGCCGGCCTTGCAGGGCTCTGCCACAGCAGCGACGAGGAGGAGAGCCCGGAGCAGGGGGGGCGCAGGGAGGACCCTGAGAAGGCTGAGGAGAACCCTAAGAAGGCTGAAGAGGACTCCGAGGAGCTGGTCGAGGCCTCTGACAGTTTCGAGGGGTCAGATGGAGAAGGGCAGTGGGACAGTGAGAGCTCATCCCCCGAGGACATTGGGGTGCCTGAGAGAAGTGAGGCCTCAGACCCGGAGGAGGAAGAGCAGGAGGTAGGGAGCTGCCTTGAAATAATGCAGACTTGCTTCTCAGAGTACATGCAAAGCAGACCTGACGTCACTTCTGCAAAGCGCTGGTGTTTGCTGTCTGACCAGTGTGGAGAAGCGATGGTGAAAACCATGCTGGGTCCAGCAGCAGCAGCATTGACTTCTGAGCTTCTGCCAAGTCCTAAAGGCACATGCTGACACATTGCACCCTAACACACAAAGCCTTGTTTGTATACACAAAACAAATAAAAGGAACAAAAGTGTCACCATCCCAGAGCCAGATTAAGCACTTCCTTAAGATTGTAAAGAGCCTATAAAACAATGAATATGCATTGGAAATTGGAGTTCCTTCTTCCTGTGGATCCCAGATATTCTGCTTGTGTTTGGCTTTATAGTGCAAGTGGAGGAGAGGAAGCCAAACATTATTTAGCCACATGGCACTGAGTTAATCTGATAGCACCACTGCAACTGAGGCTTTCATCTGTGGGGGTTTCTGTTGTCTGTCTGGTTAAACCAGAGACCTAAGACATCAGTTTTATTAAAAGTAATTTAGTTTAATTCACGTGAAGGGGAGAGGTAGGTTCTTTTGCTTCTCTCAAGCTGATCATAAGCAGTAACTTGCTGCATGCTTTTTTCCTGAATAAGATTGTTCCTTTGGCATTACTGTATGCTTCATAAAAAGTGATATATTAATCTTAAATAGAAATGTATACTTAAGTTCAAATGTTTTAAATACTAATCTCATCTGCTGATGGTTTTCTTGATAAGGATCATAATCACGGTGCTACAAAGTACATTCCCCCTCAAGTGAGAAAAGCTCAGGAGGCACTCGATGACAAGAAGAGAGAAGAATTGGGAAGACTGAAGAAAGTGGTGAATGGTCTCATTAATAGGTAATGTAATAAGGACAAGTCATTAATCTTTCTGATTCTATGTGACAGTGCTCATCATTCAAAGTAAAGTGGCATGGATGTGAGCTTTTGTCTTTGCAAAGTGTTTTTAAGTTGGCAGCCGTGTCTGCTATCTGTAATAATAATTATCTTTGTTGATAGAAATTCTTCAAAGTTGGTAGTTACAGAAGTTGAAAAACCTAGAAAATAAATTTAAGATTGGGCTGAATTCCACGCAGCTGCTGCCCACAAGTGCTAGCTATAATTCTCCAAGTGTCAATTTCAGTATACCTATTTAAAAAAAAAAACCCTAAAGTGGGAGATCCCTACTATTCCCTCACCAGTGTGCTGTGTTAAAATTGAGTAAAACCAGATTTTGAGGTTTTAGTTTAGTGAACACAGCAAAATACAAGAGGTCCATTACATTCACTTTCTCGTTTTAGAGGAACTAGATGGGCTTAAGAACAGGTTGCAAGTTGGATACCTTGAAAATGATGGGACCATACAAAGAGGCAAAATAGCAAACATTGAATTTTGTTTCTCAACAGGTTGAGTGAGCCAAATTTGTCCTCCATCAGTGGACAGCTGGAAGAGCTCTACATGGCCAACAGCAGAAAGGACATGAATGAAACTCTAACAGGTATCCTTATGAATGCTTGTGTCACTGCAGTTGCCATGCCTGCAAGACTGATGATGGAACATGTCCTTTTGGTCAGCGTTCTTCACCATACAGTAGGAACTGAGGTAATTCTTGGGGCTGGGACTAATACTGTTGAATGATACAAGTTGGGGAGCATATTGATACTTTGAGTGCCTTGCAGTTTCTGATTGTGTGTCACTATATAGTATCTGTAGTTGAACAGATATTCTCATATGCTCAAGAGAATATTGTGCACTGTGTATACAGGTAAGAAAGACTCTGCAGTTACAGGAGTCCTTCCTCATCAGCGGAAAGAGTCCCTTTCATTCTTTTAAAGCCCAGTTGTGTAAATCACAGCTAGGTATTAATGACACCAAAATGTCAAAAACTTAAGGAATTATGGCAGCTTTCTTAGAAGTTGAGGCTTTTTTGTGTTTTTAAAGTTAATGGATAATTTAGACAGTGTGTCTTGCTTAGTGTCAGAAAACTGAAGTTACAAAGGAAATATTTGAGCTAATTTTAATGACATTTTCTTTAGAGAATTGAGGTGTTTCAGCAGAGTATTCCATCTAATTACATTCTCATCCTACATCTCAGTGCACAAACTGTGTTGATGCAAGTTCTTTGTTATGTATTTGTTGGCCCAAATAACAACTGGCCTCTGAAGCCATATTAAATATCAGATGGATGCAGTTACACCAACTTCCCTATGCAGCCTTGCTGTTAAACTTTTTGTTTCTCTGCTTCCTGGAAAGCTGTTGTTAATACAAGTAATGCATGATACTATAATGCCACTTTAAGAGGAGAAATGTAATACGCTCAGAAGCTGAAACTTACTAGAATACTGTGTAATAGGCAGCTGATACTAAGGCTGTCTTCTATACTAACGACCCTCTTTCTCAGCACCTTTGATGATAACTGTTCTGTATGTGAAGAGGCAAAACTGTTTCTAACAAGTTCTCAGCAATACTAGGCAAAGCATTCACAGGTAGGCCAATAGCTATATACAGAAAGAAGAACAGAACTCACCCAGCTGGTGAAGAGGCTTTCTAACTATGTATACTCCTGAGGAAGCAGCCCAGGTCCAAGAGATGCTCTCCTTTCAGTGGCTGGTCCTTATATGAGCCCAGGGGGGGGCTCCATCCTGGATCCTCCCCTTCTGGTCAAGTGGGGAGTGCAGGTGCAAACAATTTACCTGTGCTCCCTGAGCCAGCCACACCCCTTTACCAGGTGCTCAATCACCAGTTCAAGCTGTGTCCTGACAGTTCCCCTACAATAAGTTTGTAGCATTTAACTATATTATGAAATGTCGTAGGGTTTTTTTCCATAAAATAAATCTAGTGTATGCATTACACACAAGTGTAACGCAATTTTGGATTAGCTTGGTCAGTGCAAAAGTTAAGATTTTAGTGGCTGTGTGTATACATTAGTGCAGTGGGATTGCTGGATAGTTTAATCTCCAGTTACTGGAGGTTTAGCCTGCAAGTCAGTGCTACTGCCAGGATGTACAGACAAAACAAGATAAAAAACAAAACAACCAGCAAATATTACCACAACAGTAATGGTGAGGAGAGTGGGTTGAGGGGAGTCGTGTTTGAACCCTAGCAGTAATGTGTTCATTACCTAACTACACTTTGATAAGCTTTTTAATTCCAGTCTTTAGCATTCATTTTTTCCTCATAAATATAGATTCTGGGATTTTTTTTTAGCTGTACCTCTGACAGCTGGCTGAGCCTTATTCTTACTTTAAAATCAGCTTAAGCTCATGCTCTGCAAGTGAGAACTTGTTATGTTCAGTTTTGTTTTACTTCACCACCTATTAAATATTTGGTTTGGAATGCTAAACTATGATGCATTTGGTTTTGGACATGCAGCTTTTACTGGATAACTGGTTAGCAGTAACAACATGCTACTGTGGCAGCAGGGGAGATGTTTGTGAAAAATGTGTGAGCAAATTGTGATGTGTGTGTACTGTAACTTCAAAACATTTGCTTTTTTTTGCACAGACTTTAAAAGGCATCTGTGTGGCATATGTGAGGTTAAGTAACATATGCTTTAAGAAAACGTGACACAATTATATATATATAGTACATCTGTATTTGTTGATAGGAAGAACAATGTTTCTTTAAAATTAATAATATCAGTGCCCTGAAATGAATGTGTTGCAGATGTCTGTAAAATCTCCTAATGTTTAAATGCTGACTATTTTTTTCCTTGATGGAACTGTTGCCAGGTCGGTGCTCACTTTTTGGAAGCTGTGGTGAAGAAATTTGATGAACTCAGTCGCAGTGATGCTGAAGGGAAAGAATGTGAAAATCTGCTTGCCTTGATTGCCCATCTTTATAATTTCCACGTAGTTCATTGCCTGCTGATCTTTGATATTCTGAAGAAACTTGTTAGCAGTTTCACTGAAAAAGATATTGAACTCATTTTGTTTCTTCTGAAAAACGTGGGCTTTTCCTTGAGAAAAGATGATGCATTGGCTTTGAAGGACCTGATCAGTGAAGCCCAGAGCAAAGCAAACGCAGCAGAGAAGGATCTTAAGGATCAGACTAGGGTATGTGTATATTAAAGATTTTCTTTTCTGAATCAGCCTTGCCAAGTATTTGGGTACATGTGTTAATCTACCAAAATGCTTTCTGCTGTACTCCAGGTTCTCAGTTAGAGCTCAATCATTGCATTTAGTTACTTACTTTCTCCTTATCTGTCTTTCAACTGGTGAAACTAGAACTGTTGCATGTATTGCACAATGGATAATTCCTCTGTTTCATGTTACTTTTTGCACTTCAAAAAGTTTGGTCTTTAGCAGCTAAGACTTTGAATTCAAGCTTGAACCCAATGAATACAATAGGAGTTAAAGTAAACATCCTTCTCTGTATTTGTATCCATGCCATCTGAATTTCAAAGTACATTGCCAGATCAGATCCTTATTCCCACAGAAGAGTATTTTCAAAACACATTTTCTACTTTATTAAATGAACTTGCAGCAAGTAATTCATATGAATATTTCTTTTCCCTGTAGGTTCGTTTTATGCTAGAGACCATGTTGGCACTGAGGAATAACGACATGCGTAAGATTCCCGGTTATGATCCTCAACCAGTTGAAAAACTCCGCAAGTTGCAAAGAACATTGGTGAGAACTTTCTTGACAGATATAGCATAGCTGCTCTTACACTACAGATAATTAATTCTGGCTTATGTCAGCTTGATGATGTGCAATAAATGGTGTGATATGTAGTATAGAAAATAGTTATGTTTACATAATACATACATGTATATTGTGTGTGTGTGTGTGTGTATAAAAATAAATATTTGAGAATCCTTTTAACAACTCTTGTGGTCAAAAATGACTTTAGTACTTGAACAATCTCCTGCCAATCAGCCTTCTGCAGAACAATTGCTAAAATACATAATATGTAATCAGAGACGTTGAGGCAAAGTCCATGTCTCTGTCCATGACAGAGATAGTGGAATGTTTAATGATTGTGTAGAAGAAATGAGTCATCGTGACAAGTTCTTTTTTTCCAAAGATTTTTTTATGCATAGATACAGATACTGCTCCTAAGTTGACCATAATTCTGGAAGTTCTGAAAACTTTCATGTGTTGCTTTTTTTTTCCTTATTTTCCTATTTGGGAGCCTTGTGGATAGTGTCTAAAACAATTCAGTTTTGATTTCAGTTCAGTACAGATTTGATCAACTTCACCTATTTGAGAAACTAGAGCTAAAGAAAAATTGGTAAATTTTCTTCAGGTTGCTGCTTGGAAGAACAGATGGTGGAATTAAAGATCCTTTGGAGATAAACTTTTCTGTGTTTATTTAGAATCATAGAATCATAGAATGGCCTGGGTTGAAAAGGACCACAATGCTCATCTAGTTCCAACCCCTCTACTGTGTGCAGGGTCACCAACCAGCAGACCAGGCTGCCCAGAGCCACATCCAGCCTGGCCTTGAATGCCTCCAGGGATGGGGCATCCACAACCTCCTTGGGCAGCCTGTTCCAGTGCGTCACCACCCTCTGTGTGAAAAACTTCCTCCTAATATCTCACCTAGACCTCCTCTGTCTCAGTTTAAAACCATTCCCCCTTGTCCTATCTCTATCCACCTTTGTAAACAGTGATAGCATTTATTTAAAAGTAATTTTAAGTAGATAAAGTATCTTAAAAAATATCTTGAAAAACACTATTTTTGTTCTTCAAGGTTCACAGCAGTAGTTCTGGAAAAGAAACACAGCTCCGTGTCTCCCTGGAGTCCCTCCTCAATGCAGATCGGGTTGGTCGCTGGTGGATCATAGGCTCATCCTGGAGTGGAGCGCCAATGATCGATAACACAGACAGCAAGACTCAGCAAAAGTTGCATATTGGAAAGGTAAATCCAAGCAGGACTGGTTATAAATCTAATTGTTGTCTGTGTTCTTCTGAATGTTCTTGATATAGGTGAATAACTCGTTTTGGAGCCCACAGAAACCACTTTGTGGACTCCTGTAAGGTGAAACTTTTGAACTGTAAATTCTGCTCTTAAAATTTTCAAAGTATTGGACTCATGACCTTCATAAGAGCTATTATTCTCTTAATACTTAGTTATAGTTTGTTTCCTTTTTATCCTGTGCAATTTTAACTGCGGCGCTGCAAAAGTAACTTGTTACATGAAATGGAAGAAGACACTTAAAGTAGATTTGATTATTTGAATTCTTAAATGGAGTGTTGTCTGTCCATGGGTTCCATATATCTAAGCTGATTCTAAAAGTAATTTGTTGAGATGGTAATGGCATGGTCCCATACATTAGAGAAGCACTTCTTAAAAATAATTGGCACAATTAAACTAGATGTTCATAGTTGAAAAAGCTCCTGATGACGCCTATACCTCTATTGGACAAAAGTTCAGGACCTTTGGATTCATGCTTTACCATTTACTGGAGATTTTCATTAATGGTCCTATTGGAGGCTGCACAGAAATAGCTTTCTTAAAGCTTTTTTTTTCTTCTTTTTTTTTTTTTCAGGTGAGTTCAAAGATACTGGAGCTTGCTCGGAAGCAGAGGATGAACACTGATATCAGGAGAAGTATTTTCTGTGTGTTGATGACAAGCGAAGACTTCATGGATGCCTTTGAAAAGCTACTTAAGTAAGTACTGACTAGGTGAGAAGAAAGCCCAGAACTAAAACTGGTGTTTAGCTAGGTAGGAAAACTAACATTGCTGGTCTGGGCTTAACAGCATTTAATCAGTAATATGATCACAGAAGAGTGTAAATAGGGATCCTCACGAGGATGGATAAAAGGGTGAGAGGGGAATCAAAATTCTGTAAGGACTACTAGGGGTCAGGCAGAACTGACTGGCAGTCGGGGGAAGTAAGCTCCTCTTATTGTCATTCATGTCCAGAACTGTGATTTACATCATCTTTTGATTTAAGGAGCCTCTATGTTTTTTCCATTGAAAAAATATGGATCCCAGTCTAGCAAATCCCAGTCTGTTGCAGGCTTGCTTTTGCCACCTTGTACATCTCTGTCCATACTTATAGTAGTGTTCTAGCACCTGAGCTTCCCTCCTGCAGAATGCATTCCATCCTGGATAATTTATTAGCTTTGGATTTGCTCCAGGGTCACATATCATGTTAAGACCAGTTTCCACAACACTTAGCAAACAGCTTTTTAGAAGACTGTGATCAGGGAAGGGCTCAAACTAAGTTATTCTTTGTGTCTGTCAGAATATTAATTGCAAGTCTTTAGTAACTGGGAAGGGGGAGATCAGGTCTGAACTTTCCTGTTGCAGCCTTGTAATTCAAAGGAATTGTTTTACCAGGATGGCATGCAATTATTTAATTTGCTAACCAAACCAAAACAGACTCTGTAATAAAGTCAACTAATATTTGATTAAATGCCACTTCTGCAAAACACAGCTTGGATTTAAGACTGCGGTGGAATCATTCCAATATCTTAATATGGCCTTGTTCAATTAGAAGAAATTAGCTGCTGCTGCTGCAGTTCTTGCCAAGGCCTGGTAGCTCAATTTGCAAATTGATCCTTGCCTCTCATCTGTGCTATTTAAACTAGTATACAAATCTGTATACACACAGGCTTGTCAGAAGAATTACGTCTGCAGATTGCCTGATGTGCGTCGGTACTGATTTTTATGCAGCAAAGGCAGATAGAGGAGGACTCTAAAGTCTGCCCACATCTGGCAGAGTGTAATGGAAAGTACACAGAATTGTCACTGAAGGAATTAACTTCAATATGAATATGCTTTCCAGGGTGTTTGGAAATTTAGATTCATATGTTTCATGTCAGTCTCTTGAGGAAGAGCATGAGAAGCACATAAAGATGTATTTTAATTGTGCTTGTTGATTCATCTGCTGCTAGGTCTATGGCAGAGCTGAGGTGTGGTGAAATGGTGATTTAAACCATTTTAAATCCAGGCTGCTGTAACTTGCTTCTATTTCTTCTCCTTTCAACAAAAGCAAGCCATTAGCTTGTAGCTCCCTGAAGTGGCTCAACATGTGAGTGTTGGGAACATGACTGGAGCCAGAGTGAGACTTGATCCATTTCATTATCTGAAGGGCTGCACATCCTTACCAAACCACATACTCACACTCGAGGGGGGATGAGTGCTTCTTAAATGTGATGAACAGGCAATTTCTTAGGTGATTTCATAGACGTGAAGAACTGGAAAAGCTCTGCATTCCACAAAAAAAATTGAAGCAGTTGTAGAAGTCTTAGATATCCTGTTGTACTGTGTTGTGCAATTCAGAATAACGAGTATGTGATTGTATCTACTGTAATCACCTGTATCAACTTTTAAAAGATGATAGTGAATGTTGCCATTTTTGATCTGGAGCCAATGATAGTTGTGAGCTTCAGCTGATGATACCTAACCTACTTGGAGGCAGGCTTATGTCGGTGGTAAACTACCTACTTTAGAGGTAGTTATTCCATATATAAAGGGAAATTTTTAAAGCGACCAAGACTTGCAAGTCCATGGGGGTGTTGTACCTCTTCAGTGATTTAATAGTTGAGGTGATTGCAACTTCTTTATTGAAAATTACCAGGATTCTGAAATCTGTACAGCTTTACAGTGAAGTTATTTAGGAGTACAAGGTCTGAAAAGAAGTAGTACTGCTGGGTCTCTGAACAAGTGAAGATAAGAACAAAACCAAATTTCAGAATGCTCTTTTACTTGGTTACAACTGTTTGGCAACATGAGTATTTCCAAAATACCTAAGTCATGCTAGAAGTGATAATGAGTAAGGAAAAGGAGACTGTACCAAATTAGTGACTGCAGTGTAACTTCATCTCTTAGATATATTCCAGATAGCTGAGAACCTGTGTATTTTTTTCTGGAAAGATTTCTGTAACCAACTCAGACACACTTTGTCTGATAGGAGAGCAAATGAATGATATCCCAGACCTAGCAGTTACAGTGCTGTTTTGTTTTGGGAAAACAGGCTTAAGTTTTCACTGCTTATTAGAAATCAACCTAGAAATCATCCCAAATTTTTCAGTTGTAAAACTTTAAATTCTGTTCTTTGGCTGAATGACAGTATTTTTTTCTGGTACATGTCTATGATCAAATGTAATGGCAGGTGTCTGGAGGAGCGTACAGCCAATGGCTGTTAGACTCAAACTATGTCAGCCTGTACTCTACAGACTGTAGAGCAAGTTCCAGTGGGGTCGAACTTAGTTAGAAAATACATTTGAGTTATATTAATGCCATAAGAAACTTGAGCTTGAAGCAATGAAAATAATTTTGTTTGACATTTTTCAGATTATAATATTAAGCATTCTTCATTTTAATTGGTTTTAATGCTGCCAAGTGTTTGACAGCCCTGGAAGCTAAATCATATTATTCACAAGAACAGGTGCATTGTGAGTTAGTTGCTGTTCCTTGCCAAAGTGCCTCAGCCCTCTTTCAGAGTGGTCAAATGCTCAAGTGGGAAGGCTATTCGTCCTT
Organism: Pavo muticus; assembly: GCA_016647715.1. Taxonomy (NCBI): domain Eukaryota; kingdom Metazoa; phylum Chordata; class Aves; order Galliformes; family Phasianidae; genus Pavo; species Pavo muticus. The sequence goes on from JACDJE010000038.1 coordinate 4,196,071, forward strand.
GGTCTTGATGTCAAGAGACAGACAGTGTAACTTTTTACTGATATTGTTTTCTTGCTTTTGTTTTGATACTGTAGATTGATACTACAGTACCAGTACTGTATCTTCTGTATTGGTACACCTAGTTGCAGTGCTTGCTGCAGTATTTCTGCTTTCAGAGGTGCAAAGAATGACAGACTCCATGATGACAGGTCATCTCCTCTGTTTTCCTTTGTGGAAAGCTTCGACCAGGGGGTGGGCTACTTTTCCCTTTCCAGGAAGTAATTATACTTGGATCACTCCACCTCTGTCCATTTTGGTGTTGCCTTTACAGCCGCTACTTTAACACCAATGCTGCAACACTTCCACGTTGCCATACTAGAATACTGACTTAGCTTACAGTTTAAAGGGTTTGATTCTATTCAGCACTTTAAGGTCTTCATAAGAACTTCCCAACAGCTAGAATTGAATGAGATTTGTTTGTGGGTTTTTTGTGCTGTTTTGTTTTGAAGGTATTAAAAATGTTGACTGTTGTAGTTGTCTTTTTTTCCCCTTACTAAACTCTTTTCATTCTCTTGTCTAAATTTTAGGCTTGGGTTGAAAGACCAGCAGGAGAGAGAAATTGTTCACGTTATCCTTTATTGCTGCTTGCAGGAGAAGACCTATAACCCCTTCTATGCATTTTTGGCTAGCAAAATTTGTGGATATGAAAGACGATTTCAGGTAAAGAAGTTTCTACTTTCAGTGCCATTTTTGTAGTGAGACAGTTACTAAGCACCTGACAGTAGATGCATGCCTGTTGAGTTCTCATTATCCTGAGGAAAAATTCTCCTTGTATATGGGAATGCATTCAGTAAGGTAAGGTATACTCCGAGTCAAATCTGAGTAGGAAACAAAATATCTTCTTCAGAAGGTTTGCATTCTTCTGTTTTGCACATTTGGAAAGGGATTGAACAGTCTGGTCAAACATTCGCTGGTGAACAGAGGACTCATAAAGAATAGAAGGTCCAAAGATTTTGCTGTTTCTCACTTAAACAATCATTTGGTTTTGTTCCATTTTTTCTTAGAAACTTAGGTGACTTTTCAGTTTAGTATTAGGGACAAAATCAGAGACTTGGGAAACCTGTCAGCCAGTGCCATCTCCAACTTGGTATCGCTGTTGGTTCACTTAGTAAGGACAAAATCATTGCCACTTTCAGTTCTCAAGGTTGGTGTATTTTACTTTAAAATATTTGTGTGCTCTCCTTGCGTTTACAAGTTCTGTGTAAAATGTATATTCTCTGTTACCTAGATGGTGCTTTAGCTGTTTGTTATCATAAAGATGAAAGTTGTTCTAAAATTAGCAGATTAATTTCATTGCCTAAACTAATGCTGTCCTTTGGGGATAAGGGAGCCTGAGGTGGCCTAGGCATACAAAAATCCTGAAGAACACAATGTAGAAACATCTTTGTATCTGCTAATCAGTCCATTGAGCCTAGTAGGCTTGGGTAACTGCCTTGCCATCATGGCTTCTGCACCACACCCAGGGTTCCCATGTGCCGTGCTGCCCTTCAGTCCCTAATTCATGGGGAATGCATCTGTTGTACTGACATAACCCAGGGAACCAGTGGTGCTGCTCTCCCGAACTGAGAAGCTGCCTTGGAACAGGTGATTTGGGTCTCACGACTGTTGACAAAGGCAGTGTTACTGGATCCCCACTACATGAACAGGGTAAACAAACCATTACAATCCCTGTAATTCCATATGTAGAACATTCGTAAGATTTAGAACTGAGGCCATTTCATTAGCAGGCTTTGGATTTTGTGCCATGCATTTTAGTTGCTGTTGGTTTTTATTAAACCAGGAAGAAATATACAGAGTGCTTGGATTTCAGAATGAGAAGACTGTGGTATTTATTTAGAAGAGTGATTGCAGTGCGGTAAGCAGGCAATATTCTAGATTGTTCTAGGTACTTCTGAAGTATTTATCTAATTGAAAATTTATATATTTGTAATCTGTTACTGCTGGACAGGTTATTCCTTAGAAACTTGACTGCTTCTTTTTTTTGGCTTTATGGGGGCAGTGTTCTCAGATAATTCTTCTGTGCCAAACCTCAGACTCAGTATATATGGGAGGCCAGCAGGTTTGCTAAGAGTTCTGCTCACTGTGAAGAAGATTCAGTTGTTTGAAGTACTTGAGCTGAATTAATTTTCTCTGTTCTAAACCAGGTAATTGAATTTGGTGATCTAGATAAACCCAAAGTCCGTTTCCTGCGACAAGTACTAAGCATGCTGTTAGTCAAAACAGATGATGACGACATTAATGATATTTTTGGGAGGTAAGTCATCAGAGAATCATTAGTAGTAATTTAAAAAGATAAGAACTTTGCCTGTTTTGTTTGGAATTCCACACTGGCTTTTTCAAAGGCCAGACATCCACTCTTGAAAAGCAAACTTGCCTGGGGGAAGCTGGAAGTGGGGGGCAGCAGGTATCACTTGTTTGTTAGTGCAGGTTGTGATACACGTACAGCTGTGAAAAGTATTACATAGAATATTGAAAGCCTTATTATGTATGTTTCATAGGATTTTCATGAGCAGAGCTCTGAAACACTGAATACCTTATTGCTTTGCCATCTGTGTGCACTAAGTTCCAGTCTTTGCTGGTAGATTTCTTTAGTAATTCTTCCTTATTATTTTCTTTCTTCTTACACTAATGAGGGAAAGCTTCAAGGTTTTGTTTTTATTATTTTTTTTAATGAATGTTGTGTGGAAGATCTTACTGTTATACATGGGATAGGGAACTTTTTATAAATCCTTCTTCACAGTGTTCAAAAGACATCAGCTCTTTTGAAGGGACTAAAATATTGCCCTGACGCTTCCATTTCACCTGACCCGCTACGATCTATAAACGTATCTGCAAACGCCCATGTAAAATTGAGTTCCAACCTTTTGGTTGTAATGGAGACAGCCATAATTGACAACTTACTCAAGGAAGTAAGTTGTATTGCAGTCACAACGTCACGTAAAGTTAGGAGGAAGTTGTTTAAACCATTATGCTGTAACACGAGGAATTTCACATTCAGTGTTTGATTTGGTTTTGGGGTGTGTGTTTGTTTTCTGTAATGTAACTGTAGAAGTCTAATTCTGTGCTTTGATCTGTATCTTTACAGGATATCTGACAATCCCAAGCTGGGAATGCTACGGGAAGGCTTGAAACTGTTCCTTACCCACTTCTTGCTGAAAAATGCACAAGTCCAAAACAGTGATGAAGAAACTGACTTGTTAAAAGGAAGAGCTGAACTTGCAAGCAGAGCTTTGCAAGCAAAAGAATCCAAATTCAAACTGTAGTTCTGTTTATCAAGTAAAATGTGCAGAAAAACTAGGTTTGCATGTAGCTGCTAAGCTTGTTTAGTCTTTCAGACCCTAATTATTGGGAATGAGGAGAACCTTGTATCCACTTTTCTGATGGAAACTGTGCTCAGCACTCTAGTTCCTGGATTAACTGAAGGCGATATAAGGCATTCTGAAGAAAGGGAAAATGTGGTGGGTTTTTTGTCGTGTCCCTTTAAATATGGGTGCTTCGTGTAGACAAGTGTCTGGAGAAGAGGTTGGATTCTGTTGTGTCATATTCCTGGTCAGCAGTAGTGTTCAGCAGTGCATATTTCAGACTTTGAAGAGACTGACCACTGTATATTAAAGAAACAGCCTTAACCAAAGGCTGTTTATAACTACCAGTGCATCTTCCTGAAGGAGTGAGCCACTAGATGGCACAAGTACTGATGAGTCCGTTTGGGAAGGAAGTAACTTTTTTCTTAAAGTGTTAAATTGATCAGCTAATTCTATGAATTGTTGTAGTAAAAAGACTTGAGGATCTGACTTTGCCCAGTTATGTTGGGTGTAGAGATTATAGCAGAGTTTTATGCTCCTTTAACCTGTTTTACTCAGCTTTAAAATTGGAGTTACCAGTCTTATTATTTGCGCTAATCAGATTTTCTATGCATAAGTAATAGCAGCCTGTTAGTAAGAGAATATCTTCTTTTAGGGTTTGCTTCCATTTCCCATTCAAATGCCTTAAAAATTTGTGTATGTTTCTTCGTGTAACACTCAGATTATCTTTTTGTCACCCCACAACTACACATGAAACTGATTTTCTGAAGTGTGCTGCTGTTCGTGTTGTCTTTATTCCAGCTGGATAGCCAGCAGGGGAGTGACCTGAAATGTGGGGGGCACTTCCAAGCTTGCAGTAAGTACTGCATATACCTGTATGAGGGCTGCCAGCTTAATTTCTATGGTGGGCTTGCCCTCAGCTGCTAAGCAGACCCATCAGTTATGGTGCTTCCTAATTACATTTGTTACCGCTGATCTATTTTCTTTCTTTGGATCTGTTCCCATTGGGAAAATTTGCTTCCAGAAGGCATCTGCAAGGAAGCCTTGAGTTCTGCAGCGAATGAGCCTTACAAGAATATATATATTTTTTAATTGGAGCTGAATGTGGAATATTTTGCTTGGTTGTGTGAGACACACTTTTGGGAGGAGGTGTGCTTCTCCCAGCAGGGAGCTGTTTTTCTGGCCTTCCTCTTCAGAGGAGGACTGATTAAAGGTTATCCTGGGATTGGGGAGGCTCAGTTTCAAAATCACAGGTTATGCTTGCACATGATTTGCACGTAAGAGATAACTGAAAAATGAGCAAAGCAAGAGGCTTTCTTTAGCCTGATTCAGACCACTGGCAGCTTTAACCACTTAGAATGCACATTTTTGCTCAGTTGGGTCTTAGGTGCAACAGAAGGAAAAGTATGAAATCATTCTAAAATCCATACTAATTAGAAGAAGCATAGGCAGTCTGGTGCTGTGTTTCGGTGGACTGTGTGACACAGAAGGCAGAATGCCGAGGTGTGCCCATAAATATCACCTTTACAAACAACCATGGTAAACTTGGTCAAGTTTTGGAGGCTGGGCATGGGAGAAAATCTGTGCAAGCCTCTAGAAATTGTGACTGCAGTGGAATGCATGGGACACAGGTAAAAAGTCACTCCCTCTGGGCTGCAGAAGCCACCCAATGAATCACCTTTTTGCAGGGATTGAGGGGGATCCAGCATTTCAACTTGTTTGTGGTTTAATAACATACAAATGCATAGCTCTAACAGGGAGGTTGAGGCAGCTTTGCTCTTGAAGGCAGATCTTGAGCCATCTCCTGGGAATTCAGAGCAGCAAGCTGTCCTGCTTGTGCGCCTCGCTCAGTGATCAGAACTGAGCGCCACTGCCCGTGGAAATACTGCCTGGTGTTTTATGGGTCTGAGCCCATTCCCTTACTGCAGCTGGTTGAGATGGCGTGGTGCAGGTGTTGCTGTGCAATTAGAGGAGATGGCTTTAACCTCACAGTCTAAAATTACAATTGCTATTTTTTTAAAAGCATACTTGCCTTATTATTTATGCCAAATATCTACTGTGTTTTGTTCTAACTCACAGCTGATTCTTGCAGCTATTGCTTTCTTTCTGAAGGAAGCAGACTTTACCTGCCTGCAGCTTTTATGTTCATCACATTTATGCACAAACATAATTTTTTTTTGGAAAAACTGAATTTCCAAGGAAAGCAGCCAAAACTCACTGCATCCTGAGGCTGTAAGGCACATGTGGAAAGGAAAGCTGAGATGACAATACGCTTCTTTTAAACCCTGGAGGAAAAAAACATCCCCAGCAAAGGCAGCCCTACCAGTGTGCCTCCTTTATAGTTGGGCTCAGCCCCTATAACAGCAGCAAGCCCTGTGCTGGCAGGCAGCTCCCTGCAGGACTGCAGGCTGAACTGCTAGGGAAGGTATGACAGCTTTGACACTTTCTGCTTTGTCTACCACAGGGTAAATGCTCAGTAGCACATGTACAAAATGCATCTTGCAGAGAATCATAGAATGAGTTGGAAGGGATACTTAAAGGTCTTAAAGGTCATCTGGTCCAACTCCCTGCAATGAGCAGGGACACCTACAGCTCCATCAGGTGCTCAGAGCTCCATCCAGCCTGACCTTGAGTGTCTCTGGGGATGGGGCATCCATCACCTCTCTGGGCAACCTGTGCCAGTGCTTCACCACCGTTACTGTAAAAAAAAACTTTTAGAGAAAATTTCCTGCAGGTAAAGCCCTGTAAGAAATACTAAGAAAGATGCTGCAGAATCCTTACATGAAGCAGGAAAGGGCTTTGAATTGATATAAATACCCCACACCGGAAAGGCGAGCAGCTGCACCAATCTTTACATGTGACAAGCTGGTGGAAAACAGTGGGATTTGCATTAGGTGCCTTTAGCTGCTAGCCGGATGCTTGGGGTTTTTTTAGCTATACAGCAGAAAGTTTCCTACTTAAAACTATGCAGTAGACCTCCTCACAGCTATTATCACTGCTTCAATTTTTGTTTTCTTTTAAGCTGACCAATGATGTTTTTCCCTTTCTCTGTTTTTTGTATCAATATTAACAGGGCAGTAAAGTCTGGTTTTCAGCTTTGGCCGGAGCGTGAGGCTGATAAATCATCCCCAGTCCTTCTGGCAGGGCTTTAGCTCTGCACCTGAGCGCTCCAAGTTCTCCAAGCTTCTGAACTTCCCATTTTCCATTGTCCCGCGCAGGGGGGACGATGAGCTGATAGCAGCCGTGCTCCGAAAGCGCAAACGCAAGCAGGTCTGCCCCGTTAGCAAAGGTGTGCAACTCAACACCGTGCTCCCAGCACATCTGGGATCGCTTGGTTCGCACTGTGAACTCTGAGTGCTGGGGGCTGCAGCCCGGGAGCAGCTGCCAAATGCAAATGGCAGAGCTTTCGGCATAACGAATCCGTGAGTGTCAGCACAGAATCACAGACTATCCCGAATTGAAAGGGACCCGTAAGGATCACCGAGTCCAACCGCAGCTCCACACAGCAGCACCCAAACCCACCCTGTGTCTCAGAGCGGTGTCCCAACACTCTGTGACCTCCGGCACTCGGGGCCGTGCCCACTGCCCTGGGCAGCCCGTTCCATGCCCACCACCCTCTGGAGCATAGCCTTTCCCTCACCCCCAGCTGCCCCTCCCTTGACACAGCTCCATGGTATTCCCTCAGGCCCTGTCATTACCCCTCCGCTCTCTGTGAGGAGCTGCAGCCGCCATGATGCCTCCCCTCAGCCTGCTCTACTCTGCACCCAACAAACCCAGGAGCCTCAATGCTCCTCACACCCCTTGCCCTCCAGACCCTTCACCATCTTTGTAACCCTCCTTTGGACACACTGTAATAGTCTTATTAGTTTCTTATAAGGTGGTGCCCACTCAGTGCTGGAAGTGAGGCTGCACAGAGCAGAGCAGGACAGCCCCTCCCCAGCCCAGTGGCAGCACTGGGCCTGGTGCCCCCAGGGTACGGTTGTCCCTTTGGCTCCGGGGCACAATGCTGGCTCAGACCCAACTTGCCCACAGCCAGAACCCCCTGATCCTTTTTCCAGGGCTGCTCCCTGAACTCTCATCCCCCAGTCTGTACATAGAGCCATACTAATATCCAATACATTCATTGCCCCATCCCAGGTCCAGAATCTGACACTTGCTCTGGTTAAGTTTGATAGGCCGATTAGATCTGTAGGTCACTTTTCCAAAAGGTGTGGGCTATTTGGATGGGACAGATTTCAGGAAATCCTAAGTAGAGATGTGACATTCACCATCCACCACTTCTAGTCACTTCTAGTGACTTCACCCCCTGAAGGAGCTCCCTTCACCCTCTGGTGATGCTCAAGGATCCCTATTGGCACCAAAATTTCTTAAAACTCATGGGCTAGGACATAACACTTGGTTGACTCACCAAAACCAGTGCGTGGATGGAAGGCTTTAAAGTGAAAACATTCAGAAATGACAAAGAAACATGATGTAACTGGAAGGAAAGTGCATGGCAACGCTGCAAATAGACACCCTTTATGAATGGTTCTATTAAGGCCTGCTGTCAGTAGCAGTGAAAAGGATGTTTCGTTTCCAAATGTGAAAGGTTTCCGAGCATGGCACAGTTTTCACTAAAAATCAGCTGAAGCTGGGAAGGGAGGAGTGCATGGCTCTGCTACAAAGACAAGAGATCCAGATGTACTCAGCTTCACCTTGGGAAAAGAAAATCGTCTTGCTTTCATGTTCTAAGCTTCCACCTTATGCACAAAATCATCTCTCCTTCTCAGCCAAAGCTTTACATTCTGGATGGATGTTTTTTTCTTAATCTCTATTTCAGCTTGCCCTAAAAGCATCAACAAGATGATTCTTACATTCCAGATTTCCCTACCTAAATGGTTAGATCAGATGGAGGCAGCAGCCTGCTGCTACAGCACTGAATGGGTTTGGCTTTCTTGTCTGCGGTCTGAAGGCAATATGGGAATGCCACAACCCCATCGATGCTTCTGGCACTGCCCTTCTCTAGGACTGGGAGCTCAGAGCACCCTGCGGGCTGCTGAAGGAGAAGCAGACCTTTGTTCTTGGCCAAATTTTGGTACCCCCATGAATGCTGAGTGATGCTTTCCCCAAAATGGCTCCTGCAGGGAGGAGCTGGGGCTGCCCAGGGCTGATGCAGAGCTATCTGAGACACGTTGAGCTTTTCCAGCATTATTCCTCCATTGCTAAAATGGATGCTCAAATATCAGATCTGGGTGCAGTAAAGAGGAAGCTCTGGAAGAGCCAAGGAGTGGCTCTTCCACTTTCAGGCATTTTGCCATTTCCCAGCTGATAAAAGAGCTTCCCACCCCAAATCAACCAGCACCAGGATGGCATGTACAATGACTGAGGCATTCTCACTGGACAGATGGTCAGTGGAAGAACAGAACTACCTGCACCTGCCAGAGCTCCTGGATGGTTGGAACACCCACTCTGGAACCACCGAACAGCACCTGAGTATGGGCTGAAGGTTAAAACGTAGATAAAATGTGTAAGTTTTGTAACAACAGACCTTATACTCTCATAGCTGTTACTCCAGCTCCTCGATAGTGATTAATAGTGGCCATGATCCTTTCAGCAGAGGTCACCAAGGCAAATGAAAAGGCACAAAAAGCTGGGAAGAGCAGCTGGGTGATGAAGTGGAGGGCAGGGAGAGGTGAGGCTGCTGGCACACGCTGTCCCAGCAGAGTGTCTGCAGAGCAGAGCTTGGTGCTAGGATGCTCAGGGCAGGACGGCAGGGGCAGCAGCTCTCTGCCTGGCATCGCCCCAGTCTGCTTCTCCTCATACCCAAGAGTAAGTGAAAGTGGGAGCTTGGACGTCCTCTGGCCTCAGTTGGGCACTTCAGGGAAGATGGGGGCTAAAAGGTGGAAAGAAGCAGGAAAATCCCTGAAGAAGAGCAAGAGATGGGAGCTGGGGAGGGAGGAAGACAGCACAGACAGCGGGAGCCACTGGCTTGTGTTGCTGGATTGCTGTCTTAATTACCCCTGGCAAAAGCACAGTGATTAACATCACTGACTGCAGACAACCTTTATGTAATTACTCATTAACATTTCTAAAATTGCACCCACCTGCTGCAGCAATACATGCTTCAGAGATTCATCATGTCGAAGCCAGGAATGAGCCATCAGTTGTCTGTGCAGGGCGCTGCACATTGCAAGCTGCTGTTAAGCTGCAGAAATCAGCAAGGGGAGCCTCCCACTCACATTCCCAAAAAGGCACCCCGGAACACAGGGCTCCCAGCTGGGCTCAGCCCTGTGCCCCATCCCCAGGCTGCAATCTGTGCTGCTTGCTTTGGTTTGTGCTTATGGAAGATGCAACCACAGCCCCCTACAGGGATGGGAAATCTCCATCCCTACGGTGTGGGTAGGGGGAGGCAGAACAAGGGGTGCTGCTGCAACCATGAGCCCCAGCTGCTGGCATTTGCAATCGGCCAAGAACATCAGCAGAGCTCCTGTGAATAATAATTCCTAATAATGGGTTAATTAGAGGAAACTGTGATGTGCTTGCAAATGTCCTGCAGGCAGTAAAATGGAGCTCAGCTTCCAGCTACGTATTGAGGAGATCTGTGGGGCTTTACAAAAGCAAGAGCTCGTTGTTCTCTTTATCTGCTGATATTGGAGAGCATCAGTTAGTTAGCAGCTAGAGATGACTCAGAGAAACCTGTGTCTTTACCAAAAGGAAGCTGGCAGCCAGATTTTGATAATAGTTTGTGATCAGACAAGGATTGCTCTGACCTCCCAAATACCATCCGTGGGTGATTCCATCCCATGAAGGCACTTCCATTGCTTCGCCAATGGCCCCAGGGGTCAGTGAGCTGAAGCTATTCAGTTCCCAGAGCATATTCTTCATGGCAAAAAAATGTAAATCAGAAGTTGGACTACTTGATCTCCAGAGGTACCTTCCAACCCCTACAGTTCTGTGATTATGTGATTCTGTAAAATCAAAAAGTCCTAGAAAAGGTTAAAATGCCTAATCTCATCCAGGATAACTCCAATACCCCTTAGCTGGAATGCTGACCATGTGAGCACCAGTGCAAAAACAAAACACCAACCTGCTGTACCATGGGCACCAAGCAACTCCCAGAACCATGATCAGCTGCTATTGAGCTATGGGCAGACCTAAATTTTGGAAGCAGAATGGAATTTGGTCACCCCACACAATGCCAAAGAGAGACCATGTTTCCTGCCAGCTTCTTATTCCATCATTCATTTTGTATATCCATTCATGGGATTCAAACAGGGCTCTGAGGTCCCTTCCAACCCCTACCATTTTATGATTCTATGAGCCGTGGGTGTCAGCAGCAGGGGAAAGGGGAAAAGGCACTGCAGGTGAATGTAGCATGGGATGGGATCTTCCTGAGCACTGTATGAAAACTTTATTTAATCCATTTAGCTTTGGATGAGTGGAGGAGTTTGGGCTTCAGAAATAATCAATAGTCCTTCTGCTAGGGAGGAATTCCACCCCCAGAAGTTTCGTGGGGGATTATATATTTATGGTTTCCCATTTGAAAGACTTTTAGCAGGTTTACCTCAACCATATGGCTCCTATTTGGGTTCTTTTGTTTTAGCACTTAATGCTTATGAAATTGCCAGTTAATGACATCCATGCCTAAAGCACGGTGCTTTTTTTAAAGGAAAACGTCCTCTCCAGGTCCTTGTTCATACCTCACCACTCCTCGAGTAGGGCAGGGAGGCTTTAAGAGCCCTGCTACCTCCTGAGGATGGGTGGGGGAACAAATAGCGTCATTAAATCACTGGGGGAATGAGATCACTATTGGGCATTTGGTTAGAGCCATGCTGGGCTATGTGTGGGGATGCTCAGTTGGGCAGCATAGGATTAAGGGGTTCCACAATCCCCCCGTCCATCTCCACATTCCTTTTATCACTCTGTTCATGAGCCTCGTCCCTTCAAAATGGAAAATCCCAATTAAAGGGATTTTCTCCCCATTGGGATCACCACCTTTGTGTCCCACTGTGAGAGGGGCCGCCGGGTGATTGCAGCGCGTTTAATTCCTCTGTGCCCCCTCCTCGTTCTCTTCCCCCCTTCCTCACCTCTCGGTTTTGGAAACACCTGGTAAGCTGTAAAATGATTTACGAAGTGAAAGTGTTAAATGAGGCCACCAGCTGTAAGACTGACAGAGCTTTATGAGTTTTATTAGGTGCCCTATTATGGAAAATAAACTTTAATCCGTCCATAAAAACAGAATCTGAAAAACATATTTGCCCTTGTAGTCTGGAACACTGAAGGTATTCTTATAGGGGCCGGGCTTTAAAGAGATTAATTTTATTGAGACAGACACAATACACCGGCAGCGCTTTGATACGGAGCCCGGCAGCGGCTGCCCGCACCCTGCGCGGCTTTTCCATGGGCTCGGGCACACAGCTCCGCGGCGTGTCGGTGTGGTTAATTAGCGGGGGGTTAATTGGGTATTAATGGGTGAAGTGAGGTTCTTTTTGAGGGTGCGATCTCAGGTTGCCCTTGATATACATATATATATATTTTAAAATTTAACTTCTTACTCTTATTTTCTCCTTATTATTGCTATTACCGTTATTCAGGATAACGAGGCAGGTTGCCCGATTTCGGGTATTTCGGGGGAAGTGAAGATGGATCTCAGCCAGAGAGGCAGATTTGGGCTCGGGGGCAGAGAAGCCGCGGTGCTGCGCCGAAGTTGCGCATTGAAAATCGCAAATTTGAGATTGAAAATCGCAAAGCAGTCTTTCCTTTCTTTCCCTTTCCCTTTCCTTTCCTTTCTTTTTTCTCGCTTTACATTCCCCAAACCCCGCGGCCTGCAAACGAAAGGAAATCGTTGTACCAATTTAAATCAGAGCCCGTAACACGATTGTTTCCCTGCAAGGGGAGCAGGCATCGATCAGCCTAAATCAAGTTTCCCCCGATCAGGTTTTTGACACCTGGGATCTGCCCAGATTTATGCTCTACCCCGGGAGCGGCTTTGAATTACAGCATATTCCTGCGGAGTGTCGGGCAGTAAACTCATAAATAACAGCAGTGCCGCTAAATCCCATCCCGGGGAGCGACGCTTGAAGCAATCCGGGATCGGGAAGGGGTTTCCTGCGTGCCGAGGAAAACTGGGCTGCGCTCCGCGGAACGTGGGAAGTGAAGGTTAAGGAGGGACTGTGAAAAGATGCTTTCAAAATAACGACAATAATAAAAAAAGAATTAAAATAACGATGGCAATAATAATAAACAAAAAAGAATAGAAGCATACGTAATTTTTTAAATGCAAAAAATAAAAACAGAACACAGATCTATGTATAAAACGCAGGAAGGGGAGCAGGACGCGTTTCGGAGGTCGTTAGCACGCTTTCCCCCATACAAGCGGTTGCGCCCGGGCTGCGCCGCTGCGGTTCCCCGCGCACGTTGCGCGGACGCGGCGCCGCCGTTCGTTGGCGGGGTTGAGCCCCGGGGAGCAGGCGGGGCCGAAGCAGTGATTGTATTTAAATGCGCTCTAATTGAGCCGGCGAAGCGCCGCCGTGACAAGGACCGATTGATCCGCGGATTTATTGGAGAGAGAAATCCCGGAGCGGCCGCGCTTGGCCCTCGGAGGGGCTCTTCTCGGCCCCGGGAACCCCTCGTCCCTTCGTACAACCCCCCTCGCCTTCTCAAAAGGCGAATTAACGCCGCTTTGGATCTGCAGCCCCGCAAGTGGGGGGGATCGCACGTCGGACAGCCCCGGCCCCCCCGGCCCAAGGAGCCGCACACGTCCCCACAGTACAAAACGCTCTTTATTTATATTCCTCCCCCCCACCTCACAGCGGGAGGGGCTGGGTAATAATTTAGCATGCATAAGTAGAGGAATTCATTTTTTTTTTTTTTATAAATACGATATACAAAAATAAAGACAGTATTGAGATTTGCAGCAGTTTTAACGTTCGTGACATAAACACTTTTCCCGATATATGATAAGAAGGAAACGGTTCCGATAGGGCAGGGCGCAGTGGGGGGCTCAAGTCGTGGCCGCTTCTCAGTCAATAATAACACTGTGTGAATCCTCCCTCCCGCTCGGCAGACGGGAGATCCCCTTCCGCGTCCCCCTCGGAGCAGGGAGGGATGGGAGCGCGGGATGGGGAGCGGGGCCAGGAGGCTCCGTTGCCGGGGGCGGCCCCGACGGGGCGGCCGTGGGCTCACTGCGGCTGTGCAGGGGGTGGCGGGGGGGCTCCGGGCCGTCCCTCGGGCTGGGAGTCCTCCTCGTCCGCCTCGGAGCAGTCGGAGGAGTGGTAGGGGCAGCACCGCCCGGCCTCGGCCTCCTCTTCCTCCTCTTCTTCCTCCTCCTCGTCCTCGGGCTCGCTGTCGGGCAGCTCCCGCAGCCGCCTCCCGCCGCCTTTCTCCGGGCCCGGCAGCAGCAGCTCCTCGGCCGCTTTGTCCTCTCCTCCTCCTCCCTTCTGCTTCTCGGCCTCCTGAGCTGCCTGCTCCTTCGCCTTTTTGCTGCGCTTCCATTTCATGCGGCGGTTCTGGAACCAAATCTTCACCTAGAAACGGGAGACAACCTCCTCATCCACCGCCTCTCGGTGCACCCTCCGTGCCCTCTCTCTCCCCCCCCC
>JACDJE010000038.1:4211063-4252782 GCA_016647715.1 Pavo muticus
AAAAAAAATACATATACATTAAAAATCGCGACTACTTTTTTCCTGGCGTGATTTTCGTAATACGACACGGCGGGTGCCGCTTTGCGCGCAGTCCCCGCGGAGCGCTCACGCCTCCGGCAGCGTCCGTGCCTGAGCCACACGTGGGGACGGTCCTCACCGCTGCCGAGCGCGGATGGCACCGCGGGGCTACGGCAGCGCTCCCAGACCTGCTTTTATCCCGCGGCCCTTGATTACCTCCAACAAACGCGCAACCCCCCGAGCTCAGAGGATGGTGCTCTAAATCCGTTTTGCCGGTCAAAGAAAAAATGAGTAAATAAGGACAAGGGTGAGGGGGTGATGCCCGGAGCTGCCCCTGCAGCGCCCTGGGGCTGCGCGGAGAGGTCGGAGCGCACTGCCCTTTCCGCGCGTGGGAAAAGGGGGAGATCCTATAGAGGGAATAGTGCGGGATTGCGGGCGGATATCCCCTAGTTAAAATAATAATTGGTTTCAAGTAGTAATAATAATACATCCGGCCAGCGGTCTGAAGGCGCAGCCCCGATAGGGAGGGTTTAAGGGAAGCCTCGGGAGACGGGGAGGGAGCAGCGCATACTTACAGCCGAAGTCGGGCATTTTGGGCAGGATCATGCCGGCCGTGCTCGCCCGCAGCCACTGGTCCAGCTGGAAGGTGCCGGCGCTCAGCTTGATGGGGTCGGCGGAGGGGTGCGCGGGATGCGCTCCCTGCACTTGCGAATAGGAATAGGAGAGCGCCGGGTGCTGCCCGCCCAACGCCGGGTACCCGTACACCGGGTGCCCATAGAGGCCCGGCCCGCCCGGCCCCGCGGGGTGCAGCCCCAGGGCGTGGTGCTGCGGGTGGCCGCCCCCGGGTCCCCCCCCGCCCAGGAAGGCGGCCTTGGGCAGCAGCGCGCAGTGCGCGGGCAGCAGGCGCGGCGGAGAGGGGCTGTCGGTGCGCGGGCAGTCGGCGGGGAGCTCGGAAGAGGAGGAAGACGACGACGAGGAGGACGAAGACGGAGGGCTGCCGCCGCCGGAGCCGCCGGTGACCAGGGCCAGCGGAGCGCTCTGCGCCGCCGCCTTGGGGGGATCGACAGCCAGCAGCGCGTCGATGCGGAAATTTTTGGATTTTTCCATGGGAGCGGCGGAGACGGCGAGAGGCACCGCGGCCCGGGCCGCGTCTCCCGGCGGCGGGGGCGGAGTGCGGCCGCGCGGCGCGGAGCGCCCCTTCAAGGCCCGCAGGCGGCTCCCATTGGGCCGCCGCCGCCGCCGCCTCCATTGGCGGTAGCGGGAGCCGGAGGCCGCCATTGGCCGCGCCGCGCACCTGTCACGGGCGGGGGCCGCCCCCACCGACGGCACCGCCCCGGCCCCGCAGCCGCGGGGAGAGCGCGCCCCGGTGGGACCCCGCTGCGGGAGGCGAAGGGCAGCGCCAATGCACAGTGCGGTGCCCGCTGCTCTCCTTCTCCATCGCCTCTGTTCCGTGTCCCCGCGTCCCCCTCTCTCCCCGCTGCAGACGCACGGACACGGACGGCCCCGGCGGGATACGCACCCCCACCTCCGCTCTTCCCACCCGCACCGCCGCCGGCCCCGACCCCTCTCCCGCCCCGTCGGGGTCATCCCGCAGCCCCACCCGGGGGCGCAGCCCGTGCTCAGAGAGCAAGTTCGATTGTTCAAATATTTTTTCCCAATCGAACAATATCATTTTTCTTCCTTCTCCCTCCCACTTTTTTTCCCTTCCTTCCTTTTCCTCTTCCCCCCCCCCCGTCTTTTCCTTTTTCTACTTTTCCTTTTTTTATTTTTTCCCTTTCCTTCCTTTTTACTCTTTTCCCCCTCCCTTTTATCTTTTTTTTTTCCCGATTTTTACCTTTTATTTCCTTTATTTTTTTCTTCCATTTCTTTCCTTTTCCTCTTCCATTTCCTTTTATTTCCTTTTCATCTTTTTCCTTTTCCCCCCTTTTTCTCTTTTCCTCTTTGTGTCTTTTCTTTTTCCTTTCCCCCTTTTCCATTTTCTTTTCTCTCTTTACTTTTTCCTCCCCACCATTTCTTTTTTCTTTTTTGTTCTTTTTCCATTTTCTTTTCTTTTTTATTTGCTTTTCTCTTTTTCATCATTTTTCTATTTTCACATTTTTCCTTTTTCTTTTTTCTCCCTTTTTCTTCCCCCCCTTTCCTTTTTCTCCTTTTTTTCTTCTTTCTTTTCTCAATTTTTCCTTGCTTTCCCCTTTCTTTTTTCCTTTCCCTCTCTTCTACTTCATTTCAATTTCTTCTTTTTTTTCTTTTTCTTTTTCTATTTTCTTTTCCTTTCCTTTCTCTCTTTTTTCTTCCTTTCTCTTTTTCCTCTTCTATTTTTTCCTATCCCCCTTTTCCTCTTTTTCCCTTTTCTCTCTTTCCTTTTCCTTTCCTTCTCTAACATTCCCCACCGCTACCCCCTCTCGGGACACCCCGCACTCCCGCAGCTCCCACCTGTGTTGATCCAACGCCCTCCCGGGGCCCAACAATGCGCCGTTATCTCAGCGGCGATAGCAGGGCACCGCCCGCCCCCCCCCGGCGCTCCCTTTGACCCCCCCGTGCCCGGGGCACGCCGACCCCTCCGCTCCCTTTGAAGGGCTCCCCGGGACAGCCCCGTGGGAACGGCCGCAGCCCCGCGTGGGGGTGGCGGGGCCCCGCGGACCCCCGGAGCCGCTCCGCACCTCAGTGCCTAAATAAAGCGCGTCCTACACCGCGACATTCTGTACATGAGATAATGATACATAAACCCCCCTGATAGATGTGACACCTCCGGGATGGCTCTAAATGAGCCGCCCGCATCGACTGCTGATAATGGCGCGTTTATGAAAGCAATTTCGGTGCGAGCAGCGCAGGGTCTGCTCGGTGTAATCAGGCTGCTCGGCTAATGGACGGGGCGGGCGGAGAGCTATTGACACTCCGCTGCCCTTAACCTGTTTCCCTATAAAGCTGATTGGTTTTTGTCAATTCATCAGCTCACTGCCCTCGCTGAGACTGCATCAAAGCCGGATTTGCTCAGGGGAAATCAACAAGTCTCTGCGGGGGAGGTGCGGGGCTCACCTCCCCGGCACGGCACAGCCGGCGGGGTTTGCCCGGAACGGGAAAGCGTGCGACAGGGGGCTGGTGGCAGGGCTGGGTGAGCCCCGAGTCCCCTCCTTGTGTCCCCCCTCGGGCGCTCTCCCTGGGTCCACCCTAAGTCCTATGGGGTCCTCTTCTTCGGTGCCCTCCTTAGGTCCCCCTCCTGGGTCCACTCCCTGGGTCCCCCCACTGTGACCCCTCCCGGTGTCCCCCCCAGATGCTATTAGGTCCCATCCCTGGATGCTCCTCCTCAGGTCCTCCGCTGGTGCCCTTCCGTGGGTCTTCCCTCCAGGTCCCCTCCCAGGAAAATGACACGTAGGAGGTGTCAGCCCTGCAAAGAGGGGCCGGTTTGCGAATGGGCCGCTCGAAACCCTCCCATCCTCTTCCCACCACACCCGTCCACATCCTGTCCTTGCGGGTGTAGGCCGTGCTATTGGGATATTTCCCTTTAAAAACCGTTTTATTTATTCATTTGCTTCTTGTTCTTTTTCCTTCAAACCAACTTCCACAGCCCCGCTCCTCCGACTCACCGTTCACACAACCTCCGGCAAAAGAAAATACCGTTTTGCTGTTGTCAAAATCGCATCACCGTTGCCAAAATCGCACCTCTATTTCTACTCCCGCCGTAATCCCCGCACCGAATGCCATTTATTTATTTGATTTCCTTATTTTATTGTATTGTTATTTTATTTTCCTGGACTAACGAAAGCCCAACGGCCCCTGCTCGCCCCCAGCCCCACCCGCAGCCCCCACCCGTGCGCGGCCCCTTTAAGCGCCGAGCGCCGGCCCCGCAGTCCACCCCCCCTTCAATTTAATTTCATTAAAACAGAGCATGAATATTTCTATTAAACCTAAAATGAAATATGAAGCCATTTAGACTCTGCCTGCACCAATCACGCAGATTTATGGCTTTTATTCATCACATCAAGAGCTGGGAAAAATGAATTTTCTTCACCCAGGAAGGAAATAAAACCCCTGCCTTGGTCATTTCCAGAAAGCTGTTAATTTGCCCGTGTGGTAATTACTTTCACAATTAACTAAAATACAAATCAACCTGACAAATTGGGTTAGTTTATATATTAATTAGCCGCCTTAAATTTATTCATTATGAAAAGACAATTTCAGAGGACCCCGGGTGTCTGTTTTATCGCCATAAATTACGGTTAGGAAATGGGGGCCGATAAAATATCCCCTTATCGGAGGGCGGCGCGGACGCGGGGAGCCGCTCCTGCTCCGCGGGCGCGCAATTGGGCGCGGGGTCCCGCGGGAGGGGCCGGGGCCGCTCCCTCTCCCTCCCCCCCCCCTCGGGCTGCGCTGATTTAGCGCCGCATCGATGGGATCATCGGCCGCCTTTTAGCTCGTGATCTTTATAAATGTCCCGCTATTAAATTAGAAAATGATTCTCTCCTCGTTTAATTGTATTCTTTCGTTTCTTATTTCCAATTAATTAGTCCTATCGACGTTGCAATATTTTAAATGACTGGAGTCCGTTTACAGTTTAAAATATATGGGTCAGCACATGCGATTTTAGACTCGGCAGAACTATATAATGCGGCTTTTAACTACTCCGCGCTCATACGTCTTCAACATCTGCACGATCGCAGCGCCGGGAAACGCGGCGCGGATGTCGCACAATGCGCGGATGTCGCACAATGCGCGGGTTTTACGTGAGGTGCGGATGTTTTGCCCTGCGCGGATTTTGCGCGCTCAGCGCAAGTCCCGCCCGCGGGCGCTGCGCTCAGCGGAGCCTGCAGGAGCGGTGGGGGGGTTCTGGAAATGGCCCTGCGCCGCTCTGTGCGACCAACCTCGGCGGAGGCGGTGCTGAAGGTGGGAAGAAACTGCACGATTTTGGGAGAATCGTGGGGCTGTGGCAGGGGATGATCCGAGAGCTGCCCTAAAAGCCGGAGGGTGTCCCGGCTGAGCCCCTCCCCCGTCCCATCGCAGAGTTCTGCCCCACTGCCACTTTTGGGGCTCCACGTCGTCCGGGCCCGGGACCGCTGAAGCTCCCGTGTGCGTGTCAGAGAGACAGCATAAATGTCACCACGGATAAAAGATGAATTGTAAGGGCAGATTGATAATGTGACAGATGCTGTTGTCTCCTGGCCTGCACTACGAGGGTCCCTCCCATTCGTGGAGGCTCAGGAAGCACCAAATGCAGAAAATCCCCAATGCGGGCCGCTCCCAACATCAACTGTACCCACTGTCATCCGAGTGGCATCAATCACAGCGAGTTTAGGAGACAGTGGGATGTGATTCCACGAGGCTCTCGTTGTGATGTAGCATTGATTAATGCCCGTTCATAAAATGATATAAAACTTACTTCTATTCTATCACGCGGCCCCAAACTGCATCCCAGCCCATATTTCACACCCGTGTTAATGTAACTGCTCATTGCGGAGGGCGATGGTGATGGTGTACATGGGGCTGTGCGGAGGGGTCTGCAGCGGGGGCAGGAAGAGGTTAGAGAAATTATTTCCAAAGCAGAAAATTGCTGTCTGCACTGAATTATTCCAGGTGCTGTGGGATCAGAGCGTGTCTCCGTCCTTCCATTCCATGTGGGCGAGGGGAGATGCAGAGATTTGCACTGGGCAGAAACCCGATGGTATGGGATAGCGTTGCTCCCATGGACAGGAGGCAGCAAGCCCCTGGGTGCTGCTTCTGCCTGGAGCGATTCTTGGGGCTCTGCATCCTTAATCATTCTATGATCCCCATCACAATTTGCTCACGTTCACATGGGATTTGATCTGACTCAAGGACCTTGGCTCTCAGCACTTAAAAAACCCAATGGTTTGGAGGTGGAGCCCACAGAATAGATACCTGTAGCTCCTCCATTCCCTTTGGCTTTTGGCTCACTGCTCGGAGCGTGCTCGGCCAGACACTTTGCTCTCATTGGGTTTCTGGAGGCTGAAGGCTCTGCTTGGCACCGGGCCTGCTTCGAAATAGCTCGTGCTCTTTTATTTCCTTTTTCTTCTTTTTCAAGGCGCATACCAGGGATGGTGATGTGCATGCATAATGCTGCGTGAGCCGGGACCGCGCTCTTGCAAAAAAGATCAAACTGGGGAAGCGGGGAGGAGGCTGTGCAGGGCTGCAGGAGCTGGAAAAATGAAGCGGAGAGAGGCTGAAAGTTGACATCTGGATAAGGAACGGTACACGATGGGGAATTCAACATTTGTTGCTTTACTGTGTGTAATTTAGGTACAGATAATAGATAATAGAGAATCCACAGGATCGCTTGATGGGAAATATATTGACGATACAATTTTTCTCTGCAAAATGTACGCAACGATTGCAGTTTTGGTTTAATAATAAATTCAGCTTTGAAGAAGCATTTGATTCAAACCTCTGCTTTTTTCTAATGGCGTTCACACTTATTAATACCTGTCTAGCCAGCTAAAGAGGTTTTTAAAAGAGTGCGCCGGGTGTTCTGCAATTAGAGTGGCCGTCTGCCCTTTATTAAAACTCCATTAACCTTTACATTAAAATACATTTAGAATGCAGACATGCTGAAAATATCCAGCACAAATAACAGAGATAAATCGGAGCGGTGTCCTGCTATGCTGGCTGCTTTGTGCAGAGCGTGGCAACTTGTGGCACCTCCAAGCTCCTGGGGGCAGATAGCACCGTAGCATCAATTTTCCTATGCTGAGGATGGGAAATAATTACAAGGAGGTAATGGAATTTAATACCATCTCTGAAGAAGATGTTGTAGAACATGATCTTGTTTATAGCAGGCTAGAAAGTCATTTAAAGTTCATATTATTAATTTTGGAACTAATTGCTTTATTTTAGGGGCAGAACTAATTTGCTTTGCTTGTGGATTTCTTGATTACAGCAGTGGCATTCCAGAGGGATCCAAGTAAATACAATGATGGGAGGTTTTCTCAAAATATTCTGATACGTTTGGATTAAATTCAAAGTATTTCCAGTAGATCCCGTCACAGTGCTCCCCAGAGCCTCGTGTGTGTCTGTAAGGAGTGAGAGAGGCAGCACTCCCCTGTCTGAGTTACTGCTCCTTCAGGCAGAGCTGCCAATGCACTCTGTCAATAAATATCCCCCAAACACCCCTTCTGCTTCTCCTTCTTTCTGAGCCCACCAGGTTTGATCAGCGGGGGCTGAAATTCCTGAGCTGAAAAATCTGCCTGACTTTTTAATTATTTTTAAACTCAGCAAAGAGGACTCAGCTCTTTACAGGCATGAGGTTAAGAACCAATGGCACCACCGTCCCTGCCCTATCAATGTGGTGTCTGCACTCCTGCTGAACCATAATTTATGGCTGCACATAGGGTGGATCAGCTCCCCAGGCACGGGGGCACACCTCCTGTCACCGACCCCACAAACCCAGCCCTGGGCCACATCATAAAACTGTCCAAAGCAGAAACTTTGTGAGCTCCACAGCCCTGATCCTCGGGTTCATCTTTGCTTGGGATGTGAGGATGCTTCCCTCCCTTTGGCTGCTGTGTGCAGAGAGCAGCAAGATGCTGCACAGCGATGGGCGGGTGAGGAGGGATGGGGATGGGATGAGGATGGGATGGGATGGTGTGGGGATGGAGATAGGATGAAGATGGGATGGAGATGGGATGAGGATGGGATGGGGATGGGATGAGAATGGCATGGAGATGGCATGGGAATGGGATGGGAATAGGATGGGGATGGGATGGGGATGGGATGAGAATGGCATGGAGATGGCATGGAGATGGGGATGGGATGGGGATAGCACGGGGATGGGATGGTACAGAGATGGGATGGGGATGGGATGAGGATGGGATGAGGATGGAAATAGGAATAAGGGTAGGAATGGAGATGGGGATAGGGATATGGAAAGGGGTAAGGATAGGAATAGAGATAGGGATAGGGATGGGGATGGGGATGGGATGGGATAGGGACGGGATGACAATGGGATGAGGATGAGAATGGGAATAAGGGTAGGAGTAGAGATCAGGATAGGGATAGGGAAGGGGATAAGGATAGGGACAAGGTTGGGGATGGGGATGGGGATGGGATGAGATGGGATGAGGATGAGAATAGGAATAAGGGTAGGAATGGAGATGGGAGTAGGGATAGGGAAAGGGATAGGCATAGGGATGGGGATGTGGATGAGAATGGGAATGGAAATAAGAATACAGATAGGAATGGGGATGGGGAAGGTTGGGGAGGGCAGTAGGGGGAGAGATATGATACTGGGAAGAAGCAGCAGCAGTGCTTTGCAGGAGAGGCTGCAGCTGTGCTCTCCGGAGCTTGGAGAGGAGCTTGGGATTGCAGTGCTCTCCTCTCATTGCAGAAGTGACTTTGGAAAAATTCAAGCATTTCAATTATACCAGAGAGAAAATGCTTTTATTTGCCTTGACAAGGTGTTCTCAGTAAGTTTTACACCATTTGGCAATTTATTTTTATTCAGAGCAAGTCCAAATGCCAAAATCATACAATTTCTACCAAACTACAAATTCTGCTCCCTCCAAAGCCCTGGTCTGAGTGATTCTGGTGTATCAGAAGCTGCAGTTTAAATTCAGGTCCCAGTGAAGCCCCGCTGATAAGAAAAAGGTTCTGAGGAACTAAATGAAATACTTGCAGCCTTTCAGTTGCCCTGCTGGTTCCATGGATCACCGTGCTATTTTCTTAATTGCGTTTCTGATAGCAGAATCCACATCTCCCTGGATTGAAGGATCATCATGGAAAGAAAAAAAGAGCTCAGCTTTCAAACTGTTTTGCGGTTTTCTTAGCTGGGTTTATATATGG
Source organism: Pavo muticus (assembly GCA_016647715.1). Lineage (NCBI taxonomy): Eukaryota > Metazoa > Chordata > Aves > Galliformes > Phasianidae > Pavo > Pavo muticus. Next base: position 4,219,866 of record JACDJE010000038.1, read on the forward strand.
TCCTTATATTGACAGTACTTTTTGATTAATATCGTGTATAACATTCCTTAATGCACCAGGAGAATTAATTATGCAGAAAGATTTGGGGCACCTGGACGTTCCATCAGTGAAATGATGTTTTATGGACAAAACGACAGTTTAATACTGAGCTTTCCTAAAGCTCTCCAGTGAATAGGTGGTTCGCTGCAGTTAGCAGAATGGCTTGTGTGGATGCAGAAGGAATCATAGAATCGTGGAATGGCCTGGCTTGGAAGGGACCACAGGGTTGGAAAAATAGCTTTTGAAAGCTTACAAGTGACTTTGGAGCACATGTCCTATGAGATGACCCGGGTCTTTATTCATGCAGGTGGTACTGACAAGAAATCATACACTTCATTGGGATCTTAGCTTCTCTTTCTTTAAAAATTGGAGTGTAGAGGTGATGGAGAACAATATTGACTTTCTGTAGCTGATAGCAGAGATCTGAGCGCGCTGGGAGTTTTCCAACTAGATGGTTTTTTGTTGTTGTTGTTGTTTTTCTTGGAAAATGCTGATTTATTGAAACTGAAACTTTCCATGGGAACGTATAAGTACTGATTAAATTTTGCTGAGAGAGATTGCTGAAGTCTGAGCCAGAACTTCTGGCTGTAAGCAGAGTTAGGTCCCTGCATGGGGAATGGCCAGCAGGTCAGGGCATGCTCCATCTGGGTCAGGTGGAGGAGAGAACGGACTTTGGAGTTCTCCCATTACTGACACAGCCCTCGGGCTGTTGCTAACTCCAAGGATCTTCTGATTGTATTTCATAAAGCAAACTTGAAAACTCCCTGGGATTATTCTGCAATGGAATGGGAAGTTTATTTCTTTTCCAGTTTTTTTCAGATTTAAACATTCTCTCACAAAGGTCTTTGAAGATCGAATCTGTTGAGTTACTGGTGTGCAGCTGTTACTCCTCATTTAGATAGAGCACTGCATTGCTGGCAGCACTCAATGCAACTGCTTCTGAGAGGGTGTCTGGAAGTGAAGTCCAAAGACTGAATCCTATGGAAGAAAATTACTGGTAACTGCATTACGGTGATGCTATTATCAGTAAATGTTATTAGTGTGAGGATTTGTCCCCATGTCAGAGCGATGTTAATACAATATTAGTGAGGTAGGTCTTTGGTGTCAACATGAGAATATCAAATGCAAGCAGAGGAAAATTGTATTGAATTGTGGAGATGATGGCAAATCAATGACATGGAAAATCTATGGAGAGCAGTTCATCGTGACACAAGAAAGCAGTGTCCACATAAATCAGTAGAGACCAATGGACATTGAAAAGGAATTTCCATGCAAGATTAAACGGATGTTGTTATCATGTCAGGACTATGTAAAATAAGTGCAAAATGAGGATGATACCATGATAACAACATTTAAACTAAGCAATGTCAACTGAAATTACTCTCCCATAAGGAGAAAACAACAGACTAATGGCCAGCTCAGCTACAAGCTCTGACAGCAGCAGTAGCAGCTATAGGGATAACTGATGGATCAGGGTGAACGCTCAGCACCCTACTGTGTTTGGAAGTGGGCAAACACGCCCACACCACAGTCCCAGCCCCCGAATCTGGCAGAGATGGGCTGCAGCAGAGGCCTGTAAAGAGGGCAGTTATGTACTGACAGATCATAGAATCATTTAATAATTTGAGTTGGAAGGAACCTTCATATGTCACCTAGTCCAACTCCCCTGCAATGAACAAGGACATCACCAACGTGGAACTCGCTTTGGTGCACCATCTCAGAAGGGATTGCAAAAGAAGTTAAGATCGGAGGCAGCGACCCTATGTATAAAGGGTATGACCACGAACCACACTGTGATTGAACTCATGATCTCAAGGAATGTGAGCCTGGCAAAGAGTGGAGTCAGGTCCCCGAACTTCAAGAGAACAAACATCAAGCTGTTTAAGGAACTGCTGTATGAGATCCTCTGGGAAACTGTCCTTAGGGACAAGGGAACAGAACAGAGCTGGCAGCACTTTAGGGATGCCTTTCTGAGAGCTCAAGAGCTCTCTGTCTCCCAGAATAAGAAGTTGGATAAATGAGGCAGGAAACCAGAATGGCTGAGCAAGGAGCTGCTGGTCAGGCTGAGGGAAAAAAGGAAAAGTATAAGCAATGGAAGAGGGAATGGGTAGCCTGGGAAGAATACCAGAATGCTGTCCAAATGTGCAGGGATGGAGTCACAAAAGCAAGGTGCATATGAAATTGAACTTGGTAAGGGATGTGAAAAACAACAGAAAGGGATTCTTTAGATACACTGGGCAAAAGAGACAGGCAAAGGAGAGTGTACACCCTCTGGTAAATGAAAAGGGAGAGCTGGCCTCCTCAGGTGTGGGGAAGGCTGAGGTACTTAATGAGCTCTTTGCATTGGTCTTCATGGCCAGCCAGGTTTCTCATGCCTCTCATATCCCTGAAATTCTATGTGGGGGTCAGGTGAGCAAAATCCCTCTAAGGGTAAGAACAGAGCAAGTCCAAGACCACCTCATGATGCGGAACATGTACAACTTTATGAGGCAAGATGACATGCATCCCAGGGTTCTAAAGGAACTGGGCACAGCGTGTGAGAGCCGGGTTTCAGGGAACTTTGTGGGAATTTTGCCACCAGTTTGAGAGTGAGTAGAATCAGGCCTTGTGTCTGTAGAGCAGCGTAAGAGTCCTAATGTGTTTCAAGTGTTTAGAAAATTACTGGAGTCAGACCCATTTTTCAGCCCAGCCCATTAGCCTTTCACACGTGTTTGTGTGGAGAGCAGTGCCCAGGCAGACTGGCGGCTTGTAAATGTTAAATGAGCATAAATATCCCAGCCCCTGTGATGAGCAGCCATGCGGCGACGTCCAGTGCGATTAACATAGTGCAGGGGAAGGAAATATTGACATTTTATACATCTGTATCTCGATAATGCTGCAAGAAAAGTGATATCAGTAATGCTAATGGATGCGTAATTGATGTTACTGCGATCCTTACCACTCGCTGGGAAGCCTGTAAAAGAGATAAGATTAAAGGAGATAACAGCTGTAGTAATTCCAGCTACACTGCTGGCAGCAAATCCTGTGTGCAGCAATACTGGTAGTGTGACTACAGGCACTTACCATTCTGCAGCCCCAGTGGGCGCAGGGGATGTTGAGCACCTCACAGTACACAGCAGCTGAGGGTGCTGAGGAGCAACAGGCAGATGTCGGGATCAACCAAAGGTACTGCTGCTCAGATTCAGGCAGTGCAGGTGGCTACTGTCCAGGGAAGGAAAGGCAGACCTCCCTCCCAGCGCTGTCCATGGCAGGGCTGTGCTCCATCCTTACATCCCCCAGCTTGTACTGATAGCAGAGGGTGCTGTGACCCAGGTGCAAAGTATTGCACTCGGCTTTGCTGAACCCCATGAGATTTTCCTGGGCCCACTGCTCAGCCTATCCAGGTCTCTCTGGATGGCATCCCATCCCTTGGGGGTGTTGACCGCACCACACAGCTTGGTGTCATCCACTAACTGCTGAGGATGCACTCGATTCCACTGTTGATGTCACTGATGAAGTTCTTAAACAGCACCGGATCCAGTACTGAGCGCTGAGGGATTGTCACTGGTGTCCATCTGGATATTGAGCCATTGACCACCAAACCATTTCAGGGTTGCTGTGTGATCTGCAAAGCACTGATGAGCATATGTACATCATGGTACCTTGGTGCTCACTCATCGCCAACTCCAGTGGTGTTGATTTTGCTTCCGCCACATCTGAGCAATCAGGTTCAGCGGACAGAAAATGCCTTTGGGATGTTGAATAACCCAAACTCTTTAATCCATGATTGTTTACCCCCAGGGGGATTTCGGTAACTTCTTTAAACATGGCAAGCATCCAGTATGTTGTCTTGAATCACGGCCTAGCTCCAGAACAATCAACTCTAAGTTGTTTAAGAAGACTGTGTACATTAAAAGGGCTGTAAATCAGCATAACGAAAGCAACAACACATGCAGAAATTCATTATATATCTGATACACTGGGGTGTTGTTTTATTATTTGATGCATTTATGCTTTATGCCTGTTTCACAGCATAAAAATCAGCTGATGAATGAGAAATTACAAACTGCTGCCACTTCTCTCACAGTAAACAGAATGCATTAAAAAAATAAAATAAACACCTAAATGTTTTATTATAATAAAGTTACTTGAGGCCAAGAGTTCAATAAGGAGAATTTATAAACATATCATCTCAGATCTTGGAAGGATTTCAACATAATTTGCTTGTGGTATGGTAAGTGAGGTGAAATCCATCTATAAGGCTCTTGGGAGTAATAAAAATAGGGAAGTGTCTATTCATATTTGCTATGAATTCACTGTAGAACAAAAACACTCCTGACTATCCCAACCAAATATGCGTGACTTTGGGTAAGGAAGGAATTACCTGCACATCTTATTCTTAAATAAGATCAATGTTATTTCTCTGTGAAACAAAAGCCCTGTCCTGTCCTCACTCACCGGTCTTGGTGCCAAGAGCCACCAGCGTAGCTGAGGCTTTGAAGGATCAGACCCCAGGGCCCCACTTCCAGCAATATTTTTGGATATGCTTTCATCTAAGTTGACAATGTAAATAAATTATCATAATTGAGTCTTCATTTTATGTCCATTTGTAAATGAACATAGATTTTTCAATTCATCTAAGTAATTAACCTTTTTTAGAACCACTGCTGTAATGCAATGACAATTTCATACACAAACAGGCGCCGGTGACTATCTGGAGGCATTTTGGCCTTGCTAACTAAGTGAGCTCTTGAGCAAATTCTCTGTTGTGCAGGTGGATCATAGAATCATAGATTGGCTTGAATTGGAAGGGACCTCAGATATCACCCAGTTCCAACCCCCTGCTGTGGGCAGAGTTGCCAACCACTACATCAGACACTAGATCAGGCTGCCCAAGACCTCATAGTGGATAAGGTGGAACTGTCCCCTCCTGCTAAATGACCGATCACGGCAGAAGCAGCTGCCTCTGCAGGATGGAGAGGTGTGGTTGCAGTGGGGGACAACTTTGCTAGAGCCAAATGCTTGCCCTCGGGGCCTCTGTTTGGATTTTCATCTTTGCTGCCATTTGTCATGGAATTAGATCAACCTATTTCACTAAACATGGGACTCTGAAACCTTGCACAAGGAGCAGAAGGAATGAATGGCCACCCAAAACCTGGTGCAGTTCTGTTTAGGGGAGCTGCCAGCAGCCACCACAGTTCACCAGTGCCACTCCAGCAGAAATGCCACCTCCTTTCTAAATGGGTAGTTTTAGGGTTCATTTTGTGGGGCTGCTTTGTTCACTCTGAGCCAACTCCTCACATGCTGAGACTGACAGCCCTTCAAGGTATTTTTAAATTTTCTTCATAGAATCATTTGAGTTGGAAGGGAAGTTTAAAGGTCATCTAATCCAAATCCCTGAATGAACAGGGACACCTACAGCTCCATTAGGTGCTCGGAACCCCACACAGCCTGACCCTGAGTGTCTCCAGGGATGGCTCATCCACCTCTCTAGGCAACCTGTGCCAGTTCCTCACTGCCTTTAAGGTAAAAATATTCTTCCTTATATCCAGTCCAAACCTCCCCTCTTTTAGTTTGCCACCATTTCCCCTCATTCTATCACAATAGACCCTGCTAAAGAGTCTGTCCCTTTTTTTTTCTTATAGCCCCCCTTTGGATACTGAAAGGCGCCTGCAGTCTTTGCTCCATAAGCTACCTCCTTCCAACGCATCCGTAAGAAAAAATGGGTTAAGACGGGTAGGTATCACTACAGTCAGCCTTTTTTCAAGCTCACAATCAGCTTTTCAGTTGCCCCACCATGAAGGGGATCTGCTCGCAGGCATGCCATGTAGGAGCAAAGCAAAGCCTGTGTTTAATCCACAGCAGTGCGGAGGATGACCTAGCAGACAGCAAGCTTGTCTTTCAAACTTTTGCAATTAATTTCTAGTGCAGTCTTACAGACCCTAGATATCTGTTTGCTCCGGTTAAAAATGAAGTTTTAAAAAAGACCTCCTTATTCCACCTTTACAATCAAGCCAGAATTTAGGGAAGCGGTGAGTGGAATCAAAACAGGATCACGGTTAGGATTGTACCAGTGGAGGTTCTGTAAAGCACGAAGGGATAACTACAGAAGCAGGAGGGGCATGAGGTCTAATACAGCAAAATAATTTTTAGCAGATTAGGCAGCAAAAGATCAATCAGAGATTACGTAGGTGCTTTTGGGGTTGGACCAAGGGCTTCTCAAGGTCTGTGACAACTCTATTTCTAAGACCTGACAGCAGCTCCAGGCTGAACTGCTGAAAACCTGCTCTGTAATATAATTGATTTTAAAAAGTGCTATGAGTTATTCTGGCCAATCCAGGGGAGAGAACATGTCCCTTCTGTCCTCCTGGCATGCAAATATAAGATGGATAATAAAATACAGGTCATGACAGAATTGCTTTTCCCTCTGTTTTGGAAATGAATGACTTTAAAGCATTGGCAATCTCCTCTTGCCTGGGTTTTGAACTCCCAAACCCACTTTTTAGCATGCTAGGTTCTTTCCATTGAGAGAGGCAAGGCAAGCATTTAAATGGTTTTGATTTTGGCAAGAAGAGCAAAAAATCATCAAACCCTAAAACTATTAAACTGCTCAGAAAGAAAGCAACAAAGTCAGCAAAAAGTTGCAGTGGGAAGGAGCCTCCATTAACGAGGAGGCAGGAGGAGGATCCTGAACTTACTCTGGGACCACAGAGTCATTGCTATCCCTGTAAAAGGGCAGAAGCTGACAGTGGGAACTTTGAACTGAGAATGGCTGTAACAAGGAGAAAATAGTTGGCAATGAGTGAAAGTATGCACAAAATTAAAATTTGGAAGAGCTTTGAAATCAGATCCCCAGAGAAGGATGTTTGCACACCTCTGCTCATCAAAAGGAAAAGATGAAGTGGGAAATCTCCAGTTCTGTCTGAATAGTGGAAGGTACTGTTACAGATGAGGAAGGGGAACTGGAATCTGTCCCTGACCTCATCATCTAAGGAATCTTATTTCCTGTTAGGAAAACTTTCATTGTTGATGTATTTAGACAATTCTTCCTGTATTCAGACCTTTTCATAGTTACCTCCCTAACTCATCCTCAACAAACAAATGACAGGTAAAAAAATATATATATACATGTATATATGTGTATATTTATATATTTATATATATATATGTATTCTGCTTTTGTTAATGGAAAGTGATTTTGGAGAATGGAAGTAGTCTAAACCAATGCTATGGAAGTCGGAAAACAGTCAGAGTTAAGAAACACAGCAGACAGATTGCTTAGGTGTGTTCAGTTTGTCCCAGGCCATGGATAAAACAAGTAATGCATCATAAAGTGCCTGACGAGCACCTAGTAGAAGATAGTACCTAAAAGAATCCAGAGTCCAAGGAGCGAGTGGAAGGGGTGACAGAATTTGAAGTCGTAGAGTTTGGGTCCTTGAACATTGCTGGATGCTGTTTGAATGCCACCACCACCTGATTTGCCTGCAGATTAACCATTTTTGGTTTTAGGATGTTTTTTCAGCTTATAGGTGGACTAACCCAACACACTGTGGCTTGCACATTCATTTATCATCTCCCACTCAACTTCCTTGCATCTTCCCCCCATGTAGCTCCTATGTAGAATGACTGCAAGACATCCATGCATTGTTTGACTGAGCCTGGCTGAGAACTCCTGCTGTGAGAAGCTGAATGAATGACCAAGTGTCCCTTGGGTATGCAGGATTTCTCATGCCCTGAATGCACCCCAATACAACCCATGCTTGAAAACCTCCTCTTCATGTGGAGGGAGTCTGGCCAGAATTGTATTCTGGGTAGTCTTCAATGGGCAGTGTAGAAATACACAGTCCTTCAGCCTGGGCAGGGGCTCACAAAGACTTACGAGTCTTAAGTAAAACAGAGACTGCTTCTACAACAGTTAGAAACTGAAACAAAACAAAACAAAACAAAAAAAGCAGTGCAGAAGCCCTTGGATGCCCCAGTATACAGGAACCATCATGGAGATTCCCAGAATCTGTTTGATTGTGTCTCTGCCCCTTTTAATTTATATTTCATGGGCAGGTCAGCGTATGGTTTGTGTCTGTGGAGTGTGTTTTCTACTCTTGTTTGGAGTCATCACGTGATGGTCAGCTGTCATGCATCCTGATACCAAACTGACCAAGCACAGTGGGATGCAAACAGACCCAAAATGGAAAGTTTCAAACTGGTGAAGACTCAGCCACTAAAATCAAGATACCTTATGTTTTCCTTATATCTTTTATCCTTTGAACTAGATATTCTTAAATTCTGTTAATTAAATGTAGTTTAATTAGAGTGATTAAGCAAAAGTGGCAACATACACTGTGTCAGGACGGGGATTGCACTCTCATTCAGTGCACACTGCCTGGAGTGAAGCAGCCCTTTAGGCTTACATACAGTATTAGAAATTAATATAAAGCGAAGACATATGGATTCATTCTCCTCCCAACCGTAGTTAAGCAACCTGGGAGCAATTTCATTAAAATCAGTCTTAGTGGTCTGAAGGTCAGAGGTACCAGATTTTTGGAAAATTTGCTTTTGCACAAGAATATCTGCTTTCGTTTCTGGCTTCTTCTCAGTTATTGATTTGTCTCTATGGTGCCTAGTCCAGTATCCACAAATGGGTTTCTCTCTAGACATTTCCTCCATAAAGTTCAGAATATTTTTTCTGTTTTGTATTTATTATGTGAGCTGGATGTTTGGTACCTGGAAAAGAGACAAGTGCAAGTCTTTGCTCCAGAAGAATGGCAAACTATCGCAAAGGGAACATAAAATTGATACCTCACAATTAAGGAAGTAGCTGTATTGGATTCTGGGAAGTATCGAATCTGATTCTGAGTTTTAATAAAAATCAGTCAATCTCAAGTGATGATATCTGCATCTGACTGCTGACTTCCAAATGCGTGATACAGTCAAGTTCATTATGTTTCTCTTGTAAAAGGGACGGGGTGGCTATTGGAGTTGGGAGCATGTTTGTGGATCCCAAAAGTTACAGGAGAGGAGACAAATATTCTCAAGTGGGTGGTAGGATGGTGTGTAATTGTGGTCACTGCACCTTTGGAAGGAAAAGGCGTAGGTTGTCCTACTTTCCCAGATAATGCAACATAAATTGATGGGGCAGTTAGGGAACCCTTGGGTCAGCTGGGAAGCATTTAGGAGGTCCTGTATGGAGAGCACAACCAGGCATCCAAACCCTCTTACAGGAAGGATTTGATTCAAACCCCTATGAGGTGGAGCAGGAACATTTCTGTAGACCTCGCTGGACTCAGGCCATAGCTCAGAGCAGGGATATGCTGCCTTCCTTGGACTACATTTCTGAAGTGCCCATAAATGAAATGGCAACTTAGCAGCACACAACTGAAATCATAGAATCATAGAATTGCTCAGGTTGGGAAAGACCTCAAAGATCATTGAGTCCAACCACAACCCAACCATACTACCCTAACTCTAACAACCCTTTGCTAAATCATGTCCCTGAGCACCACATCCAAACGGTTTTTAAACACATCCAGGGATGGTGACTCAACCACCTCCCTGGGGAGCCTATTCCAGTGCTTAACAACCCTTTCTGTAAAGAAGTGTTTCCTGATAACCAACCTAAACTTACCCTGGCACAACTTGAGGCCATTTCCCCTCGTCCTGTCACCAGTGTGAAGAGACCAACCCCGCTCTTGCTGCTAGCACCTTTCAGATATTGGAAGAGAGCAATAAGGTCTCCCCTCAGCCTCCTTTTCCCCGGACTAAACAGCCCCAGTTTCTTCAGTCTCTCCTCGTAGGGCATATTCTCCAAGCCCTTCGCAAGCCTTGTTGCCCTTCTTTGGACCTGCTCCAGCACCTCAATGTCCTTTCTGTACTGAGGTGCCCAAAACTGAACACAGTACCTCATCAATGCCAAGTACAGGGGAAGGATTACTTCCCTAGTCCTGCTCACCACACCATTTCTGATACAAGCCAGGATGCCATTGGCCTTTTTGGCCACCTGGGCACACTGCTGGCTCATATTCAGCCGACTGTCCATCAGTACACCAAGATCTCTTTCCATCAGGCAGCTTTCCAGCCATTCCTCCCCAAGCCTGTAGGGTTGCCTGGGGTTGTTGGGACCAAAATGCAGGACCCGACACTTGGCCCTATTGAAACTCATACAGTTAACTTTGGCCCATTTATCCAGTCTATCCAGGTCCCTCTGTAGTGCCTTTCTCCCCTCAGGCAGATCAATGCTCCCTCCCAGCTTGGTGTCGTCTGCAAACTTACTGAGGGTGCACTCAATCCCCTCATCAAGATCGTTAATAAAGATGTTAAATAGAAGTGGCCCCAGTACCGGGCCCTGGGGGACACCGCTTATGACCAGCTGCCAACTGGATTTAACTCCATTGACCACAACTCTTCGGGCCCTGCCATCCAGCCAGTGTTTCACCTAGAGGAGCGTACTTTCCAAATGTTATCCATCCCTCTCACCCCTTGCAGCCATCTCACGTACTCACTATGGGCATTCCTGCACAGTAGACTTCTGCTGGCTTAGGTAAGTGAATGGAGAACGAGAAGCGACTCTGATGAACACCTCCTGTTGTAGGCCCCAGTCTTTGTTGCCCATTGCTGCACCTGGGGATCCATCTGGCCCATGGTTACAGCAGTCTCTACACTAAAACATTACCTCTGTACTGCTTCTCCAGTCCTGGGAAAGGGATCATAAGTTGTCTGGAAAAGCCATTTGACCTCTAGTAGCCAATGCAGAGGGGAAATATTTGCACTGTCCAAGCCTCATTCTTGCTTGCTCAGAACTGAGCCCAGGGCTCCCTGGAGGTCAGTCCAAACTTGCTCAGCGCTGAAGCATTGGCCAGGCCATTTGGCCTGCAAGAGCAAAAATATTGCTTGGCCAATGTGTATCCCCGGTTCATTCTTTCTGAGTTAAGTAAAGATGGTTAAATCCCAAGCCCAGGTAAACAAGTCAGAAAGTTGAGTAGAAATGCTTTTAATGATCTCAGGCTTAATCTTTACTTCATAGCATAGACACAGCTGTACTCTGAGGGGCATTGTTCAGTGGATTCTGGTCCAATCCTAGAATTAGGATGCCTCAAAATGAAACCAACATAGTATTTTGCCCTCCCTCTCCAGCATGATTTAAAGAAGCCAGGTGAACCTTGTTTCAACCTTGTTCTTGGGTTCTAAGTGATTGTTTCATTTAGGACATTTGACTAAAAGCTCTTCTCATGGAACCGGCTCCTGTAGGAAAGATGCCAGCAATTAATGAAAGATGATAAAATAATAAAAGAAGTAATACATTAACTATATTATCCGTGCACATTTGGACAGTCCTTTTTCATTATATCCTCTTTATAGACATCCTTCAGCAACATTTGAAAAGGTACTTTATTGCTGTTCTGTGACTGTTTTGATTACCAGACATTAACAAGTTATTTAAATGCAAAAGTCCTCTTTTGCTCTTCAATTTCCTACTGATAGATTTGATGCAAATAAAAAAAAATTAAGACATTGCATTTATACAATTTCTGTGTGTGCGTGAATACCAATACAAAAGGAATTCGGACCTTAGGCTTCTCTTTCTTTCTCCTTCCTGCACATACTCAAGTATACCTTATGGATACAGCCATATACTCTTCTGGTTGAGTAGCACAGTACTATGAAGCCATATTATCCATGCCACTTTGATTTAGATTATTTATGACCTGAGCCAATATCTTCTGAGCAAAGAAACCAGAGTCCACCAGTCCACGACACGAAGCTTTCTCAGCACCTTGGAAGCAATAATCTCTCTCCATTTTGGGTTTGATTGAATCACACTGGAGGTTCAAGACAGATTCCTGTCTCACAAATGTTTTAAGGCTGAGTTACTCCTTTGGTGCTAGTTCTAGGGATAGCATGAGTAATGTGCGTGAATGGTATGGAGGCAGCATTCAAAGCAGGTGGAAATGGCTATTTTTGGAACCTAGGTTTAACCTACAAGTTGGATTATTTTGAGATACGAAAGATAGGTAAGGCCAAGCCCACAGGTAAAGTTAAGGGTCAATTTTGTGTTATTCATTCATTCAGTGCTCCCCAAACATCTACAGACAACTCGTTAACAAATATAGCAGTGGAAGTAGGTCTGAGATGCTGTGGTTTCTAGGCTGCCTTTATACAGCAGGTCAGGATGTTTGCTTCAGAGTACTTTTTACGCAGCAGTCAAACGCTGTATCTGATTTTTCATTATGCAGTAACCCTGTGGCTATAGAGGTCAATGAAAACTGACACAATTCTCAATGTTATTTTTGTCTTCCATATATAGAGTTGTTGCTCTAGCTTCATACATACATACATACACATATACATCTGTGTATATGGATGCATATATTTAAATCATCAACTATTAAACAGTAGTTTGCCAATCTGGAAGAAGAATGTGAATGAATTGTCAATTCTTTATACTGAATAGCTGATCAACTGGCACAATGTTGACCTCTAAATCAGGAGCAATAAATTCTATCATTTTTAATCTTGACCTAAAAGTACTAAAACACTTCTGCTTGTCATTGTTGCTGTTGTAGAACGACTAATTAAACTGCATTCATATCATCATCTTTGTTGCTCCTAGAATCTCCAAATGACAGTCACATCAGTGACTCAGTGCCAAGAAAGCAAAGGGATCTTGTTTTTGCTTTCTCTCAGGAATGCCTTGAATGGGAAAACCTGCTGTTTTTCCCTGGCAGTACTGGTCACTGGCCTCTAATTTTAGTTATTGTTGCAATACTTTTTATTTCCTGTGTTGAGTCCCAATGTGCTAGGTGTTATACAAACCCGAGATAAAACAGTTCTAAGGCTGAGAGGTGAAGAATAAGTACAGGTAGGAAAGAAAAAATGTCCAAAAGCAAATGGTACAAGACACCAGTTCCATGACATCAATTTCTTGAACTATTGACAAGTTTTTATCAGACATCAAAACAAACGGGTGTTTTAAGGAGAGGAACATTTAACATTATCTTATTCGTTATGACATTATTTTCTAGCAATCCAGCAGCACATGTACCGTGGAAGACAGCTTTACCCTGACTCTTGTATCCATTGCTAAGGAAAGGGCTATAGCCCAAATCCCACTCTTCTGGTGAACCATAAATCCTGGGGGCCACAGGCAGATGGGACTAATGAGGAACAGCCTCATGGTCCCAGGATTAGGATGGCAATGTCCACACTTCCTTTCATGCCTTCTCTAGGCTGAACACAGCTCAGCCTGACTGGAAAACCCAACCCTCTTGTACTATCATCATGTGCAAATAGAATTTGTAGAGTAGTATTTTAACCTTGTGAAAAACAGTTTTCTGACAGCGAAGCAAAGCAGACCATCAGGAGCCAGCCCTGACTTCTTTGAAGTTAGGGGAATAGGGGATGTTTTCTGGCAGACAAAACACCGCTCACACTTCCTGTGTGAGTTATCCAAACTGTTGAGAGATTTGAGTGGCAGCTTCATGTTGTAAAAACCTACAAAAATGAAGTAAAAATAATAAAAGACCTAAATCCTGCTGGATTAAGCTGAGGCCCAACTTCTAAACTTTGGGGAACTAAGTCAGTATAAAAACTCAGCTAACAAAGTCACAGTGCTTTCCATTCCAGATCCTTGGATTCTGTTCTGTTTTCTTCATTATCAACCCAAGTCTTGTAGCTGCAACTTTATTATCGTTCTCATTCCACATGCAGTTTGCAGATGAAAAAATGTTGAAACTGTACCAGATGTGATCTGGAAGAAACTGAGAAAAAAATAAATCCAGACCACCATGTCACTGAAACCACAATTTTAGATATCGTAAACTTTATCCTGCAAGCAAAATTGCATTTGACAGTATTACACTGTAAGTGGTTCTAATGCCTGAAAGTAAGAGTTAACAAAGCTGAAAACTTGTGTTTTAGCAGAAAATTGATGGAAGGTATTCAACACATCTACAAAGCCATTAGAAGGATCTGAAAACAACATGAGCAACATCATTCCTTTTGCCTCCCTGCATGTTCTCATGGCCCCAAGGACAGCACTCTGAGCGCTGCAGGATTTTGGAGAGAGGCACTGGAGAGGCAGAAGGAAAGAAGGAGTGGAAAGGCACAGCCCTTAGCTCAGGCTTCTCTCAGTAAATACAAGGCAAAATGCCTGTGGGTGCAGATTAAGCCATACATGTTTTCAAATATATGTGTTGCCATCTTGTGAAGCGAGACTAGCAGCGTGAGATGGGACAGAAATCCCTCCTGAAGACGAAGTGTTTCTCACCCCATGGACATGCAAGGGGCTGGAAGGCCAGAATGCTTCCTCCTTATGGTAGAAAATTCCCACATTTTGTTCCTTCATGGTGTATATGGTGTGGGTGCAGATATCGACTGGAAAGTGAGTGCATAAATCTTCTCCCATAGATCAGCACTATGATGGCAGAAGGCCATTAATGAATACTGGTAGTGCACTGTTGTTCCCACATCTTTGAACCAATGAGGAATACACTGAACACTTCTGAAAAGAATTTTAATTCAGTTGGGTGTTTTCTGGAGAAGAGGATTTTGTGCTAGTTCTCATGTTGCTCTTGTTTGCTTTCCTGGGGAATTTCATAGCTATAATGCTAGCAAGAGGTGGGCAGTGACTGAGTGAAAAGAGCAATGAGTTTAAGAGGAAATAAGGCTGTAAAGCCAGCCAATTTAATCTTCTCCATGTAAAACCTATAGTGAGGAGGAGGAAACTCCATCTGATGGCCATCTTTCATCAGACGTTCATCACTTGAGGTTTCCTCTATGAGGATTAGAAAGTATAAAGGTATGGAGTACTAATCATAATTGATTTGGCTTTTAAATTGACCTCTATAATTTCTTTAGGGTTTCCTCTGCTTTCAGAACACCCAATCGCTCCATCTTGTGCTCTAAAAGTAACCTGAAAATGACTCTTCTGTCTTTTACTACAGGCCATTATAAAGAACACATGAAGGATTTGTCTTGTTTCTTAAATAAAGAGCTTACACTACTTCGTTACTACATAAAATTAGCAGAAATTTTTATCTTGGTCATTTCTGTTTTTCTCTAGGTGGACCTGAATTCCTTGGCATGTGTAAGCTGTGATTTCTCTGAGAACATCCATAGAAGTGGGAGTACTCCAATTCCAAAAGAGAGAGCTGGCATCCAAAAGCCCAAACACCTGTACCTGACATGATACGGTTATTAAAACCAACACCACCCAGGAGTCCTGTGGGAACCACCTGATCAATAATCCCAGTTCCCAGCTGTCAGTCTCCTTTCACTTGTGATGTCTTGATTCATCAGCTTTAAGGTACTCTGGATTTCTGGTGCAGGCAGGAAGTGACTGCGTCTAAACAAAAGAAATGAAAGCAGACCCTAAAAAAAGTCTCATGAAGCCCAAAATGCATAAATACAACAGACTTTAGGCCTTTCTTGAATGTCAAGAAAAGACAAAAAAAAGGGTACGAGCTCAGTT
This sequence comes from Pavo muticus, assembly GCA_016647715.1. Taxonomy (NCBI): domain Eukaryota; kingdom Metazoa; phylum Chordata; class Aves; order Galliformes; family Phasianidae; genus Pavo; species Pavo muticus. The sequence goes on from JACDJE010000038.1 coordinate 4,235,347, forward strand.
TAGAAGAAAATTCCAGTAATCTTTGTCCTGTATAGGGGTAATTCCTGGAACACATCCAGATGTCTCATAGCATTTCCTCATTTTTAATGTATATGAGTCCAAGCTGATATATCTTATTACAATGCTTGCATCCATAGGATGATTTGTACAATAAGTAGAGATCATATACCTCTAAAATGACTTAACCGGGAGCAGCCATGGTGGGACTCTGTGAACTTTTGGCACAAATCTCCCAGTACTGAGGAACATGTGATTTTTCACAGGAAGATGTGGGATTGCTGATGGATTTACTTGGATTTCAGTGGGGTCACATCCATTTCTCATGCTGCTCTGGCCTTCAGTCCTGCGGCCAAGCATCTTCACCACAGCCCCAGAGCTGCACTGAGGCAGAAATGATGGGGTTTTAGCTCTGTGGGAAGAAAACCCTGCACACAGGAATGGAGGAAGACATCAAAATGGGTGACTCTGTAAGATCTCTTGAAAGACCTTGTATGGCTTTAAAATGGTAACAGAATCTATGACTACTTGAATGCTTCTGATTTCTAGCTTACAAATGTCCTCGTTGATTTACATTTCAAGCTTTTCTCTAGAGTTGTGGAAGCTGTAACTGAAAGCTGAGATTCCCATAGAGCCACTTGCTCTACGTGCTAGCAAAAAGGCAGAGAGAGAGAACAAAGGGCAAGTTTGGGGCTCAGACTGTGGCGACAGGGCCTCAGCAAGGGGCTTCTGCCAAGAGGCTCTCACCCTGCAGGAGATAAGTTTATAACTAAGACTCTGAAGTGCTGCATCACTTGACTGGCAAAGCTGAAGTTACTCCACAGATAAAATATGTTATCTCTGCTGTTCTCTGGGTGACTTGTTCTGGGGAAATACAGCACATAGCTTATGCTTCATCAGAAGGAATTAATACAAAATCAATTATGTGATGCAATATATGCCATGAAAAATACTTTATGACGAACTAATTTGAAAAGTAATTTACATCAGATACATTTTGGGAAGATGCAGCAAGCTCTGCATTATGAAATTGTGGCGACTCTACTAAAGCCAACATCTACACATTACGAAACCTTAAAATAGCCCATGTTCTAAATTTTAGAATAATCTACAAATGGGTCATTTTTCAACCTACCGACTTTAGAAACTCTATTGTTAGACAGATCCAAAGATGATTTTTATTTGCCAATAAAATTTTCCAAAGGAACTGCTTTAAAAATGGTTTGAACATAATGTAACGACTTTATCTAACAATTTCAGCTAATGGGTACAGTTTCCTATGACTAAGAGTTTGGGACAGAGACATCTTATTATTCATATATTATAAAATAATTTCATTCCTATTTTAGATGCAAATGTCAGCACTGGGCTGCCTTTTAAGTATTTGTCATCAGATCCATTAGTCATCTGAATTTTAAGTCCATTTGTGATTGGATCCATTTGTCACATCAGACAATATTTCTTTTAAGGTAATAATCATTGGAACATTAAGTGATAACATTCACATGATGATTCGAAGATTGCAGAGGCAAAGCAAAAAAAGATATTACTGAATCAACTTCCAATTTTTCCCCAAATTTAAAAGAGTTTTAAACTGCCAAGATTTAAAAATAGTGTACTGCAGTTGCTACAAATATAAATTAAAAGTAACAAATCCAAGGAATAAGAAATGCATCACTAGCAGATTCATAGAATGGGAATGTACTTTCTGTCTTTACGTGATCCTGGGCACCCCATGAAGACTCCTTGTGTCATCTCTCCAAGGTTATAAATATTTCCATTCTTCAACCTTCTTTTGTCTATTAGACCCACAGTTTGATAGGATGAGAAGGAATGGCCTCAAGTTGCACCAGAGTAGGGTCAGGTTAGATGTTAGGATAAACCTGTCCAGAAGAGTGGTCGGGCATCGGAACAGTCTGCTCAGAGAAATGATGGAGTCACCTTCCCTGGAGGTGTTCAAGAAATGAGGAGATGTGGTACTCAGGGACATGGTTTAGTGAGCAACGTTGGCAGCAGGTGGATGATTGGACAAGATGATCTCAGAGGTCTTTTCCAAACCTAATGACTCTTTGAATCTATGAAAATAGGAAAAGCTTTGCTTGTTTTTTATTACTGTTTCAAAAATAATGTAGCTCCAACTTCAGGAAGACGCTGGATAAGCTACCATGATAGAAATAACTGGATTTCTTGACACTTCTCTGTCTCCCTTGTTTTGTTTTTCCTTACCTGTTACACTGCATGTTTTTGCAGCCATATTTCTCATTTCCATACTGCAGCACTTGGTGATGGCTGCTCTAGGAGGGCTGGATGGTGAGGGTTCTGTGACTGCCTCCTGCACTTTGCTACAGTGATCTTCTCGTTGTATTTCATTATCAAACACAAGGTTAAATACATTATAGAGACATTTTAGGCTTGAGACTTGCAAGGTTAATGCAAGTACAGTGGTAAATGCTCTTTGAATATAATTATACTTTCACCATATTCACTAAGCTCTATATATTTTTTCTGGATACCACAGTTTTGTGATAATGTTGGAAAATGTTACTTTCCACTAGGCCTTGTTATTGGACTTCTCAAGGTTAACATTCTTAAAACCAACATATAATCTACGAAAGATGTCATGTCTTGGGAAATTTTTAGCAGAGATACTATATTTAGTGAATTAATGATCATCAGTGACATATTGCAAGCATATCAAATATATTAAGGAACTGCTCTGTAAAACTGTCATTGTAGCAGCAACAGACTGAAACTAAGAAAACAATTCTTGAGTTCAAAAGTTAAACATATCTGTAAAATTCAGTTTTCCTTTCAGACTCGTGTGCTAGATAGCAGGCAGGGCCAACAAACATATTTCACAGGCTGTATGTTTCTTGCATCACGTGGTGCTTTGTTTGCTTTTGTGGCTCCTGAGGACAGAAGCTTTATCTAAGAAATATCAGCTCGGTACAGAATCAGGAAGAAAAACTGAACTTTATCACCATAGTTTCCAAAGACAACCTTCACCACAACTAAAAAGTAAGTATTCAAGATCTCATTGCTCTATCTCTAAAATCACATAAGTAAATATCCATAGATAATTTGCGGTATGGTATCTAGTGCCTCAAACCCATACTAAAAATGCCACAATATCATAATTTAAAAATAACTGAAGTGGAGAAGGGATAATAAGAAACTTCCTAAATGCTCTGCTACAGTCATCTGTAAAACATTATCCCCTTCTGTAGGTGCTAAGAGGATCAGATGCATGAGTCAGCCTCTGAAAGGAAGTCATGATCTTCTCTTCACTTAAAGTTAGGTTTAAAGCATGCTGTTTCTAGGAAGACTTCCAAAGATAGTCTAGATTAGAAACAAGTCCCATTTACAAAGCTTCATATGAGCAAACAAAAATAACAAGAGGGTCATAATAATGTGATATAGCCTGTGTATCTTTTACTCTTTTCTCTTTATCACTTATTCCCTCATTGACATTTAGGTTACTGTGGACGGTGAAGAAAACAATCCAGGTCAAGTTGTCTGCCATAATCTGGCTGCTTTGCATCATATTTTCCTTAAAATGACTGTAATCCCAGTTTAGTTAATGAAGAGATACTTCCATCAAGCAGAAATTGTCAAAGCTGTAGGGTCACCAGAGATGTTCTCTAAAGCTTGTCCAGGCTGTATAATATGTAGGTCACTCCAGAAGTAATGCCTCCTCTTTATCCTCATGGAAAAGATAACAGATACAAAGAGCACAATATCACTATTTGATGGAGCAAATTCTCAGCTACAAAACACTATTTTTCAGCATAGTCACCGCTATTTGCTATGCATTTTCACCAGCAATGAACATCACATGCCACACTCGTAAAAACTGGCACCAGTGGAGGTGACCCACTGCTGCTGTCACCACTCCTGAAACACACCACCTGTCCCCTCACTGAGCTCACATCCACTGTTTGGTCTCCATGAACATCCAGCAAGAGTTGATGAATGTCAATGGGTGCCATTTTTCTGCATGGAGGAATTCAGTTCTATCCCTTTGTTTCATGCACACTTCCATGTCAGATGCCATTGCATCAAGCTGCCCTTCTGCTGCCGTCTGTCTTACTGCAACAAAATGGAGCAATGTTGGTGGGAAGGTTCAGCCTCTACTGCTGTACCATCAAAGTTCACCTCTAGTGTTGTGGGCCAACATCATAAAAAAGGAGGCATTACTTTTGGAGCATCTGTCGTAGTTCTGTTAGTAACTTTGAGACACATGAGAATTTGCCAATAGTAATAAATTGAAAGGCACTGTCAATACTGAAGAATACCTGAACATCCTTCAGACGGTACCCAATAACTGTAATTATGGGATCCAAAACACTCTTTGAACTTTGTCAGTCTGGGGCCATGCCTGCTGCCCTGGGCAGCCCATTCCATGCCCACCCCCCTCTGGGGCACAGCCTTTCCCTCACCCCCAGCTGTCCCTCCCCTGACAGCTCCATGCCGCTCCCTCGGGCCCTGTCAATGTCCCTCCGCTCCCTGTGAGGAGCTGCAGGGCCATGAGGCCTCCCCTCAGCCTGCTCTGCCCTGTACCAAACAAACCCAGGCACCCCAGCTGCTCCTCACGCTCCTTGCCCTCCAGACCCTTCACCATCTTTGCAGCCCTCCTTTGGACACTGTAATCATTATACGTACTTATTATGTTGTGGTGCCCAGCACACAGCAGAGCGGGATGATCCCTTCCTTCACCCAGTTAGCATGGTAGATATGAGAAAAGTAAATGCAAACTATGTATTCAAATAAGTAAATTCAAGGAGATAGGGTCCTGGAGATGGCCACAGCCAGCCTTGCTCTGTCTCTCTGCCTACTGAGCTGATGCAGCTCACTAAATTGGCACAAAATATTTTATGCTGAGTTATTTTTCTACTAGTTTAATAAGCTGAATCAAAAGGTCAGGCAAGAGCCAGAACTGGTTGCACAAAACAAACACACAGCCAGAAGAGAGAGGAGGAGACAAAAATCAGGCTCATCCCCTTCAATGGCATAGGCAGCTGAGTTGACACAGCTGGGTTCTGGAAACCTCACCTAACTCAGCAGGGCCAGGCTTGCTCAGACTAGCGAAACTGGATGGGGCAGAAAGAAGATTTTGTTTGTGTTTAAACACTCCACCAGATAAGACAGAGGCCAGTGCTGGTGTGAGAACAAATGGATATAAACTGGCCATGAGTGGAGTTTATAAAACTAGAAAAAGAGTTTTAGTATCCTTATCAGCCAGATTCTGCAATAGCTTCTAATAATAATAGTCAGGAAAATGAGAAAGGCCTGAATGCCATGGAACAACCAATATACACTCAAGTGAAAAAAGTAAAGCAAACAAAAGGCAGCACTTTTTCACCCATGGAGAATTTTATAGGCATGCAGCACCAGGATTCTGCTCTTGGAGAATGTTTCAGAGGCCAAAGGGATGAATGAACTGAAAGATGGATTGGCCAAATTCCCAAAGGATAAACCCATCAGTTTTTAATTCAAATAGCCTAAGTTTTGTTAGGCTGGAGCTCCATAAATTCATGCAAAGGATTATACATATGGAGCCAGAGGTAGCAGGGAACGTGCTGGTTGCAGGATGCCTTCTCAAGCCCTACATCCAAAGTGTACGGATCACTGCAGAGGAAAAAGGATCAAATTCCACGTCCTGCATTACACGAGCCCAAACCAGTGTTCTTATCTGCCAAAACATTTATTTGTTTAAGGATACTGTATCAGATAATGTAAAGCAAGTAAAGCTTGTAGACAAGTTTCCACATCTCAGTGAAAAGTATTTGTAGTTGATTCTTCATCATTAATCATTGTTACTGACTTCAGTAGCTGATGGGACTAATTGATAACCATAGAAAATGGAACTGATGAAAGTTAGGATATAATTAATACAGAGCACACTTTGTATGTTATTTCTGTTATTCAATTTTCATTCTTTAATTTCTAAATAGTAGGTTATTGTTCCAGAGATGTGTATACATAAGGTTTACCAAAGTCATACCAGTGAGCTACACAGTTTCATAAAATTTTTCATTGCCAGCCCATAAATATTTAAAAATGATGAATAGAGCCTCAACGATTATGATGCATCTGAAAGCAGTACACTTTTTTTAAAAGGAATGAAGAAAATTCTGACTGCATTAAAGTCAATGACAAACCTTTCATGAAGTAAATGACAAAATCCATATGGGATTCTTTTAAATTGCCTTTTGTTTTTTATGAGCCTTCAGAACTCACCTATGTCCCACTTCCAGCTTCTGTAACTAGAAAATTAATTTTCCCCTTTAACTGACTGCTGGAGTTTTCCTGCAGCCTAAAAACTTCAGAAGTTGAGGCATAAAGGGAAGCATTAGTTATCATAAAGTTTGGGTGTCGTTATGAGAATTGGCTAGGGTGCAAATATGTCTTCTATAATCATCCTAAAGAATGAGTGCAGTGTCTGGCAGGGGGATTTGACGAGTTGGGCAGGACTACCCTTGGGATGAAGGGCTGGGAGTGTGGTCCGGCCAGCTCTGGAAAGGTGCAAGAGACCACACTGGGAGGGTGAGAGGTTGCAGCTCCCAGCAAACCTGACCTCACCATGCTCCTCATGGGACAGAAGGGTTGGAGCAACACTGTCTACTTTTGGCACCGTCCACCCCCTTCCCCACTGCTGCCACTTTTTATGTCACATGTCCTTCTGCAGAGGCAGGAGCTGCTGGCATTGTTCTTGTGTCAGTGCTGCTTGCTGGGCTGTGATGGAGAGAAGCAAATGACTACCCATGGAAAATATTTAATTCTCAGGTCACTTATGTCCAGATCAAGTTTGACACCTCAAACAATGCCAGTGGACTTGGTGTCATTTAACAGAAGATGCGTTTATCCATTGGTTTGCTGATGTTGTCTGACTTTATTTTTCAGACTTGACTGTTCATTGTTGGTTGAACCTCATGGGAGCTTCTTCGCAGAAGAGCAGTGATAGTGGAGTAATAAAGACCTCTCCTGATGCTGGAAGAAAGAAACATGGAAAATAGCTAGGAATATCTACTTGTAAAATAAGAATTCAGCCTAAAGAGGGAAAAAATGAGATAAATCTGTTAGAAATAGGAGTGACAGGAGAGGGGCAAAAGTGGTAGAAGTATTTTAACTAAAAATAAACCTAACTTCTCAAACTTAAATATATAAAGCTGTCCATTAAAAAAAAATAGTACCAGATTACATCTTTACAGTGCCAAATAATTAATGACTTTTAATAACCCTAATAAATTTGGATTTCATCAAAACCTTGTTGCATATCATTGACTGTTTCAAGCAAGGACTATGGGCTCTTAAGGGAGACTATCACCTGTATTAAAATGTACACTGCTGACATCTTTCCCAGGTACATCAATTATAATTAAAGAGCAATAACAATGCCAGGATGGACTTCTCAGGCACTTTCATGCAGGAGCCCCAGCATTTAAAATTAAATCCATTAATTGTAACTACTGTAAGTTTGTGATCTCTCAGACAGCGTACAAACTAATTCATTGCTTTTGCAGTCATACCAGTCTGTGTTAATTAAGGTTTGTGATTTATTTAATTTGAGCAGGGATGTATCAGAGTGCCCAAAACCGGACTGATAAAAGGTCACTAGTTCATGCTGTTCAAGACAATTTGGATCTGAGCATGAAAAATGTTTCTAGGAGCCTGACAAAAATTGATTAGTAAAATGGGCTCTAATTGTTTAAAGGAAAGCTTCATATTTTCTTCAACCCAGCCACCTGAAAGTTCATATGTTAGGAAGCCCTTCCCACTCTGAACTGGCTCTGAAATATATTTGAAGATAAAAGGCTTCTTAAAAAAAAATTTGTTGGCATTGCTTAAGCAAGGAGGCAGCCACAGTGCTGTCATCTGGAAACTTTATTTCTTTTTTCTCTTTCCATATATAGCAGCCAGCATCACAGTCTCTGCATGATACTCAAATATTCACGTATCTGTTCCCCCCAAAAAAATACTGAGGTGGAAGTATCTCTGCTTTAGAAGTGGCAAAGTGAGGTAAGGAGCAAAAGACTGATACGACTAAGTTGTTATGGCTTAGAAGAGGCCCCTTTTGTCATAAAAAAGACATCAGCAATTGAGCAATAATGCTGAGCATGGAGTGGTAAATCTCATCTTAAAGTCAGTACTGGATGAGTCACAACACGGATGTCAAAGGGAACCGAGGACAACTAGCTCAGATGTAAAGGGTCACCCTGCAGCTATCTAGCTAGGAACTGAATCAAAGAACTGGAAAACAGCTTGGGAGATCGGAAGGGACTCATGGACTTAGTCCAACACCTCTGCACAAAGCAGGGGCAACAGGCTGCTCAGCACCTTGAGTAGTGAAGGTCTGGATATCACCAAGAATGGGGAGTTCACAAAGTATCTGTGTCCTCTTGCAGTGTTTGACCATCTCTACCGTGAAAATTTCCTTCCTAATAGCTAGTCAGAATTTCCCTCTTCACCACTTCATTGCCTCTTGTCATCTTGCTGTGCAATACTCCAAGGGGAGTCTGGCTCCAGCTTCTCCATGCCCTGCTATTGGTTACAAGGAGCAATAACATCTTTCCTTCCATTTCTAAGACTGAACAAACCCAATTCTTGCAGCCTCTCTTTGTATCATATGGTCCAGCCTCTCATCATCTCGTTGGTCCTCTGACACATTTGCTCCAGTATTACAATGCCTTTCTTACACTGAGGAATCCAAAATAAAATGGGAATCACTCGACAGCCTTTGGCTTTTTTTCTCAGCATCCATCTGTGACACTAACAGTAATCCTAAACAATTTGCCATCTAGGTCTCAAAGTCTGTTTAGAAGTACCTAAGCATTATGGCTCCTTTATGGATGAGTGTTGTGTGGCTTGTCTTTAGTATTGAGGAATGTGAACTCACGCCGTCTAACTTCAACCACACACAATGGTCAGCACCTACTCTCTCACAAACTGGTGGTCAATAAACACTCATAACCAGCAAGCGATCAGCTGAACCCAGTGTAAGGAAGGAGTCAGAAGAAGAAGGAAGTGCCTCTCTCTACTATGAGGTCTACATGAAGAGATTAGACTAGAAGCCTAATATTTAGACAGCTAAAATTAGATGGCACTGATCTCACTCATAATGAAATACTAGTGTAGGCAGGAGTAAAACCCAGCAACCTCATTCTTAGGCAGAATAAATTGTCTTCATATCCATTGAGATCTGTGTAACCATGCTGATTTTTATCAACTGCAGAGCTAAATTAATGGATCTCAGCTATGCAAAATCTAAGTTTATAAAGGAACATATACACATCATTTAGCACTAAGCAAATACAATCAGAGAAGAAAACTAATCTAAATAACTTGAATTGTGTTCAAAGGTGAGGCAGAAGAATCTTCTAGAGCTGCATTGTGCAGCTGCAGTAAATTGTTCAGAATCATTTAAGATATCAGAAGTTTATTGTTTCCTCTTAGTTATCTTAATTGGTTTCTCTTTTTTTCCCCTTGTTTTCACTTAATTATTTTCCAAAAGATTATAATTTATGCCCTTTACATAATTTTTGAATAGGTCTTCAGAAAATGACCTTATCAACTGCCTCCATCTTCCATGCTTCTAGTAGGCTTTGAAGGTCACTTTCATCTCATAATTATCTTGTGACTGGGTATGATATTGGCTTATATTTTCATTACTTATTTTCACTGTTATGAGAGCCAGTACACCAAACAACCCATCTGAGTGTTTGTTAACACTTAATGATAGGTTGGGATGTACTGGGATCTTCTTCTTCAGACATTCAAATCCCTTAAAATTTTCAATTATGGGTAATTTTTTATGAAGGACCTCTTTAAATTCTTCTTCTGGGAGCCTCTGCAAGAAAACACTTCCATATAGATCTATATACATATTTGCATGTATGTGTGTGTTTTTCATTGGATCACAAGGAAGTTCACGTAACTTAAACTAAAGAAATAAACTGGTCTGGTTTTCTTCTATTCACATGAATGATTTCACTTAGATAAGGCTCTTGTTTACATGGGCACCAAGGGAGAGTGAAAATACTCCAAACAATTTAAATAGGAAATGAAGTGGAACGTATTTTGACAACAGTTAGATATGCATACATGTTTCTGTCAGCATAAAATCAGCATGTTGGAATTTGCTTACAGTGGTAATTTTTACAATGCTTATATATAGGGAAAGCCTCTAGGTGTATTAAAGGTGAGCCAAAGATAACAAAGGTAAGTATGAAGTTACATTTGTACTCACTTTTTGGCAATTATTCTTTGTAATTGGGCTTTCAAAACATGTAAGGATTAAGGACACTCCATTCCTATTAAAATAAATTAATACTCAAGTTTTTAGGCAGACCTGGGAGAGAGCATCCTAATCTTTACTTTATTATTTAGCTGAATATCTTTACAGCATTAGTACTGGAATTAAGTGTGTTTACAATTTTTAAATCCAGAAAACAAACTAGGACTTATGGATAACTAACACTTGCCAAGTAACATAAAACGGCTCTCAATTACAGCTATAAAAGTATAATAAGCCCTTATCCCCCACACTACTTAGAACTGGATGCCTAAAATAAATGATCTTGTTCAATCAAAGGCTGTGAATCAAATGTAGGAATCTCTGAGGGGAAATTTTGCTATGTATATCTTGTAACAGAGCTGAAACCACAGGGTAATAACAGGTTTTTTTTTTTTTCAAGATATTGGAAACTATGGATATGAGTTTCCTCAGTATCTTTAGCTAGACATTCCTGCAGAGAAATAAGGTGTCAGTATTGTGAAAGGTACCCGTGGTTTGATTGTTTTAGAGCCTTGGGAGCATGAACTGCAAGCAACCTAGAGGTATTCACAGATTTCTAATGGAAACCCCCAAATCTGCTCAAGTCAAGCCAACGAAACATGAAAGGATAGCCTCAGACTGGAATCCAAATGCGTCGTTGTAGTTCACTGATCTGATTAGTTTTGTAGCACAGGATGGATCTGGTCCATTTTTCAAAACTGGGCTAAAGCCTTGAACAGTTGTTTTGGTAATGTAGATGAAGCTTTAGGTCTTAATAGTTCCTGCAATTACTGCTGAATCTGGCCTTGGCTCAGGAATAAACTCCTTGTATTGAAAAGATTTACTACCCTAACTATATCTGTATCTCAATTTAATGAAAATGTTAAGGATAATTTGATGGTCTCTTGCCAGTGTAATTTTAAATAAAATGTCTTCATTCCTTGGCAGTGTCTGTTGGCACTCAGTTTAACTAAAGGAAGTGCTTAAGTGAAGTGCTTTTTACCTTACATTCTTGCCAGTATCTTCTCTGATAGAAGAGATTTAATTTTCAGTGTTTTACCCAGAGTAAATAAATTAAAAAAATAAATAAATTATGCCCCACTATCAATCCTTATAAGTAGCAAACCTTATTAAAGTATTTCTAGAAATCAGATATTGGCCATTCATAGCATTTGGAATATTCTCAAGCCTCATCTCCTGTAAATTAAAGTATTTCTAACTTATTTACTCTTCATTTATTATGCACTCTTGCAAGAAATGTTTCTGCATCTTGGAAAGAAATACAGAACGCATAGATTTTCATCTGAGTTCAGCTAGTCAGCATAAAAGTTTAGGACACTTTATCATAATTGCAGAGGGAATGGAAAGTAATGGTAAGATGGTGACAGTTTGGCCATCATACCCTGTGATACTGAGCAATTGCCAAATACGCTCTTGATTGCTTACCTTAAATAAGGATTATACCAACAGGAATAATGGCACAGGATGGAGCCGGACTGACAGTGCATCGGAAGTGAAGTTGTTTGGTATTAGTTTGATGGTAAAAAACTATTGTAGGTGAAGAATGGGGTGCTTATTCAAAGGGTAAAAACCACATGAACTATATTTGTTTTTTAATGTTTCTTTTGTATATGAAATTTAATGTTTCTTATGTATATGAAAAGCTTATAAAAACTAGAAAATGTCTTCCTCACAAAGACAGAACGCGCCTCTATTCACAGTAAGTGACCAGTAGCACTGTAATTTTAGAAGTCCACAAGTCACCTCAGTAACGCTATCCTTAGCACCCAGCACACCATGAACTGAAGATCTTCACAATCACTGGGAAATAATTCATTTTTTCTTGTCATTGCTGGTCACCATTACATCATCATTCCTGGTTTTCTGCTGCTCAGTACCAAGGAGTCAACAAACTACATTTAGAAGATGTCTTTGCTCCAAGTCATGCATAGCAAAAAGAGAAAAAGAAGACAAGAGAGTATATGGGGCTATGATCTTACAACAGGCAGATATAAACCACAAGGTTTTTCCTGTACTTTGTTATTCTCAGGCCTGTGATTCTGTTCAGCCTATGATAGAATCTTCAGACACGATTCTTTCTGATGTGAACTGAATTACACTTTGCCCTTATTTTCAACAAACATGACTGTCTTGTATGTGTTGCTGCTTTCATTTCTATGCCATGCATTAAAAAGAAGCTATTTTCATAGCTTCTGAAAACTTATCCCTACTCCATACCAGTGCCAGAACTTGATCTGACTTCAGCTCGGGCATAATGTCTATCAGTGTTTCATTCTCTGTCCCACATCTTCAAGCAAAAAAGCAATAGACAGTCAAACCGTGATGACATCCCAGAGGAGATGTAAAATATGCTGAGACTGGGTCACTGGACATATATGTTATGATTCAGATTTTAATGATGTAATCACAGATTTCTGTCCAGAGTACATCTACCCTCCAGGGACATTTGGCATATGGGTGCTATGAAAATACTCCTCTTTGTTCAGTTCTTAAAGAGCAGTGGCTTCAGCCACAGCAGGGATGTTAGCACATGGTGCAATCCTATTTTTTCAGTGCAGTAAGCTCAGAGGCACAAGTTTAGAACACTGCCATGCAGTTCAGTCTGCTTCATTCATCACCATCTCCTACTGGACCTTAGCTTGTCTCATGTTGACCAGTTTGGGGCTGTAATAGCAAAACTATTAAAAAAAAAAAAATTAGAGGGAGGAGAGAACATTTTTCTGCTTGTTTAGTTCATCTTGTGTTTGTTCGTGAGACAGAGGATGGGAATGTGTAATGAGAAACAAAGCAAGTGGAGTGGGACTTCTTGTCCTGCTGCAGCTATGGCCATGCTCCTACCCCACATGCTGCCCTGTCAGGGAGGGCACAACTTCACAGAACGCATTCGTTTCTCACACACAGAGCATCTAGGAACTGAGCTTTTTAGGAATCTACTTCGTGTTTTAATTAGCCTAAAGACTGTGGATATAATTTACACAACAATGACCATGAAAAGTACATTCTTCTGTTCAAGACAGCACTCTCAGCCAAACTCTAAGCAGCTTCTCCAAAACCCAACATGCTTCACTCAAAGGCACATATCACTTATTTTAATTGTAGTCAAAACAACACTTTTTTTTTGTATTCTCAAGAATGACTCAGACGTTTTAAATCATACTTTCCAGACAGATTGAGGCAGATTCTTGACGGGAAAAATTTCAATCCAAATGGTTAAACTTATTTCTGTATGCAAATATAAGTTCCCCTTCCCCCGCGACAGTGATCTTGTCACATAAGAACATTGGGTAACCTTAACTGAAAGCTTCATCAGCTGGAATGTGTGCGATAAGCAAGGTCCTTATATGTGATGCTCTATGTTGCTGTGGAAATAAAGGTAATGAATGTTCTTGCAATTATGAATTTACACTTTGCTTCAAGATGATAGTGAAAGTAAACAAAAATGTTTCACTTTTAGTATGATCCTTTGAATTTCTAGCTCCAACAAACCTGTAAGATAAAAAGCAATACTTAGATGTGAGATTCATTTGGTTTTCTTTCAAAACTACACTGCAAATATACTAATAGTTTTGGTAAAAATCTGGTTAAAAAAAAAGGAGGGGGGAATAGAATCACAGAACCATAGAATTATTAAAGATCATATGGTCCAACCCCTCCTGCAATGAACAGGGACACCTACAGCTTGATCAGATACTTAGCGCCTCATCCAGCCCGACCATGAATATCTTCAAGGAAGGGGCATCCACCACCTCTCTGGGCAACTTGTTCCAGGGCATCACTGCCCTAACTGCGAAAAGCTTTTTCCTTGTATCCAGTCTATATCTTCCATTTTACTTTGAAACCATTTTCCCTTGTCCAGTCACAACAGACCCTGCTAAAGAGCCAGTCCCCCTTCTTTCTCTTAGCCTCCCTTTCAATACTGAAAGATATTTTAGACACCAAAAGATACTTTATACTGAACTTCCTCGGTTGCAGTGATTTACCTACACTGTACTCAATACAGATGCATGAAAGGTGCTTTAGAGCATTATATAGTTAGAGACATATTATTTAGAGATATTTTGTATGTACACGTACTTAGAGCATAGCGAGGGAAATACGTCCTACAACACTGAAGAAAAAAAGGGAATTTTCTTGAAAATGGAATACTCGTCACTGGTGATTCTCACATATTCAGATTGAATAGCCCAAATACCTGCCTTCAAATAAGAGGTAGAAAAGATCAATATGGCTCAGAGGAATTAAGACAATTTTGAATAATGGAGGTTTTTTAACAGTTTGCCGTCTGGTGAACAATTGGACTTCTGCAGGCCAGTTGTACCTGGAAGCAATGTGTGCATATGCATGCAAAGGGGAAAAGGAACAATCAAAGGGCATAAAACTGTAAAGAGAAAAAAAAAAGCCTCATGGAATGTGTAATAAGTAAGGAGATGGGAAAGATGGGAAACTGCATATGGAGCTAACTTCTTTGCAGCAGGAGAGGCAGGTAGGTGTTAACACAGGCAATCCACACTAGAGCAGTTTTCCTCAGTACTTACGTATTTCTTTGTCAAGGCTCTGAATGCACTAAGAAGACTTAATTGTCCGATCAGCTTCAGCTGGGAGTCCCACTCACTCCTTGCCTCAGGAACAGCCTGGGAGAGTTGTCTCCAACTCTGTTTCTTGGATGAACCCTGGGCCTATCTATTGTTTCTTGCTGCTTGTGGTTGGGCACTCTGGACTCTCCCTCTCACCATGTCTGGGGCTGTCAGTGGATTCTGTAACTACTATTGGGTTCTGCCTACTATTTTGAATCCTGTAAGATTATGCCCTGGCATGGTGAGGGCACTGCCTGTCCTTGGGTCAAACCTGCGCCCACTGATCTTCGTGGAGGAACCTTGCTCTTGATGCTCCTTGAGAATATTAAAGCAGCCCCCACTCTGACTTCTTGAAAAAGTGTGTTTTCTGACTACTCATATGTCTTCTCCACTGTGATATAAATACATATTTTGTACTAAACTAAGGAGAAAACATGTTTAGTTTCCTGCATGCTTCCTTAACTTCCCTGTATTCAAAATACAAAACCTCAGTTTATTCTAAGTTATCTTTGTTTAATAAAATTACGCCTAGCGTGGCCTCTAGGGGCACACACAAATCATTAAGGTTCCTCAGACAAACATCCATCAGTTGGGTCAGTTACCAGACACTTCTTCAGCAGGGAACATCCTGGGTCAGCAGAGGATCTTGTGTCTTTCTAACACTGAAGCTGGCCCCTGCCAAATGTGTATTAATCCCAGATCTGTTGTACAGAAACCCTGTTCTGTGTGTGCAGTTTCACATTTGTATGGTTTCTTACACTTCCCTAAGTTGTCTTTACTACCGATAATAATTTGGCTACTGGTAATAATTTGGTGTAAACTTATGACCGAGCAGTTCAGATCTCTGCTTATGAAAATCAATGAGCTAACTGATACAGACATCTGGATTATAACTTTTTTTTTTTTTNTTTTTTTTTTTTTTTTTTTTTTTTTTTTTTTTGCATGAGACGTACCAGGCTTCTTTGGGAGGCTACAAAAAGGGTCTGTTGTCACTGGACAAGGAAAAGTGGTTTCAAACTAAAAGAAGGGAGATTTAGATTGGATATAGGGAGAAAGTTTTTTACAATTAGGGTAGCGAAGCACTGGCACAGGCTGCCCAGAGAGGTGGCGGATGCCCCGTCCCTGAAGACACCCAAGGTCAGGCTGGACAGGGCTCTGAGCACCTGATGGAGCTTTAAGTGTCCCTGTTCATTGCAGGGGGGTTGGACCAGACAATCTTTAAGGGTAGCTTCCAACTCAAATGATTCTATGCTTCTGTGATAACTCCACTGGAAAAGAATGCTGCCAGGCTTGGAAGAAAGCTTGCTACACTTCCTATGTAGAGTATTCCATTCTCTTGGTGCCAAACTGTACAGCAGTGGCATGGCATTACATCAGCAATACAATGTGTTTCAACTGTGAATCAACATTTGACACGGTATTTCACAATGCTCTAAACCTCAGCTGCATCAGTAAACAGTATTTATAGGCCAGGCTTGCTCATATCGAAACTATGTTATCACAGGAAAAGCACAGCTCAAATACAGCCTTGCCAAGCACTTGCACCATTAAAAAGACTGAAATTTTAAAATCTAGATGCTTTGAAATCATCAAAATTCAAAGAAATCTCAACAAATTGTCTCAGCTTGGAGACTGACTTGGGCCTGGGTTTTAGGTACAAGCTAGCTCCTGAGAGCACACAGCCTTACGTCATGGATCCTTGCCATTTCTTGGGATACAGAGATGTGAGAATTCACATTTCCACTAAAGGAAATGAAAGCAGGAGTGGAGCACATAGATTCACTTAGCACCTCATAGCTGCGGAGTGAATAAATGCTTTTTGTTATTGCTTTCATCCGTATCACCTCTGTGTCTGAAAGGACACTGAGAAATGGCGGTCGGGCTGAGGAATGTGACATAAAGAGCCTCGGGTGTAGTTTCACCCCGAGGTGTGCTGCTGCGAGGTGACAGCTGCGCTCCCTTCCCCAGGCCTGTTAGGGCCCCAGCCCCACTCGCTCAGAACTGTTTCTCTGGAGAGTTTTCACACCCGTGCGGGCACAGGACCCTGCGCAGTGTTGCATCCCGTTTTCAGACTGGACTTTGCAATGGGGTAACGGCAAGCACAGGCTCATTCTACAGAAAGGATGGATGAATTTAAAAGTACTGGTGTTTCAAACAAGCTCGTGGCCTTTTGGTTCAGCAGCTCCAGGCTTCTCCCTCCCAACTCAGGGAACACTTCAGCGGCGGCCGAGAGACGCCCAGCGCACGCCGGGGGCGGCAGGCGACTCGGAAGCGCCCGAGGCCGCGGTCAGACGGAGGCGCGGTCACCGCGGGGCTGAGGGGCGGCGCGGCCCCGGCGGCTGCGGGCGGCGCGCGCACGCTCCTGTCGTCGGGAGCGCGCCTGGGAAGCTGCAGGCGGCGGCCATCTTCTCTGCACCGCCGGCTGCTCTCCCAGTGCAAGTGAAGCAGCCCTGCCAGCCCCCTCCTCCTCTCCCTCCCTCCTCCTTCTCCTCCCTCCCACTACGCGCAGCCGCGGCCGCCGGTCAGAAGGGGGGCGACCGGGGGAGCGAAGGCCGCGGGGCGGGGGAGGGA
>JACDJE010000038.1:4252820-4324063 GCA_016647715.1 Pavo muticus
TGCCAGCCGGGGGCTCGCGGCTCCCCGGGGCCGTGGCGGTCCCTCCGCTCGGCGCTGGCGGCGGTGTCCGCTCCGGGCCGGGCTCCGCTCTAGATGGGATAAGCGGTAAACATGTTCAGCTTTGAAGGGGATTTCAAAACAAGGCCCAAGGTGTCTCTTGGAGGAGCGAGTAGGAAGGTAAGAGACGCCGCCTGTCTGTCTCCGTGTTTACGTCCGCTTCGCTTTTTCTCTGTCGTTATTTTTACCGTTGGGCCTTAAAAAAATTAAAAAAAAAAAATGGGAACAGCTATGACTAAGGTCTACCACGGAGCCGAAATCCTCCCCTCCTGATGGTGCGTTTATCTCCCTGGCTCTGTTCTCCTGTTTATTTTGCCTCCGACCAGGCCACACGACCCTTCCCAGGCTCCCGGCGAGGACGGGCCCCGGAGCTGTGCCCGGGGACACCCGCCTCGCCTTGGAGGCGGCCAGAGCTGGGGCAGCGGCCTTACACGGCTCCGGTCAGCGCATGTTGCTGGGGAAGGCTTCGCCCGCATGGCTGTAGGTTGTCAGGGTGCTCTAGCTAGAGCTTTGCTCTCTCAGGTTTACGTTCAGCTTGTCGTGTGCAGACTGAGCAGCAGTTCGTTTGTCTGCTGGCCTTTATCGATGGAGAAGAAGCAGAGTGTTTTATTTTGGTTTGACTGCCCTTTCCCATCCCAAGAGCTGAGTGGCTGGGCACAGAGAGCAAGATAAAGGCCTGATGTGCCAGGGGCACTCTAATTCACTGGTACAGTGCTGGTTCCTTGTGTTATCATGGTTGCATGTGAAGCTGTTTACTGTTTTCATTATTATTTTAATCTTCATGGCAGCAACAAAAGGTATTTCTTATTGTGCACTGTAAGCACGTGTAGTTCACTACAACTTGTAGGGTTTGGCAGTAAGTTTGGAAGGTAACAGGAGTACTTCAGTGTGTGACATTAAAGTCATGACGAAGTTTTTTTTAGGTGTCTTACATCTTTTAGTAATGAGAACGTGTAACAGAATGGCATTTAAGTGGTGCAGCTTCTCACCTGAATCATCTTATCTGAAGACAGTTCTGTTCATTAGGCCACACACAGTTGCATTACATGAGTCAAAAATACCATAAATATTACCCAGTTGAAGTAGGAATTGGCAGAACACGCCCTGGCCCTTGACAGTAAGCTTCAGGCACTTGGCAGCTTTTGGCATCAACTTGCTAATAGCATTACTTACAGAGCGTGTTTCCTCTTCTGAAGATAAACAACTGATGTATCTTTTGTTACACCTACTGATTTTTTCATGGAAATTCAACAGAGTTTTCTGTCGTTGTACATGTTAGTTGTATGGGACAAATGTGCTCACTTTCTGCAGGTACAAATTTACCAGAGTGAATGTTATACAAGAAAGGAAGTGGAAAGTGAAACTGTTGTATAAACTTCACTCGGTCCAGTAGTATTTCACAATCAATCAGCTTTATACTGAGTGGTGCACAGATTGCAGGACATTACTGTGCTACATGGAATGCTTGCGCTGCGTCAAGGCAAAACAGTTAGTTGTAGCTCTTGCCATCCCGAACAGCTGCTGGTTTTCAGAACCTGTGCAGTACTAATGACTTAAAAGTGCAGTTTATGTCCGCTTTTATGTAAACACACTACAGTGGAGAGTGGTGTGACAAATGTTTACATGTGGTCCATGACTCTTGTCTCATGTCCTAGACTGCTTGTGATCATGTTTCCTGTTACACGTAGGCTTGTATGCTGGCTGCTTAATACTAAGAATAGTTTTCTGTTTGATTTGGGGAACTCTTCCACATTTTGTTGCAGCTGTATAGCTGTATTTAGCAAAGCACAAGCACAAAGCCAGGCACTGCAGTGTGTGGAGTCAGTCTGTCAGCACTTCAGATGCCAGCAATGTCGTTTTGATGTGGATTTAACTACACCAACGTAAACCAGCAGCAAACCTGACTGGTAAAAGAGAGGTTTTGCTAATAATAACTACAGCCACAACCAGTAACCTTGTTGGTCTTGGGTCACATATGCTGGCACCCACCTGACATTGCCATTTACGTCTGTAGTGGAGATGTACTAAGACTTCCTCAGGCCTTTTGACACCTAACTGAGTCCTCCAGCAAGTACACAATGATACAAATATTGTTGTGTCTAAAATGGGACTTGTGGTGCCAGTTAGAAAACTTACAGTCTGAATGTGATTATAAATTTATAAAGACGTAAGGCAGATTGAAGTTAATAGATGTATTAGTTTGAATTGTCAGATTCTCAGACCTACACAGTACCCTCTTGATGGTGTGTAACGTGTAAAAACAAAAAGACAGGAGTTTAAAAAAAGGATGATGAGATGTAATACGAAATGTTTATTTTAATGACTGGCAGCTTTCCTTACAGAAGGTACTGAATCCAATGTGTTTTCTCACCACTAAGTTTTACCATGTTTTTGAATGATGAAAGCAGCAGCTTCAGGTCTGTGCTTACACTGCGTGCATCTTGTGTTTGTTGGGATGGTCTGGGTTGTGAATGCTGTAGAAAAGCACTGAAATCCAGCTTAACTTTTTGCCAGAAGTTTGCTAAGTCTCTGATTGCAGGGTTAATTCGATCAAAATGACTGCTCCTTTCAGAACGCTGTAAGGTTTAATGCTACATTTTATAGTAGGTGTCAAATACAGATGGCATTGTCAGCGTTTGGACTGTTCTGTCCGCCTCCTGTCACAGATCTGCTGACTCATCTGGGTTATTGCACTGGTTGTGTATTTGGTAGAGGGCATGGATACTGTTCTGGTGTTTTGTTTACAGTGTGATAAGTTGTTGTACTATTACTAATTTTATTGTCACCGTTAAAACAATCCCCTGCTTTATGAGGCTCTTCAGGAGTTATTTCCAGTTGTAGTTTTCATTGTAACTGGTACAACTTTTTTTTTTAGTACTTCTTAAGTTACGTAGGCCCCAAAATGCATGCTGTTATTAGGGATCGCTATGGGAAAATTCTGTGGTGTGTTGAGCGGGAATAAAGGGGTACACTTGGAGAGCTGTGTACTTCAAATTGAGCTAACCCAAGTCTGACTGTACAGAGGACTGAAGCTGATAGCCCTGCAGCGAGTGGTTCCTAACTCTCCCTGTGGTGCAGGCAGTGAATGGGCTCACTGAACTAATGCCAGACTTGCCTGTTTTGGGGGTGCTGCAGGGTGAGTGTTCTGTTGGAGCACAGAGCTGATCTCAGGCAGCCTTCAGCTGAACAATCAGTAGGCTGAGGCGGGGGGGGCTGAGTGCTCTTGGTAGCGTCACCATCCCTTCTGGTGACAGCTTGCAGGTTTCACTCATTCTGCTGTGAAGTTGGTGTCATAGGGGGAATCCAGGAAACCTTTCAGCTTGGTTTGGTCAGGTCAGAGCTGCTGTTACTTGATGCGTTTCGCCAGCGATAAGAAAAATACGAGGCACCAGTCCTTCAGTACATAACGTGTAGGGGTATCCTCCGTGCCTGTACTGAGGGGCTCTAGGGGCTCTGTAGCTCTACATTCATCATGTAGGTGATGAGCTCTATTAATGACTTGTAAGCCTTTTAACAAGGAAAAAATGGTTAAGATGTTATGAAGTCAAATGTATAATCTAAAACATATGCAGAAGTGCTTTTTCAAATCCCAAGACTTTTAAAAATAGAGTAATTTTAAATTACAATACAAAATGAGACAGCTTTACAAATAACTGTACAAAGTCCCCTTTATTTCTTTTAATACACCTGTTTTTAATAAGCAAAGAACTGTCGTTAACAAAGTTCTATTTTTCTCTGTTACTGACATGGCGTTCCTATCTATTCCCCGTCAACTTCCAGGCGAGGTGTGCATGGGGAATTAGGTAATCAGTGCATATGAGGTCGTCGTGGATTCTTTTCTCTGGGTGACATTTAACATCCTCCTCACTTGAAAAGAAGCTACAGGTTGTAGTTAGCTGAAAGCAGTGATGGCACTGCTGCTTTCAGCTGTTGTCTCGCACTCAGAACACGTTTCTGCTCTTACAGGTGTGTATTTTTTTTGGCTCTTGTTGGAGAAGATTCAGAGTGGCTCAGAATGCAGTGTTCTATAAAACAACACGTGCTGTGGGCAGACTGGGAATAAATGTAGAAAGCAGCCTTCTCACGTGGCCCCTGGAGCCTCCACTAGCTTTGTGGCTCTGCTGTGCATGGCCTTGCTGCTACCGTGGTAAAGGTGGTGCCAGGTGCTTTCTGTGTCCCAAGGTAAAATTGAAGCTCAGATGGAATTTAAATTGCCCTGGGTGTGTTCAAGATACTGTGCATCTTTTAACATTCTTTTAACATTCAGAAAGGCAATGGATGTGGAGTTTGTCTTGCCTATGATTGTACTGGGAATTGGGAAGCACTTTGGAGGGGGGACACGTGCACAGTGTCCACATTTATTATCTATGGATGGATGGTACAAAATCTTGCTTTCATTTGCCAACTTAGAATTTATCCACCACGTGTGTTGAAAGGGAATTGCTTCAGTCACCTCATTTGCTGTAGGTGTGATTACTGATAGTCACGTAGTTCAAGCTAAATTTGTCTGAAATGTCAGTATTTTAAGGAAAGGGAAAGGATTCGAGTTCCTGTGTTTGGCAGATGGAAAACAAAGGATTTTATAATTGTCCTCAGAAGTTAAAAGATCAGGTGCTTATTTGTCCTTATTTCTATGAGAATTTCCTAGAAGTCAGCCTCATATTTAGCATAGTCTAATTTAATGCTAAATAGAACAGCATTTTCATCTTAAAAAGGGAAGAAGCCCCTACGTTTTACAGAGAAATCTCAATGATGAATACTTCACTTGTTACCACTGTTGATTTTTTCTTAATGTCCTCAGTGTTTAAACAGTACGTGAAAATAAGTGCTCTGTTTCACCTTTGCACCTCCTAAATTTAGACTGTATATCAACTGTTGTGGAATTAAGGTGCCTTAAGTAAGACAGCTGTCAAGTGATGTTCAATTTCAGATTTCAGAGGACTTGACAAATACTGGGAGTGTTTGGGGAAGAAAGTATGCCTGTTTCTGAGCCTGATTTTTGAGCTGGAGGTTTATCAACACTAGCAGTGTGAGGTATTAAAATGCAGAACAAAAAGAATACAATTTAATGTATTTTATGCAGTCTTCTCCTAGGGTATTTAAAGGCTGGGAGTTGTAATAGTCAGTTTTTTGGGAAAGGAATGCATTTCAGCAAAATGAAGACATGAAAGCAGTTGTTGTTCCAACTTTTTGTTATGTATTTGCTTGGAGTTTCTGGAGCTCAGCCATGTACATGCTTGCAGTTGGATGCTGCTCTTCTCCTCACGTGGTCAGCAGCAGTGCAGCTTTCAGCTTTGCAGTGATTAATTAATATACTACCCACCACTTCTATCCTGATGTTTAAATTAACATGCTAAATATGACTTAACATCTCTTTGATGGCAGTTGCAAGCTTTGCTTTCCAACTGCTGTCCCCCATCTGCTGCTTTGCTTTCAACTCTTTACTCTTCATTCTTACTCTGTCTCATCATCCCTAAGGTCGCACTGCATTCTGCTATTGCTTACTGTTTCTTTGCTTTCTTTTTTTCTTTGTCCGGCTCTGTGCTTGGCAGGATGAGCTTCTGAAGGGGGGAAGCTAAATCATGGGATGTGTCAGGAGTTTGGGGCAGTGGCTTTACCCTCCTTCTGAGTTAGGGTTGGAAGTGTAAAGACAAGCTGATGCTTAGTTGCCTGCCTGCCTCGGTAGGTAGATTTGATACCTGCCTTTTTCAGTATCCAAAAGGAAGGTGTCAACTTGGAAAGCAAGAGAAGCAAGTGGATAGCTTGGTTGTTACAGAGGTGGGGAGTAGGAGTGAGCCAGGTGTCATCTCTGCAAGGTTCTGTTGGTTGGTAGCCAGCCAGTCCTCCAGCCAGTCCTCCAGCTGCCAGGGGTTGTGTCGCTGTTGTAGACGGGAGTTGTCAGACGTGCATCCCGTGCCCTACTGTGTGTGTCTGCAGGGCTGTGGGGCTGCAGGCAGCCCTGGGCACAGCAGCTGCTGAGCTCAGCTCTTTTTCACTGTGTTCAGAGACAGACGGGATTTGGGAGGTGTCTGTACGGTTATCTGACTGTAAGAAAGTGAGTGTTTTACAGTGACCTTCATAGGCAAAGATTATTTTTGTCACCACTTTCCCACAGCAAGTTTCGAAGTGGTGATATATTCAGATTGTGCTGAATAACTCTGAAGGAGATACAATTATTTAAAATACATTTCTTGCGTTTAATTTGAATACAACTGTAGGTCATACATTTGATTCCATTCCTGTTTCTCATCTGTTTGTGCATCATGGGAACAAGAACAGGATTTTTTTTCCCTGAGTTGGGCAGTGCTTACCTGTATATTTAATCCTTCGGCTTGGGGCGGTGCCTCTGTTGCATTTAGTTTAAGAAGGTGAGGTATGCCTTCAAAAATAGTCAAAGCAAGTACTGGAGTTTGTGGTCAGAGTGTGTTGATTGAGAAGTGCTCTCTTCAGGGAGACCCCAACGCAAAGCTGGAGAGGCACTGAGTGAAGAGAGGCTGCCCGCTTACAGCTTTCCCTCTGACCAGCAGTTGGCAAAGGACTAATGTATATTTAAAGAAAAAACTATTGAAATTTTAGGTTGTCTGTTGGTTACTTCTCAATTTATTGCATTACTTTATCGATGTATCTGCTGTCAGTTTTTTCACTTTGCACTTCCAGGCAGACACAAACCCCTTCCTGTTGTTTGAGTTGAGATTTGCATGGACTTGGTTGTGATTTCCTTTTACTGTGTTTAACAAGTGGAAGAAACCCTTGTATTTAGAGGGCAGTAGCTGTATTTAGTGGTGTCTTTGGCCGTAAAGTACTGTCTTTAGAGGAAAAGATGGTTAACCTTGTGGGATTTTTTCCTTTGGGCTTGCTCCAGTGGATGATCTGAAATACAAAGCCAGTTTTAAGTTCCTTTTTATTGCGTTAGTGCTTTGCTTTTCATCGTCCTTGGTGCTCTGTGCTCAGGTATTTTCTGTCCTAGGAAACTGGGAGAATTGTGACCCTCTTGCTTCCTCTCTACCTTCAGGAAAGTTACAGAATTCTGCCGTCAGTTTTTGTTTCTGCCTGTCGACGTTTAAATATTGCAGCACAGTTGTTTTAGAAGTGATTCAATATTAAAATGTTTGTTTGCCAACTTCAGGTTTATTTTCAGGTATTGAGATGCAGGACATTTTCAGCTTGAGTGTATTTATTTCTTAACTGCCCTGGGTTAGGAAAGCCATAGAAAGAAAAATAAGTTATGTGCATAAGAGCAGTGAAAAAGGAAAGTTTCCTTCATCTGTTGCCTGGTCTGGATTGGATTTAGGAGGGGTTCAGGCAGCTTCATTGTTATTGTCTCTAGTGGGAGCTGAGTATTCTGCATCAAAAGGGAATTATTTTATTTCATTGGAAGCAACAGGGATCCATCTATTAACAGATTCATGCAAATAAAGCATTATGTATATTTTGTAGCCCATGTGTACACATTTAAGGTTGTAGCTTAAAGCTGATAGGTTTGCTCTTGCACTGGTGTTGCCCTTCAGAGGCTTCGTGTATCCATCAGCATTCCCTTCTCTATCGCTGTTGAAGACAGTTCTGCTGACACTTTCAGCTTGTAGCCCTCATTTGGAGTTCAGAATTGTTAAAGAAAAGATTCCATTTGTGTTACAGAAGCCGACTTTGGTGTCCTTTCTGGACAGTTTTTGTGAAAAGGATAAGTAAATTTAAGAGTTTAATCCTTCTTGCAAGTTAGCCAAGGCATGGAGCTTGGTTGCAGTAGGTGATTGCTTTGAGCTGCCACAGCTTGCTGTGCACGCCTGGGCCAATGGCTCACATGTCCAGCCAGGAGAGTGCTCAGCAAACATTGGAAGTACCTGGTAGGACCCTGTTATGTTTCCACTTCCTCGTTTATTAATGAATTCTGTTTGCCTTGGTTACTGGTATGCTGAGAACACAAATCTGAATGTGGAGCGGTGGGTTTTGCTATTGTTTGCCTGTCCTTGTGGTTTTTACACAGCTATTGTCACCGTTCTTCTGGGAGGGCTGTGCTAGGCGTGCTTTTAAGTGCAGGAAATGATTAGTCCTTACCTCTTGTTGAGTGTTATGTGTATGACACACTGTGAGCAATCCCCCCCCCAGAAGTTTTGATGAAATATCGTGAAGGATTCAAAACCTTGTGTGTGAATGAAAATGACCTTGTATCTTTATTTGTGCTGTTTAGGAGGAAAAGGCCTCGCTCCTGCATCGCACTCAAGAAGAAAGGCGAAAACGAGAGGTAAAGTAGGCTGTAAGCGTTTGCATGCATGCTGGATTTTACATTAATACAGTGACCTTGTGGCCTTTGCAGTCCAGTGCTTTATTCTGTTGCAGATACACTTAGTTCAGGAGTGCTTTCTTTCAGTTGGCAGATCTTGTGCTGTCTTCCAGTATACTGGAAGCAACAAAACCGACTGCTTTGATGGTCCTTCCCAGAAGTGATTTTCGTCTCAAAAGAAGATAATTAAGTATGCACTGGGTGCAGAAGGAATTTTTCCTTTTATTTTGATGCTCGTTTTATCTAGTCTGCGTTGAGAAAATACAGGCATTTGGTTAGTAAATTCTTCCATTTCTTTGCCTTGTGGATTGATTTTGGCAAGCCATTTCCTACTCCTGTTTCTGCTGTGGCTTCCAGAATGACCTTCAGCAAACCTCTTCCCCAGTTTGAGTCTCAGTTCTGAAAGATGCAGTCAGAACAATGGTACGTGAGTGCATCGTAAAGTTCGTTGGAATCAGCTGATAATTGAGAGAGTGAGAAGCAGTTGTGAGGCTGATGTCTGAGTTTTCAGGAAATCCTACTAATCTTGTGATGTATGTTACTGTAGCCTTTTGGGAATTCGAGCTGGAACAAAGCAGGAAAGAGGGAATAACACATAGGAAGGAAAAAGTTCAGTTCTGAAGCACAGCGTCTTGGTGGTCCTTTAGCCTGAGCTGTTTAGTAGTTCTGTGGTACGTGGCAAAATGGGATCCGTTTAGTAGTGTGTGTGAGTGAATGTATGGATTTTGACATTCTTTTGTCTTCTGATCTGGGAGGATAGAAAAACATGGTCTTGAAAGATGGTTTTAAAAATGTTACTGTCCAGTTTTCATGCTAATCAAGGAAAACAGAGCTGTTTGCCCCTTTGAATAGCCTTGCTGGATGAATGCACTTTTCTGGTGGCTCATCCCTTTCTGAGGATAGTTAATGCTGTTTTTCTCTCTGAACTAGCTATGAAATTGCTAGGATTTCACTGGTTACTTAAGAATGTTGTGTTAGCAATCAAATTTGCAATCACTGGAGTTCTTATCGACATAGGCAAAGACTTGCTTGTACTTCAGAAACATTTTGCCAGATACCAAGATAACCCACTCAGTTGCATATTCATGAATATAATAGTTGTATCAAGTAGTTCAGAGTTGATGCAGTGTGGTATTTCTGTATGTACGCACAGACAGACGTGAGATCTCCTGTGATGTGCATCAGTTCTTCACAGAATGAATGAGCTATCCTTGTATAGGAGCGATTAGTATTATTTGTTGTAAAGGATGACTCCTCTGAGACTGAGACCAGTTATGTCTTTAAAAAATGCCTGTAGCTGAACCTTAGCAGTGACCTTAGACTTAAAACCTTTGCAATTATGGGTCACTAATTGACTGTTACTTGTGCTACGATAAAAACAATATCTAGAGAGAAAGGGAAGCTATCCACTTTTCAGTCAAGCATTATATTATGATTAAGAAGAGAGAATGCCTGTCTGTAATTGGAACTCTCCTGCTTGTTCCCATACTTTGTACTTCTGCTGTTGAGTATCTTTTTCTCTGCAGTGTCTTTTGGAATAGAAAGCTTTCATTTTGGTCCAGGCTCAGGAATTAATCAGAGGATTTCAAGGGCAGTTTTATTCAGAGGAGTTGTTTAAGTATTTTCTTCTTTCATCTCCTAAGGAACTGAATGGATGTTGTTGGAAAGTGATTTACAGTAGCCACTTCCCTTGGGTATTTCTGTGATAGGATGTGCTGGGGGTGTTGTCAGGGAATGTGCTGAGTACTTTCTCCATAGTCCCTGAAGCAAGCTGGCTTTCAGCTACCCAGAAAGTGAGCTGTCTTACAGGGATGGTTGTAACTACTCATTCCTGTTGGTGACGAAGGCTTCGTAAAATAACTCTGACTTGCTTTCCTTGTCTTGTTTAAAGTACAGCAGGAATTTGTTTTCCTGTAGTTTCCCTGTAGAGCTGTTAGGCTTGAAGCATTGCCTTCATTTTTCTTTTGATTTATTCTGTCCAGATAAACCCTGTGTGTTTTGTTTTGTTTTTATTCTCTGTTGTTGTTCCCTCCCCTTGCTAATCTAAACCGTGCTGGGTTCTTAATTCAGATTTATCACTTGAATGGAAGGAAGTGGGTCTTCAGTGTCAGCTGCTCTGTGCAGAAAGAGGAATAGCGTCACTGAGTTTGAGTTCTTCAGCGTTGAACATTAGGGCTGTCAAATAAAATGTGACTGTGTTTATGTTGATTTCTGTGGTGTTCTGTGCTTACTGAGCTGTAAGAATTCTTTTGCTATAACCTGGTGGTAATTGCACACTTAGAGCTTTCTTTTGATTTTGTGTGTATCGGATACAGAACATCAGATACTTTTTTTCTTAATGATAGTGCTTAATTGGAATTAAAGAAATTTCCTTTTGAGTACAAATTTATCAGATAAAATTGTAGAAATTAGAGTTGGTTCCACAGTGTTTATTTCTATTTATTTATTTGTCCTTCATTTTACAGGAAGAAAGGCGAAGGCTGAAAAATGCAATAATAATCCAATCATTTGTAAGGGGTTACAGAGACAGAAATCATCAGGTAAGTACTTGTTTGTTGAGGAAGGGGTAAAGCAGTCTTGCTGGAAAATCAATTTTCTGTTGGAAAAAAAAAAAAGAAATCTTGACATACTTGAATATTTGGTGTGCTGATGAAGTGTAAGTTCTTATTCTCTTGACATCTGCTGGGCCTCAGTTCTTTAGTAGGTTAATGCTTATTCAGCAAAGCACCTTCGTGACAGCTGACGTGAGTGGGGTGATGTAATTTTTTGACTTGACACTTACATACTTGCAGCTTTCACGTATCAGCAAAACTTCTGTGGTGTGTGTGACTGAGGTAGGCAGCTGAGCCAAAAGGTTATTATCTTTTTCAGCTGCTCTTGGCTTGATTGTTCTGGGAAAGAGTTCTGTCTGTTTACATTTGCTAATATTGATTGAGTAAACTAGTTGAAAATGTTTGGTGTGATAATTTTGACTTGAGAAGCAACAAATTTGTTGCCATGTGTGCCTTTTGAGTTACAGGAAGCAAATATGACTTAATGATTTTTTGTGTATGTGTTCTCTTAATGCATAGGTGCATTTAATTACTTTGCTACTGCCTGGGTTGGGGAACAAATGAGATTCTATAAATGCCACATCCCTATATAAATTCATAACTGTTATCAGTACACTGATGTGTATCTTCCTTTATTTTAAGTACTCTACCCAGAGAAGTGAATTTGATCGCTGTGCTAATTTGGCCCAAACTGGAGGAACCTTTTCTACTGCTAATGGAGCTAATTTGACTCTTTTAGTTCGTCAGCTACTCTTTTTCTATAGACAGAATGAGGATTCGAAGCGTTTGGTGAGTGTTGTAAATATTTTCATCTGTTCTATTGACATATTCTTTCACTTGGAAGGCTTGGGAAGGGATGCAGAAACAGATTTGACCACTTCAAGAAATTCATTTTGCTGACCTGCGCTCTTTTGTTCTCTGTTTAGATGAAATAACTTAAAATTAGATTTTGTGTGTATAGTCTATGAAATGAAAAATCCTTTGCCTGTGATTCTGTCGGCGGTTTACGGGCTGGTTAGGCCCGGTTCCGTGACCAGCGGGGCGGAGGGATTTCACAAAATCCGCGCCTCAGGAAAAGGGAAACAGGGGACCCCAAAATAATTAAAAACAGTGGCATGATCTGAGGAGAAACAAACTAATTTACTAAATATGGTATCGGAATACAAGATAAAACACTATAATACAATATAACTAGAATTGAAGCTAATAAATCAAATATAATGAGAGAGAGATTGTCTGAAAGCTGGGTAGGCCTCACCATAACGCTGAGGTGAGATGCGCAGTCTGGTTGAGCAGGGCGGGAGTCTGGCGAAGAAGCCCGGTCAGATGACCTACCAAGGCCTGATATCTGTTCCCAGGACCAGAAACAATAACAGCGCAGCGAACGGGCTTCTGGGGAACGTAGTTCTTCTCTTCTGGGACAGCTACCCGGAACACTTTAACTCCCAGTGCACTACATGATGTTATGATGTGGAATACTGATAACCAAAAGTCATAAAAACCATGACGGATTCACAGTAATTTACTAAAAACATTGTAAGAAATGTTTTTAAGCAATAATTTCCTACTAGCTCTCTGGTAATTCTGAAGGTATTTTTATTAACAAATTTGTTGAAAAAGTTACTTGTAAATATATTTCTGTTAATTTTGGAAGTTCATAGTCATATTTTACGTAGCTCAGCAAGTATTTTTTTCCTTAACGATCTGATTGTCTTATTGTATGTTTTTTAAGTCCTCCGAAGGAGATGTTGCATACATTTAAAATCAATTTTATGCAAGACCTGTATTTACAAGAAGATGGGTATTTTACCTATGTTACATACAGCTGCTCTTCACGTGCTTGAAACAACAGAACTGAGATGTTGTAATAAATAGTAAACTTGTGTGTATGTTTTCCAGATATGGATGTGTCAGAATTTAATTAAACAGAGTTCTCAGTTTGTTAAGCAATTGGATGGGCCAGACAGACTTACTTGCTTATTCCAAATAAAAAGGCTGTTGGGGCTGTGTTGCAGGTAAATTCTTTTTTCTATACGCCGCTGCCTAAAACGCGTTCAGAAATTGCATTGGGCACTTGCTTGCTTCTTTGTGCAGCAAATGGAGATTACTGTTTATGATCACTATAAATATAGGCTATGATAAATGATGCTTTTTCATGCTTAAGAAGAATGAAATGTTCTCGATTCGGTTGACTTTTAAGTTCATATGCAGTACATGCTTAAGGAATGTACTCCTTAAGGATAGACTTAAGTGTATTCCTAAGTGTTTGCATGTAGCAAGGTCATTACAGGTGTTTGTTGGAACCAGGAGGTTTTCCTGAACTGGTAGCAATCAAAAAGTATCATATGAGTTTGATTGTTTTTCCAAGGATATGCTTTGGATGTCCTGTTTTAAGACTGATGTTGAAAATGTCCCTGCTTTGCTTTGGACTTAAGGCATGTTGAGCAGTTATTTTAACGTCTTCAACAGTAGATACATTATTTGTAGTGACCTTTTTACATTCATTGTGGAGAACCAATGGAAGGTAAATCTATGAAACTACTGGAGTAACTGTCAGCTAAAACCTAATTTTGGAAACATTATAATAGTTGCTCTTATTAACAATACTCTCTAGAGCTTTAGAGAAATCTTGCTTCCTTTTAATGTTGAAGATTTTCTTTTTGTAAATGAGTGCATTCAAATCACTGAGACTTGCTATGCTGTATGGGTTGTTTTCTGAGCTACTTGCAGTTTGGTGCAGAAGCCCAGAAAGCAAGAGGTGAGACATGTAGTGAGGAGTGTCCTCTTGTGTAAGCTCAGCTTCATGAAAAGTTGTAGCTTTTGACATGACATTTAAAGAACAAAACAAAACTTGAGGGGGAAAATAAAAAGGTAGCTTGATTGCAGCTATGTCTGCCAAGAAGTTCTTGTCAAAGTATCTTTAATCTGTTTAGTGAAATGCCTGAGCTGTGTTATCAGAGTCACTTCTGCTGTTTATGTCCTGTCTTTCTGGATGGCTGTGAAGGAAAGGGTGCTGTCAGGGCAACCCTGCCTGTATGTGTCTCATTGTAACAAATAGTTCTAATTTGGAATGGGCTTTGAATTGTCACAGTCTCATTGGTTACTCCTAGTTGTTCCATAAGCAATTTGCTAAAAGGTTGGGGATGGGTGTATTTTTAATACTTAAGTCTGTAGTCAAGGTCATTCTGGGAAACATCATATGTTTAACTAAAACAGTATTTGTTCCCAGCCCATATTATAAAGCCAGGAATTATTATTATAATGGTGCCAACAAAAAGATGTTAATTATTGAGAACACTTGGAAGAGTACTCTTAGAAGTAAGTTATTTTAAAATTAATTAGAAAAGTTGTTGTAGTTTCAGTTGTAAATTGATGTGTGTGTGTTTGTGATGAAATCACAGAAATCTCTTGCTAAGTTATTTTTGTTTCGTTTGTAGGCTATTGCAGAACTGCAATGACGACAGTCTGAATGTTGCACTTCCTATGAGAATGCTTGAGGTATTTTCATCTGAGAATACGTATTTGCCTGTTTTACAAGATGTCAGCTATGTAACATCACTAATTGAACAAATTTTGCACTACATGATTCAGAAAGGTGAGTAGCTCGGAACTGGAAGTTCTCAACGGCGCTCAAGATCTGAACAAAATGCATAATACCTGAAGGCCGTGTCGTTTCATCATGTTTTACCTTTACTACAGACACAAATGAAGTGCTACATACACTAACCCATACATGAAACAGGTATTTGCTTGTAATGAGATCACTGCTTGAGAAATTACTATTTAAATTCTTCAGACATTCTGCTCATAAATTCAGTATTCTCCCAAGTTACATATACAGACTTTTACTGCAGAGTTTGAGTAGGTGGGTATAGTTCTCTATAACTGCTAGTGATCATTATTGTTGTAAATTGGTATTAATTTTTCTTCTTGCTAGCACTAGAAAAGGACACCTTAGCAAAGGGATGGTGACCTAACCTTTGTTTGCTTGGTGGCATCATCAGCAAAACTGTTTGCTGAGCTGCAATCAGTTACACCTGTGCAAACATACTGAAAGTTAATGAGTTGTGTAGTTATCGCCAAAATTAGTGTTGTCTTGAAGAAACGTTATTGCTCTGAGGATGTGTGAACAAAATAATTTGCTTTTGTGATACCACTTGAGTTTGCAATGACTGGTAGCTGGGATAAAATACCAGAAACGGTATGAAAATGCATCCTGGGTCCAGCTTCATGGATATAAAATGTAGACTAGCACCTTCAAATTGGTTAATCTTTACAGTAATTCTGTACTTGTGAGTTTTAGAGTACATTTAGTAGAATAAGTCTATCTTAGGCTAATAAGGATGTGTGCAGATTCCACATTTTGAAGTTACTATAAGGAAAAAAGTGAATTTTACCATAGCACATTTAATTTACTTGACTAAGCATAATAAAGACTATGGAAGTATTTGTGATTATCTCATTTTTTACTTCATAATTAATGTCTTAAATCACTTTAATATTTCTTCTTGTAGTGTAATATTCACTCTGATATATAAAGGTTTACTAGGATGTTAAATTATGAATTTTAGTAAAAATAAAAATAAATTCAGCATTCTAATCATGATTAAAACAAAAAGAAGCATGCATGCACAGTGAGTGTACAGTCTCCTCCTTATTTATGATGGTGAAGTTGTAAAGAAGCTGTATTCAGCTTTTGTTACATGTTTTGAAATACAGTTCGTTCTCCAGGTGAACTGAACCAGTCTTGTCATTCCTTATAGTGACTTCCTTTTGTTACATTGTATGTCAGTTAGGGATACTGTGACAAAGTGTCCCAGACTCAGTCTAGGAATGAGAGATAAAATGCTATTTATGCATTTTCAGTGGTTCCTGTAGTAGTGGAACTTGTCTTTATTTAGGATTTCATTGAGTAAGAGGAAGTTGGATTAGGAAGAATGAAATCATGTGATTCCATCTGTATTGCAGTGAGACAAAAATAGATTTCTGACAGGGAGACACATTACCC
Source organism: Pavo muticus (assembly GCA_016647715.1). Classification (NCBI taxonomy): domain Eukaryota; kingdom Metazoa; phylum Chordata; class Aves; order Galliformes; family Phasianidae; genus Pavo; species Pavo muticus. The sequence goes on from JACDJE010000038.1 coordinate 4,268,716, forward strand.
TCTACACACGTCTTTGTGGCTCCAATGGTAATGCATTTTATTACTGTCTGAGAGGTTCCTGTTTTGGAACAGTAATTGTATTCTTCAGTCTGCCAAAGCAAGGTGTTTGTAAACTTGGGACCGAAGAGCCTTGTTAGCAGAACATGTAAGATACTGTCATGTTTCCATGTAGAGGGAGAAATTAATTTCTGAAAGAGCAAAAAGCAAGCTGTCAAAAAGAGGAGAAGAGAACGTATTTCATAGGTCACTGTTTCAAAAAAGATATCAAATTATTCACAGTATCAGCAGGTTTGGTTGGTCTTTGAAAGTCAGACTGACTCTGAATGCAGTTATTTATCTCTGAATTTATAAAGTGATGCTTCCAAAGATAAATCTGATATCTCCTGTTGGTTATGTGAATATGACTTGTACTATTGTAATATATATTCCTAGGTAAAGCTTCTTGCAGTGAATTACAGAGTTTTTTTAAAGTAATAAGTAAGTGTATGTTGTTTTATAAAGGAAAGTAATACTGTATTTAAATAATGATTTTACTTATTTGCAGGCTACTACAGGTCGCTTTATTTGTTAATTAATAGTAAGCTTCCATCAAGTATTGAGTATTCTGATGTTTCTCGAGTCCCTCTTGCAAAAATACTTCTGGAGAATGTTCTGAAACCATTGCACTTTACATACAGCTCCTGTCCAGAAGGTGCAAGGTAAATGAAAATAACATTAGATACCTGAATACTTATTTATTATTGTCAGAACTTCACAGTTTGTTGTTGTTTAGCATCCAACTGTTTTTTCAGTGTAGTTCAATTTATATGCAGCAGTACTGATTTATGAAGGAGCATAGGTGTGGAAAAACTTAGCTGAGTATAAAGATATAGCCAAAGGCAGATGAAAAGAATTCTGCATTTAAGAATTTTGTGACAGGTTTATGAAAGGGGAAACAACTAAGTCATAGCTTGCAAGGAGAATGAGTCAGGTGTGTGGAAAGACAGAAAAAAGATAGAACTGCCTCTGCTGCATGTGATAGCGTTTTGGTTCACTGTAAGTGTAAAGGGTTACGATGTAAAGGGTAAAATGTTACAATTAAGATGATCAGGGAAAAGACATTGTGTAAGTCCTATATTTTTGAAAAAGCCTGAGAAATTCGGTTTACTGGCACAGAATTAATGAAGTGCCACTTTGCTGTCTTCTTGGTGAATGCGTTCAAACTTGCAAAATTGGATCTGTCATTCCATGGATGTACTTGTGAGAAGCGTCACCTGTATTTTCCATCAAGACATTTTTTCTTCATTTTAGACAACAGATTTTTGCAGCCTTCACAGAGGAGTTTGTGGCAGCACCTTTCACAGATCAGATATTCCATTTCATCATTCCAGCGCTGGCTGATGTGCAGATCGTTTTCCCTTATGAGTTCTTTCTGAATGCACTATTATTAGCAGAAAATGGATGTTCAAGAAAAAGCGATCGAGCTCCATGGCTTTTTTACTTCGTGTTAACAGTTGGAGAAACGTATTTGGGTGAGAAAGCTATGTGACCTGTTCATTGCTTTTTTGTCTTTGCATCAGTGTTTCATGTATTTCCATAACCTAGTTTGTTGCCTAGCAATTTGTGGATACAAGTATTAGAAATCTATGTTTCTTAGCCATTTTTCCCCTTTTAGGAAGAAAATGCACTTAACTGGGAGGGTTTGGCATAATGTGTTTTTTTCTTAGATATTTCCAGTAAAATACAGTGAAGAACTGCCTAGCTAAAGATCTTTTATTTCAATGTATTTGGTGTAGGATCCCTTTCAGAAGAAGGACTGCTTGTGTATTTGAGGGTACTCCAGGCTTTTCTCTCTCAGCTGCCTGTATCTAGTGCTGGTACAAATTGTCAAGATGCAAACAGTGATTCTGAAGATGAGGATGAAGAGATCAGTAAAATGACAACTACACCAGTAAGCATTATAGAATTTCTTTGAATGAGTTTGATCTACAGTATTGGCAAATATAGGCAAAACCATCATCACCCTAAGTCCAGTTTTTTTTTTTACTCATAGCAGGAGCCATGTTTACTTCTTATAAGTAGATGGCTGCTCATTGCAAACAAATAGAATTGATTGTTTTTTTAAAAAAAAGGCACAAATAAAGCTCTTAGTATAATAGCATAGTTCAGGTAGTGTGACTTCTGGACAACAGAGCTTTCTTGTTTAACAAAAACAAAGTTCAACTTCTCTGCTTTAATTTTACAGAGACTGGTACTCTGCTCGTTCTTTAAGGTCATGGTGACACTAGGATTTAATGAAACATTCTAATCCGATCTTCCAACATGGTATTTCTTTTTCCTCATGGAAATACTCTACATTCAAGTACAGTCTTTACCCTGTTGAATTAGCTCGTTTTTAAATATATACATTGCCTTCAAAGCCCTGAAGGTGGAACACTTAGTTTCTGCAATAATGTATAGAGAGCAGCGTAAAAATGACTTTTCACTGGAGTTTAAGCATGTTGTAAAACTTTGACTAATGAAATGAACCTGTGCTAACTTTAACCTCCTAGCACTCAGACCAAGGTTTTGAACAACCGCAGCTGGAGAGATGTAAATTCAATAGTTTCTTAATGGCCTTTATATAATCTCTCAAAATATGTACTGATGCTCAGAGGGCTCATGCAGTTGTGCAATGTGTGAAATTACACCAAATTTAGTGTTCATTAAAGCAAAACAAAGTGGAGTGGGGGGAACCCAAACAGCTGTGTGGGTGATTTTTGTCTCCCACACTGAGCTGGGATTTTTAGATGTAGCATGTTACTGTTACTCCAAAATCTTTATCAGTATAGTGTGAATGAACTGCCTTTTTACCCAGTAAATAATGTCCAAAGTACAAAATGATTGCCATTTTTTAACCCCAAAACCTAGAATTGAGATACTTAATTTGTGGGCCATGCATGCACTGTGATATATACTGTGAGATTCTGTTTGTGCTTTAGAGATACAGTGATGTTTAAGAGGTGAATAGATTAAAAAAAAACAAAACAAAAACATAAATTTCTGTTCACTGTTAATTTACAGTAACTTGTAAATTAGAGAAGATCTTCTCTGAGCAAACCTTATTACATAATATGATTTGTTGCAGTATGTTTTTCTGGTGTTTCTCCTGTGTTTTTTTAATGTATTCCATATTTCCAAGCATACCTATCTTAAAAGAAAAAAGCAACAAAGGGTATAAATTTCATCCTTCAGTGAGCCAGAGTGTTTTCTGCTTTCTTGAGGACCAGATAGAGAGAGGAAATAAATAAAAGAGAATTTTGAGCTCTGCTCTGTTCTGTGCCAACAAAAAGGATTCCTCTTTGTATACTTCTTACGCTAGCTGCACACATGTGTTAGGCACCCTGAAGTTTGTTTGTTAGTCCACGGGTGATGAATGTGAAAATACCATTTCTAAAAGAATGCACAGGAGGCATCCATTTCTGGATTTAATGCCCAGTGCTGATTTCGCTGGGGGAGAGATAAGTATTTGCATATTTTATGCCTGTAAATGATCTTGCCTTATTGTATTCAAGTGTTGAAGAGCATTAAAGGGAATCTTTCCTACTGACTTAAGTGAGAAGATCGATAACCATGATCCAGCACTTGCCTGCCTGGGGATTTAAATTGACTCTAAGGTGTGATACTTTCAGGAATGCTCCTGGTATATACAGATGTGCTCATGTTGTATTTATCATACAGGAAATATTTGTTCCAGTAAAGTTCTGATGTGTTTTTTTTTAGAAAGGGGGTACTTGATCATTAAAAGTAATTCAAAGAAATTTTTGTTTGATATGTTTATAGGGTGATGGGAGAATATCGGTTCAGTACATTACTGAGGAATGTCTGAAGAAACTGGATACAAAGCAGCAGACAAACACTCTGCTGAATATGGTTTGGAGAGATTCAGCTAGCGAAGAGGTCTTTACCTTGATGGCATCAATCTGCCACACGCTAATGGTGCAACACCGAATGATGGTGCCAAAAGTCAGGCAAGTATAAATAATAGTGACATTGAACTGCAGTACGTCTAAAATTCCTTTAAGTGGATAGACTGTTTGGTTAGATACTCTGTTTTTTTGTTTATTTTTTTCTTGAGATCTTTTATGATCAGCTGAAATAAAGAAGAATGTTCACTGCCTCCCTTATGGACATATCACTGAATCCAAAAGTGTAAGCCCATGCTTTGTTTAGTGAGTTGCATCGCTGTGTTGAGGGACTGTGGGATAGTGTTTGAGATAGAAAATCACCCACAGATAGGTTGGCAGAGATTCTGGGGAAGTAATTTTTGTCCTCTTTCTCAGAGGCAGCATTTAATGTCATGCTCGCAGAATATTGCCTTAACTTATTTATAAAGCTTACAGGGATTTGGATTCCACAGTCTCCCTCAGCAGCTGAGTGCAGAAATGGGTTTGTTCTCTACCTCCTTGAATATACGACCCGTTATCTCTCTTGCTACAAATTGAAACAACTGCAGTCTATTGAAAAAAACTGTTGTTGTTGGGAAGGGCTTTGAAGCCTGAAATGGCAGTAAAATACTAATCCAGTTGTGCAGTGTTCTTCCACAAATTTTGCAGAAAATGTAAAACAGGTGGCAGTGGCCAGCTTCATTTTTTTTTTTTACTGTTTTATCATCAGTCAAAAATGTGTAAGTATTAAAGTAATTACGGTGCAGGTAGTTGGGAATAAGTATGTAGTTGCTAGCAATAAACTAAGTATTTAGGGAATGCTGTAAACATAATTCAAACTGCATTGTAAACAACGATACAGAAAACTCATTTGGTGCTATCTTAGCTCAGTGGTGTTTACAGCTGTTAGAGGAAGTAAGATGTCAGTGAAACTGTGATTGCTCGATTAGGGTAATTAGTTCTTTGTAGACTAATTGCATTAGAGCAGGATGTGAGACCAGAAGATCATAGCAGCAGTTGAATGAATTAGTATCCCCCCTTTATTGTTGAAAGTAGTACATTGCCTTGGATAGTAATTACTGAGGTTAAATGCATCATTGCTTTGACTTGAGGTTTGCTGGTGAACTGTGGAAAGGATGCTTAATGAATAAAGAAATCCTGCACAAATTTAATTGTATGAGTATGGCATCTATTTCCTCTGAGAAGCCGTATTAGGTCTTTGCAGTTATTTGTGATAACAAGGTAGTTAACATAAACTCAGAAGCTATGAAGGCTCTAGTCAACATCTTGAAATACGGAAATTGCTTTCCATTACAGCTTTTGAATAGCTCCAAAGTAGCTGAATTTACCAATTCTAGAAAAAAAGAGTTTTTAATTGGTAATACTTGTTGAATTATTTTCACAATCAAAATTAAGTTAATTCATACAAGCATTTGATAAACTGAAGTCGACATTAACTAGTTCTGACTCCCAAGTCAGTCATAATGTTGGGTTTACCAGGCATAATTGTGTCAGTAGATGTCAATCGTTTGTCCTGTTCTCTGCTTTTCAGACCTGGCCTAAGTTTTCCAAGCAGGTATTCTAAATGTTCTTTTTCAGAGTGGTTTTCAAAGAATACTTGATGCTTGTTTTAAAGGTAATAAGCATTCTGCAGTTTCAAAATCATATATTTTCTTCATTAATTTCCACATTGGTTTTGCCTGATTTTTTTTTTTTTAATTGCCCAAATTATTTTCTCAAACTCAATGAGTATTTTGCAAGATGCTTAACCTTTTTGAAGTTAAACTTTAAATGAGTCAATATTTACTGTAAAATGCTGCTATCTAATTAAGCCACGTAGAAATAGTTTAGATAGTTTAGTTAAGCAAAAGTAATTTATTTACAATGACTTGAGAAATTTTTAAGCTCTTAATATGTTACATTTTAATTTTCTTTTTAAAAACACAATGGGCCAAAGGCTTTAAAAGATAGAAAAGCCTGATAGAAAGACCTTGCTTATTTAACATCATTTACAACTGTAATAGAAAAATGATGATTAGCAAGGATAAATGCTGAAAATTTGTAAAGTGAAATACTAAATAAAAAGTGTAATAACTGAAAATAACCATTTATGAACTGAAAAGAAAACTATGCTAAGATTGACACAGACTTTGGAAAAGAAGAAACAACAAATCTGTGTTATTTTAAATAGTTTTGAGGTTCTTTTCCTTCTTGGAAAACAAAAAAAGACAAGAAATTCAGAGTTTTTCCATTAAAGCTGATTGCTTTTTCTGCTTGTGGCCCCTCGATACATCTGGGTGATGTGACTGATGGTGGTGATCTGCGCTGCTAGGAGCATTACTGTCACTGCATGAGCTTTGTAGTTTCCAAATAACAATATATATAACAATAACCCAAAGTGCAGTGTACTTCAGACCAGAAGGAGCAAGCCTTTCAAGTTCCATTCTGATACTCTGAGACAGTGGAGGATTTTGAGTTGAACTGTCAGTACTTTTTTTATTTTCCTCCCCACCCTTAATATTCTGCACGTTCAAGTTTATCAGAGAACGTCTACTGTGTAGATATTTTTTTGCTTAAAAGGTCCAGGACTGTATTAGTTGTCTTAGTTACATTAAATTCTGACTATATTCTGGAAAGATGTGAGCGAATTCAATTAAAAAGGAAGCCCACAGCACAAAAAACCCCAAGAGTCAGTATAGCCCTCGTTACCATTGTGAAGAGATTTGCAAGGCTTTTGTTCATTAAAGCTATACTTCACTAAGAAATTCCAATTCTGTAAAATATTTAGGGAGATAATTTATTAATTTAATTTATTAATTAAATTAATACCATAAACTTCAGGTTATCGGTACAGTTTAATATCAAACAGCCATTTGTACATCAACGGTTATCAGCAGTCTGGTTGGTGGCCCAGGGTAATTGCTGGCTTGGTTGAACTGTTCTGTACGTTGACACTGTTTTATTTACATAACGCTGCTAATCTTACCCCGTGGGTGAGAACTAATTGGAAAACTGACGTAGGGTGTAATAGGAGCAGTCTATACCCATGGATGTGCTGAATGAAGATGCTCCAGCTGTACATAAGTGTATGTAAGTGTATTACAGCACTTCATTAGGGAACGTTCTTGTGTTTTTCTGAAACCAGAATCACTGTATATGAAGCTTTTACAGTTTTTAAGCTTCATCTTCTGTTTTTTTTGTCCAGTACAAAGAGACAGAAGCATCAAGCAACTTAGAGGGATGCAGTGCATGGCAAGACTGCTTTGCTGCTTTCCCTTCCCTGTGCCACCTTGCAGTTGTGCAGTGCCAGCCCCCCTGCCCCGCTGCAGTGACCTTTATCAGACGCATGAGCTCCTCTCGTCCTGTTGTATTCTCTTCATTAACTTAAATGGTCTCAGTGGGAAACTGGGCCCAATTTATGGCCTAGACTGAAAATCTTGCCTTTAACTAATTAACTTGTAGTGGTGCCTCAGCTAAATTAAGCTTAATGGGTCATTTAATCTGTCCCATTGTGCAGGAGGAATTTGACGCTTTTTTTAACCAGAGGTGCCCAAAAATACCTTTCTGGCAAGTAGACGTAAATCATGTGGCCTTTGTGAACAATTAGATGCCTACAGAGAGAAACAAGGTTCTAAGTAAATGGCCATTATGTTAGTACTTTGGGGAGCGGATAATTTAATTTAGCATGTGTAAAACAGATATTTCACAGAAAGTCGTGGAGTGAATTAACTCTGTCATAACCTGAGCTGACAGTCTTCATTTCGCTGCTTGAGAGGAGCTCATCCGTTTTGTTAGTTGAAAAATGGTTATTCTCCCAAACTATAGTGATAAATCTGAGTATTAAAGCTTACGAGAAAAATCTATTAGTGAATCCATTACATAAAACCACATTCAATGATCTCATAATAGAGAATTGGTAATATACAATAAGATTTCTCAAGAAAATTCAGTACAAGAAGATGGGAGGGGGTAAAAAATCAGAATTTAAGCTTCAGCTGTTTCATTTGTTTTTTGAATAGTACAGATTATTGAAAATGAATTCCTGAGTTAGTGTGTGAAAGAGAAATGTTTTCTTATCTTTTTCATCTGAAGTGGTAGTGTGTGGTTTTGAGACTGTATGGACAGTCAAGCTTTATGTGAACTTTAACTCATCTACTGACTTTGCAGACTAAAGATGCTTTATCTTCAGGTTGTATAAACTGTAGAATCATAGGATCTCCAAGGTTGGGAAAGACCTCTAAGATCATCCAGTCCAACCGTCCACCCATCACCGATATTTCCCACTAAACCATCTCTCATTTTCTGCAGTTTCTCTTCCATTGCTACTTTATGTTGTGTCAATCTCATGTAGTTTTATTTGGAAATGCTGATGTGTAGCACACGCACATTTATTTCTTATCTGAGCAAAGTCAGTGAAATGAGGTAGATTTTGACCTATTTAAATTCTGCACTCTTTAAATTGTAAGATTTTAGGGTTGTTTTTTTTCAGGTTTTCTCATCTAGAAGTCAAAAATATTGAAGCTATTTAAAAACAACTTTTATTTATTTTTTAAGCACAGCTGATTTCTCCAGCCTTTGCAAAGCTGTGACCCCTCAGGGGCATCCTTACATTTTTATTGTTGTCTTCCTAAGATTATTACCTTTGACTCTGAAAGCAAAATTCTGTGCTTAGAGCAGGAAGGCAGGGGGTGGTTCGTGCTGGCGCTCCTTCAGCAATCAGTAATACTTCTTTTTAACAGACTGATGAATTCAGTCTTATATGTTTAGTTTGTAGTTTTGTATTTATTTTCTGGTAACTGTGAGAGTGTTAGAATTGATGAATTCTTCTGTTTTGTATTTATTAAGTATTTGATATTGACAGAATAAGCTGTATGATAACATCTTCTACTGACTGTGCATGGTGTATTTAACCTGATTTTCAGGAAAGGGAATCACAGAAATTGAATACATGCAGTGTTTCTGGAATTGGGCCATAAAATGCGGCAGCTGCTACACTTGGCTGCCTGGATCGCCAATACAGAATAAAAAAGGGTAAAACTTAGACAAAGGTTATTATAATAAGCTCTTAAGGTTTGTCCTTTTTTCCCTTAATTATTGCTGAATGTTGCTAGAACGAAAAAATGAATTACATTATTATGGGTTCAGTGTCCATAATGTTTGTTCATTTCTGCTAAACCTATTAGATAATTTCCAGGGATGATTGTCAAATTAACAAGTTTTTACTTGGAAGCCCTCTGAGACTTCATGGCACTGTGCCAAATTGCTTTTTCTTTCCATAGGAGGCTGAAAACTGAAGGTCAGTAAAGAGATTTCTCATCTAAGCAACCAAGACATCTGAGCTATCATTCAGATATTTAAACATTAAAATATATATCCCTATTTTTCTAAATTATCTTGATATAATAAACCCTTCCTTACATAATGCGTAACTTCTACCCAATTGTCCAAATAATGTGAATCTAGAAGAAAATAAAATTCCCACGGATCAAATTCAGGTTAATTTAAAAATAATAAAAAGAAGAAAAAAATCTGCATACTTGGAATAGAGCTTAGTTTTACGTTTAAAGCATACATTTAACTAACTTCAGCTCCAGTAGTTTAAAATTTGACTCAAGTTCAGTAGTGTTCATCATCACACAACTTTTGTGATGTGAGGCTTCCAGTGCCTTTTATAATATTGCATATATTGCAAGGATTTAAAATCTGCACTTCTTGTAACAAAGGGGATGATATATCAGCAAAAACTTTGCATTGCAAACTTTCCTTCTTGTTTTTCATTTCTCCTTCTTTGTGCACCTGTTCTGTGCCAGACTTGCAGTCCCTTTGTGGGTGCATCCGACCTTGGTTGGGTGCATGGCAAGTGAGAGCGTGAAGAAGAGACTGGGTGCATGAGAGAGGCAGTGCTTTAGAGAAGGCAGCAATAAAAGAGCCCATGGGACTTAAGCAGCCAGTAAGCTAGGACCTCGTGGCATATGACATTGTGTGCTATTTGTGTGTGGGTGTGCTAGGGATTTTGTTTTCCTGTCTTGAAATGAGTTGTTGCTTAGAAGCTTTTCAAATGTTCTTAAGTGTTTACTGAATATTTTACTTTTTTTCCTTAATTAAATGTGTGCCTCCTTTCCTTTTGCCATCTGGCGAATTTTAATTTATCCACGTGGTCTGTAATAAATACTGGTTTCTCAGACAGCCTTTCTTGTCTGTCCTCCCTGCTCCATTTCCCAGCTTCCTACCTCCTGTGTGTACGGTCATGAGAAATTTCAATGCTCTGAGACTGTTGATGTCCAAGAGGCAATGTGGACCTGAGCGTCTGTGTTTCCATCTTTAGTCTAATAGTGGTTGAGGTACCTTGGAGAGTAGCTAACTGAATATAGTTCTTCAATATTAGTACAATGATAGCTTAGTCAGTCAAGTCCTGATTTGTTTTTTTTTACTTCTAGAATGTGTGAATTGTTTCAAATTATGCTTGTTACCAGTCTTTTTTTTTTCCTGCAGAGGAAAGGAATAGACTACTTTTAGTATCAGGAAGCTCTTTATTTTTCACTTCTTATAGAAGTTTATCAGCCCAAATCATGTCTGAATTGGTATGGTAAAGTCAATCCTGTATGTAGCTGATTTGTGGGCACACTTATTTTTTACATGGGTATAACTACTGTTGCTACTAGTATCAATTTTAAGGTATTAGAATCTACTTGCAGTGAAAAAATTCTGTGTTTATTAGTGTCAGATGAATCACAGAAGTGACCTCTCTATGAGTTAATGTGATTTTTTACATTGAAGTTAAAAAATTCCCAGAAAAATAACAAGTATGTTGTATTTATTTAATGTGTGTTTAATTTTGTGGAATACTGCAAATTTGGGTCTATATCACGTGGTTTGTTGCTAGGTTAATGGAAACTGTATTAGATACAAGGATTTATATGCTTGTTCTAAAACTTTGGAGCTTTCATCAGATGTGATTAGAATAAAAACCCCATCTTGAAAAAGTATACTTGAATTGTTTATGTTTGAGGAATGCTTGACAGTAAAGTTCTGTACGAAGCATTTTGTGTTGTAAATATGCTGTATTGGCAGACATGATTTATTTGAACTTCCTCTTTTTAGGCTCCTTTATAGTTTAGCCTTTAATGCCAGATTCCTGAGGCATCTTTGGTATTTGATATCTTCAATGACTACACGAATGATTACAGGGTATGTATTACACTTCTCTGAGTTTCTTTTACAACAGAGAATGTCTAGTTAAAAAGAGAACAAGGCAGGTTGTGGCATGGCAGTGCTTGTGGAAGATGATTGAAAACAAAACTGTAAGGTTTGCTTAGTTCGTACTTAGTTGACATTAGTGGTACTATGATTTCATAAAACATGGGAATTCAACAGTTGTAAGAAAAAAAGATAGTAAATCTTTATTAAAATAAGGCAGGTGTCTTGTAGATTTTAGAGTGCTTACCAGCATTGATATAGTAAATACTGAAGTTCCCAATACTTCCTCCCAGGTATGTCAGCTTTATCTCATGTACTTTGACTAGTCCAGAAACTGACGGTGCCAGAAGTGCGTTCTTAGGAACTGAGGCCTTGAACCTGCAGGTTTTCTCTATGCAAAGATGCATATTACTTAATCTGTCTTTGCTTTGTTTCTGTTATAAACCAGAAAGTACCTGCAGTCTGTGCTGACACCAGAGTTGATGTGTTTTGAGACACTGAGAGAGTATAGTGGCAAGAATTTAGAGCAACTTAGATTGCAAGAGTGGTACATAATTATTAAACTGAGACAGCAGCCCCTATTTTGTTTCAGGAAATGCTATCTAATATTTTTACTGGAATGCTAAAGTTAATATTTTTTTCAAGTATTTAATTAACAATGTCTTAATTTTGAATGTTGTATTTTCAGGTCTATGGTTCCACTTCTTCAAGTGATTTCAAGAGGTTCTCCAATGTCTTTAGAAGACTCTAGTCGTATTATCCCTCTCTTCTACCTATTTAGTTCTTTGTTTAGTCATTCACTTATTTCTATCCACGATAATGAATTCTTCGGGGATCCGATAGAAGGTGAGAGTTTGAAGCATAGTTGATAACAGTGCTTTACAAAATGGGTTTGTGTAAGGCTACTGAAAATGTTGAACTGTCGGACTTTGAGGACTTAATCCATGCAATGCAGTTGCTTCTGGGTGATCCTTTGTTAAGAAGCAGGAATATTAACCACCTTCTACTTTTCGTAAAAGAATGGAGATTCACCACATGCTTCTAATACGGCAGTTCTAGAACAAACGTCCTGCTGCCATATCAATTTGTTGGGAACTGCTCAGTGTCTGGAATTTACAGCTTTAGGATTCCCTGGGCAATGATTTGCCGACATCTGTGGGGAAGGTTTTGCTGGGCTGACTTGCAGATGGTCCCCTGAGCAATCAGCTGTCATCTGGTTCTTTCATGATGATTGCATTTAGGGGAAAAAAAAAAAAAAAGATGGTCTGTACCATGGGAACCGTAGTTTTACAGGGTCTATTCTGCAAGTTTTTAATCATGGTAATTTGCAATGAACTGGTGAAGAGAATGGAGATCTGGACTGAATCTGTAGACTAATTCAAACTTTTAACATAGTTGCTGAAGAAAATAGGAGAATATTGTAATTGTGTCTGTAAATAATTATGAGGTCATTGCTTTTTATAAATGTGTACTCATTCTCTTTTTGTGTGATGTTTTGGATTGATATCAGATTGTATGTGAATACTAGAGTTCCAATGAAGTCAGTGTTTTTTTAATAGCAAAAAAGAGAACGTGGAGAGAAACTTAAACTTGTGGTTTGTATAGTTGTAGGTCAAAGACAATCATCAATGATGCCTTTTACGCTAGAAGAGCTTGTAATATTATCACGCTGCCTTCGAGATGCATGCTTAGGAATCATCAAGTTGGCTTATCCAGAAACAAAACCAGAGGTTCGTGAGGAATATATTGCAGCATTTAGAAGTGTTGGAGTAACAAAAAATACGGAGATGCAGCAGTGCATACAGACCGAACAAAAAAGGTGGATTCAGTTATTCAAGGTAAGTTGTGTCAGTTTTCTGAGTAGCTTAAAATAACATTTTCAGACTTAGGCTGAATAAATGAGACTGGATACATTTTATTTTTGCTAGTACTATTTTTTTTTTTTTTTTTTTTACAGTTTGGAGGAATATGGACTCAGGAAGATTTGATTTTTGGACTATATGCTGAACTTTGAGTAATTAATTTCTGATAACTGTATTTGCACAAGTCTTAGTTTAATTTTCCCTCTTACCATGTTTATAAAACAAACAAAAAAAATAGTTGCTGCATAGAATAGACATTTTGTCTTGAAATCCTGTTCAGCAGGACACTTAATATGTGATTATAACATCACATGGGTGTGCAGTTCTAATGGAATCATGTCCTGACTCAGGTGCTTCAGTACTGGAGGCTTCACCACTGGTGTGTTGGTGTTTTACCAAAATGTGATGGTGGTACTTCTTTTGGGCTTCTGGAATACTAATGAGATGGTGAATTTGGCTTAGCAAATCTAAACTTATGTATATCATTTCTGGCTATCTACCAATATATTTCTGTTAGTTTTATCTACGGCATTCTAAGACATAAAAGAAGCAGAAAATGTTGGCAGGGAAAAAACCTAATATAACTGTTGCTGAAAAAATGGAGTGCTTGACTTGTCACGAAAATTCTGCAGCAAACATATCTAGTCAGCTAAAATTGCTCATTAAAGAAGTGGGAGCAGAAGAAATGCATTTTCCAAATTGAATGGTAGATTTACAGTCCGTTTAATACTGGTGACCTCTCGCACACTAATGTTCAGTTCGAGTCATCAGCTGTCCCTTCAGGTCTTTTATCACTGCTTTTGTCAAGCTATCTATTTAATTGAAAGAAGTTAATTGAATGAAAATGATCAACTAAGCTTGTATTAATATTGCTAATGGAACTTTCTTCTTGGCCATGTTTGGAGAAAGATGTCATGCTAGACTTTAGGAAAGGCCCATTAAGGCTTGCACTTAACCTGATGGGCTAATTAAGGAATGCTTATTCATTCTACAAGTCTAAGATAGCCTCTATCCAGCCTATTCTGTCTGATTTTACAACACATTTCACTTATGAGCATAAGCATTAATAGCAGTGAGAGTAACTGATAATGTTTTGATTGCATTGAATACAGTCCTAATGCACCGCTGAATCTGTAATTTGCACTGATTGATCTAATATATGTTTGCACGATTTAATTTAATTACTTGTCTTTAAATTGCCAAATAAACTTTCAATTTAAAGGTCACAAGTGAAAACCCCAGTATGTCTATTTCTCTAACGAGAACAGTGTATTAGGAGCGTTTCTCTGTTAGCAGCTTACATGCCGTCTTCTCCTTACTTGGTCTTATTTACTCTTCTGTTAGCTTCTTAAATTTCCAGTGGATTTGATCATATTGCACTTTCATGCAGCAAGTTGTAAAATTCCAAGTTACTCTATCTCACTTTGGCAGGCAGGTATCAACTTGTATCAACTTGGTGTGCTGTTTATATTTTCAGGAGCCAGAATTGTCTTCCATTAATTGATTTACCTGTGTAAATCTTGAGGGCATCTTGAAGACTGGTTTTACCCAGAAATATAGCTAGTAACAAAGCTTTGCTTGCTTATTCCTCCAGAAATGTATTACAAATAAAAGCTCAATACAACCGAAGTTCACTCCATTAAGAAGCATGAAATCTTTCCTGAGGGCAACTTTCAAGTAGGTTCTTGCCAGTGAACAGGCAGCACTATTTTCTTCCAGAAAAAAACCACCTTAAAACAAAACTGAAGTAGTTTATAAATTTACGGTGTTTAAGTATAAATTACTTTTATTTATGCTGTGTCCAGTATGAGAGATTTGTCCTTTCTGAAGGTGCCTACAGACAAAGGCATATTGCTTCCCTATCATCCATTGCTTCCCTAGCATTCCTTTTTATTTCTCACACTTATTTTACAAGTTTTCCATGCCATTGATGTCTGATATGAAATGCATTCCAGCAGCAAGGCAGTGGTAGACCTGAAAACAGTGACTGCTGACAGTAAAACATACTTATTGGCTGGCAAATTTGAAGTTTTTGGAAGGGTAGGATTTCCATGTGAAAATGTCTTTATTAAGCAGTATCACCCTTTTTTGGCTTGGTGTAATATGGCTTGTAGTCAACTGCTACAAATTCTGTAGAGGAGCATAATTTCTCAGGATTGATTCAAAGCAGTCCATTATTCCTTAATAAAACTTGTTTTCGTGTACTCAGAACTTAAATTGCTCTTTCTCTTGAATTAGAGTTTTGAGGGTTACTCACACCTGTGGCTTTATGGGAAAGAAAGTTTAGTTATTATTAATTGAAGTGATTCCTTCTTTCACTAAAATACATTTAAAATTTTACCAACAAGTGTCAAGCATAGACTGCTAACATTCTCAGTAACCCATTCATTCTGTAGAAGGAACTCCAGTCTCAGCTAATTTGGTTCAGCTTCCTTTAGGTCTTCTTTAGCTGCTTGTAAAAGCACTTTATTAGCATGGTCTTCACGTGGAAAATTTTCTGCCTTTTTTTTCCTTAAGTATAGTGGTAATGGGACCACAGAACTTCAGTGACTCATCTCACCTGCATTGAATTTTATAAGGGCAAGGTGATGAAAATTCCTGTGTAATCAGACAGTTCCCTTAATAGCATTCTTTTGTTCTTTTATTCAACAGGAGCTGGATCTTAAAAGGTCTTTTGTGTAGTATCTAGACACAGATTCCTTTAGAAGGCCCATTAAACTCTGTCACTCTTTGACACCTGCCTATTAACGCTGTCTTTTAGGAAGATTACTTCAGAAAAGCTGTGTGTTTTTCTTCCTTTCTCAAGTGCTGTAGTTCTGAGTTTCAAAACAGGTGTGTGTTTATCGCAGCAGCAGTAACTTCTTTGAGGCTACTGAGTTTTGATTCCACTTAATTTTACGTAATGTTGGTTGAAGTTGATTCTGTCTTGCACATATATTGAACCTACTTTGGGGAGAAGGCATACAACCAAGTATACCAGTGCTTGTGATGGAGTAGATGTTACCTTGATACTTTTCCTTCTGTTCTGAATTGGAGGAGGCTGCCAAGAAAAATAGTAGAATTGCAGAGACACTCCAGTGACCATGACAAACATTTTTCCCAGCCCCACAATTTTTTATGCAGCTGTGCATAAACAGATTTTGTTTTCTCATTTTCTGATTGTGTGGTTATAATGACAAATTTACCTTTCATCATTTGAGCTCCTTGTGAATTAAAAAGTGAATTAAACATAGTGGTTAAAACTAACGTGCTGTGCCTTGTGGTTGAGTGGCACAGGAGTGTAACATCATCACGCACTGCAGTTCAGCTGATAAGCAAAAATCTCTTAAACCACTTTACCAGATGGCTTCCAGGAAAATGCTTATACTTTTTGCTGAGCTTACTGACTTAACATGCTGAAGGGCTTTTACTTAACACATTTTAGTTTGTAAATAACATGATAATATACTACATACATACATATGAAGTGGAAATTGCTACCCACCACCCTGTACATGTATTTTTCAAGACTGTAGGTGCTCCTTAGGCTTCTTATCCTGACCACTAGAATAATACTGGCTATGATTTTTTTTTCAAAGTTGTCCATTTGTAGTCTGCTCTCAGGCATGCTTGGGCTGAGCCCTTCTCAGGAACGTGTTCACTTTATGAATCTGTTAAGTTGGATCTCTTAAGAATCTTAGAGTTTAGCTAAAAATAGATGGAAATAACTGAGCTAGTCGCACTAGGAGCTGTTTTAATAGAGATAGGGTCTTTGAAAGTATAGTTTATTTGTTGAGTGATAGATACTTTAAGATACTTTTTTTTTTCTAGCTAGCTCTGATGACAATGAAAGGAGCCCGCAGTCTCTTTTTCAGATGTAGAGCTTTTAAAAATACCAGCATTTGTTTTTCCGTATGGATAATCACTCCAGTGAGGTGATATAATTGGAAGATGCTTATGACTTCTCTGAGACACCTTTAGCTGAAAATGCTTTAGGTAGTGCAGCAACTAGAACTAGTCACATCTTTCATGCACTTCAAAAATGTAACTTTTGGTGCCTGCTTAATGCTTTTGCCCTCTCCTTCTGCACTTTTTGAAACTGATGTTGGCTTCTGTAGAGTTTGACCATTAAGGAGCACATCACGTGATCTTCTGCTGGCTAGTTAGTTAAGTTCATTAACTGTAGGCAGACATACCCACTGTAATTGATTGATCCCTAAGATTTGTCTAGGGTGGTGTGGTATGTGAACTTTGCTATCTTGAGATGGAAAGCAAAAGTTCCATTCTTCTGTGGATCATTTTCATTGAAAAATGATGCATGGAAGTTTGAGTGACTTCTTTCCTGTGGACAGAGAGAATTTACCCATCTGTCAGATTGCTCAGAATCTTGGATTTGGACTGCAATGTAATAAAGAATAGGCATATATCTGTCTCTTCTTAAACATGTAGCTATACGTATGCTTAAGTTTTTAACAGCCTATATAAGTAAGTAGGGAAAAAAATATATAAAGCAGAGTTAGATGACCCAGTTAAGTGTTATTTCTTTTAAAGAAGTAATTCAGTGCTGGTAATGATTTGATTACTCTTCGCTGAACTGGCATTTAACTTTATAGGTGTGAAGTCCTAGGGATTACTCAGTCCTAGCTCTTAAAATTTGAAATGAGACTTTAATCTAGGTTTTTTTGGATTACGTAGTAGTGAACCACAGTTACTCATGTTCTAAGGCATTTAAATATAAAAGCAGGCTTTAGTAATGCGTGAAATCAGTGCTTACTCTAACTTACTAATTTTTTTTTTCTCAAGTTTTAGCTTGTAATTTCTAGAATTTCATTCACAGTACTAAGTGTGTATTGAATGTATGTATTTGTGACACCTAGGTTATCACAAACTTGGTGAAAATGCTGAAAGCAAGAGATACGAGGAGAAATTTCTGTCCACCGAATCACTGGCTCTCAGAGCAAGAAAACATTAAAGCAGATAAGGTGAGTGTAATTATGTTCCTTTTCACAGAGCATTACTGGTGATAAAGTTTAATTTTTGATTCCTAACAATATCAGCAGTGTTGAGATTTTGCAGTTTTAATATTGGTTAAAATGTGTAGTAACTCTGCTTATCTCTGTAGTATAGAAGTCTTGCATCTGTTAAGAAGCTTCTGTGTTAAATTGTTTTACCAGGCCATAAAGTAGGACCCACACTGCAGTGCAATATTGTAATTAAGCTCTATTTACAACAACAGAGAGTTGGAAATTGTGTAGCATTTTTTTGTGGTTAATTTTTGTATTATTTTAAGCTCTTCTCAAAATAAAAATACGGTAGTTCTCTAGTGGAATCATACCTCAAAATTTACTTCCAAAATACAGTCAAATTCAGTTGCATTTTCTGTGCTTATCTCACCTAGAGATCACTTTTTTCCTAAAAGCCTTTGAACAAAATGGCGTTGCTTGAACCTGTGTATGTATGCATGCAAACAAAAATGCTGTTATGAATGTGCAAGTACCTCCTTGGAATCATTGAAAAGTTGAATCTTAAGCCAGTCGTTTCTGAGGCAAACTACCATGCAGTGTTAGATGTTCTCACAGCTGGAGGTGTTGCATGGCAATGAAAAGCAATAAGCTCTTCCATTTATTTTTGATTATTGCTTGTTTGCTTACCTTGCGTTCAAGATTTCCATTTCTCTGTGTGACAGTTCTTCAGAGTTGGTAGGAAATAATGCCCACGCACCTTAAAGAAAGTAGTAGTCTTAAACAGTAGTGTTATCTTGATAGTGTTATCTTGATTCTCAATTCAAAGTAAGAGGATTGATTTTACATCTCGGAATTCAAACTCTACTTCTGTAGGATCTTAAGTATCAAAATTTAGCATGTTCATCTACTAGGTTACACAGCTCTATGTGCCATCTGCTAGACATGTATGGAGAGTCAGAAGAATGGGAAGAATAGGACCATTGCAGTCTACTTTGGATGGTAAGATACGATCTATGCAACTTCTGCTTTACTAAGGCAAAATAAGCTTGCCTAATGGGAAGAAAACCTCCCTTTTGCAGGGTTGAGCTGAACATCTTGTATGAAGTTTTAATAATAACGGAAGGCAAAGCAGTCATTTATAATCTTGTTTGAGTGTGTTTGTATGTCTTTGGAATACTTATTGTGTAACAGCTTCTCCAAGCTTCTGCTGGTTTTGCTGGCATTGATGAGGTGTAACATTAACAAGTGATAAGTGTTAAAAAGTGTGAATATGTATAAAAGGCAGTTGCAGAAGACAGAAAATGCGTACATTTGTGTAATATACAAAATAATAAAGTTTTATTTTTACTGTATATGTATTTATTATAAAAATGTTTTTGTATCATGATAGGTATTAATTACAATTAGTAAATATTGTCTCTGATTGGATTTCTTTCTTTGAATCACTCAAAATAAGTAAACTTTATGGAACTTCAAAAGAAGCATGTGAGAATTGGGCTAACTTAACTATCAAGGAAAACTTTCCGTAGTTTAATTGCACTGGTGCAGTTTTTTATGTTGATAGTCTTTTTCTGCTTTTCAGACCTTTGTATCTTCACTATTTTAGACTTTTTACCTTGCTATGTTCTAGTTAAATCACAAATACTTGGGAGGATTTTAACAATGAATTAAAAAAGGGACCTTTAAGCAGCAAAATGATTTGTCTGTGAGAGTCCATACTCTCTTTGAAGATGATGTCACTTGCCAGTGTCTTAGCCAGATACAGCGGGTCGTTTACAGAAGACCGTAGTCTTTGAATGAGACCATAGAGCTCTGCAGAACTAAGAGATTTGTCCAAGTTTGAAACCTAAGGACTTATTTTTGATGACAGATTTTGTTTGAATAATTGCAATGATATTAGTGTACTTTGATTACTATATTTGTCTAGTTATTAGGTAGCAGCTAGTTGGTCTAGTGTAAGTACTCGTCAATTCTGATTCTGATTTTTGAATCAAAATTTTTTGTTCAGTTTAGTTTCTCCTTTTGGAAATGATGAGTTGTCAGCAGTGGATAGCAGGAAGTCTTAAACAAGTGCTTAGCAAAAATTGCTGAGAATCTGTATGCTTTTTAGGTATTGCTATGCTGTATTGTCTCAGCATCTTTCAAATGCAACTTCCTCCTGTCAGACCTGTTCCATGTTTGCTATTCCCAGGTTCTCATCCACCTCCTAGCTTGCTAGCCTCCTGCTAGTCTCCTTCCCCTCAGACCTGCAACACCTTGAGCTCGCTCCTTTCTCTCCCTTCCCATTACTGCATCAGTGCCCTCTGTGTCATGAATTAGCTTGATTTGGGTGACAAACACGTAAGCTGATGTACTGAGCTGATAAGAGCTGAGATCTCCTTGCTTTTCTGTAGTCTGGTCACTAAGGGAATTTCTGTTCTTGAGCCAGTTGCAATTTTTTGCAAAACTTGAGTATTTTTGAATCCTCTGTTTCTCTGTTGAATTTAAAATCCATCTGTTTAGTTCAGAGATGTATTGAAGGGAACACATCAAGAGAAGATTACACTGTTGATGTAAACATCATTATGATAAGAAATCAGGCTAAAACCAGTGCAGTCACCTGCTTGTTTTCACACGTTCATGTTAAGTGTGCGTGTGACTTGTGCAAGCCCTCTTGACTCCATATGGGATGAAGCCAATTAGCATGAAAGTACCGCTGCATCGCATATGGCCGTGTTTATTTGCACTTTTTCATGTGCCTAAATGGCAGACTCGTGAGTTCTAAATGCCCTCTGTATTGATGACTCCATCCCATATTTCTCTTTAAAGAAAGAAGCTGTGATGGAGAAATGCAGATAAAATTGACTAATTGACTGGAATAATTGAACCATCGAAGTCATGTAGTAGTTTACCTTTGCTGTACATGCACTTTTTATTTAAAATGCTTTTAACCCTTAGCTTAATAGACAGCACACATTGACTTTAATTAAAAACCTGAGGGTAATCACAAATAAGTATTTCATCAGAAATTCCAAAGGCAGTGTTCAAGCTTTCCTCAAATGAGTATACATCAAATATAGTGGTGTATTGGGTTATGTCCTTTTAATTTAGTGCTTATAATATCCCTACTTAAAGTGCTTTGAGGAGTAAAAATAGGACCAGAATCAAACACCTTCCCCCAGCAAGCAAAAAAGCCTGGCAAAACCAAAACCTAACTCCTCTACAAAATGTCTCATCAGTGAACAGTGCCGTGATGCCCTGTTGTAGAAGGGCAGTATTTCTGTAGTAACTAAGATTTCATGTGATTTCTATAACCTTGCTATTAGGAGAGAAAACCTAGAGAAACAAATGCTATTTTTCTGTTGACTTCTTTAGATTTTGTTTAATTCTCATCTTTTAATGTGTAAAAGAATGTGTTTGAAAGTGGATGTTGTAGTTGAAAGCACTTCAAACTTTTTGGTTATTGGAATGGGAACGTTGTGTACTCCTGTGATTAAAATCATAACTATGTACATCTTCTTGTCTTCTGTGATGTGCCTTTTCTTAATTAAAAAGTTAAAAATTCAGTGATAGGACAATAACTTCTCTTCTGAAAGAAACTTAAACATGAATACATTTATATACATTTTTGTTCTCAGACTGCTTTTTATTTCTGGTTGCCTGACGTGTAAAGAAAGGTAAGGCTTTGTGTTACTGTTTCATAAACCAACTATTTTAATACCTGTATTTTAATGCAAAGTAAATTGAGTAACTTGATTTAAAAAAAAACAAAAAACAAGTCAGAACTGTTTAAAATTGTTTTCAAAATTATTAAAAGTATTATTTCTATTTTAAGTGGGTTTGGAACCAGCACCTCTTTCTGTATCTGAAGAACGACAGCTTGCAATTCTGACAGAGCTACCTTTTGTCGTTCCTTTTGAAGAAAGAGTAAAGGTACCCGATTTCTAAATTAATGTTTCGTTTTGGTTTTTGAGATTCTTTGTTTCCTTTTGTTTTTCAATAAGCTTTAAAGAGCATGTGGCTAACTAGAAACTGGATTGTTTCTCTGCAGAAGTATCTGACATGCCATACTTGTTCATGTGGCAACTGAATATATGAAGTCAGACTACTTTCTTTTTTTTAATGATTCTGTTATGCTTTATAGTAGATGTATTAAAATTAGGAACACAGATTCCAGGATATGAGAGCAATGATGTATTCATTCCTGATTGATCTGCGTGATTGCACCCTCTTGTGGCAAGCAGTGTGCTAGCTTGTGGATCTACTACAAACTGATTGCAGGGGCAAGACTGGAAGCTGGTGCAATGGGTGGATTTACTCAGAACAAGTTGATAGCTGTCCATTTTAACACAACTGTGCCTAGAAACTGATTTTTTTTGTATTCAGTCTCTGAGTAGCTGGAAATGAATAATAATGTAGTTTAAAACTTGCAAGATTATTGTACTGTTTGACTCATTTTTGTGTATTTTCTAGATTTTGAATATATAATTGCTAGTTCTATCGGCTATTTCAGTTTGCAGTATATATTTTTTAAAAGCTATAATTGTTATAGGGTTTATTTTGAGCTGCTTTTGTTGTCAAAAGTACCAGTTACTTAAAAAATACTCAGTGGACTGTCTTGGAAACATTTAATTACAAGACACCATCAAGGGAATGAAGAACAGTTCCATAGGGAAAGTAAATCAGTATTTGTCAAAAAGGCAATGATAGATTTAGTGGAAGAGGACTCGTTTTTTTCAGGCTTCTATGAAACAGTTGTTGCCACAGAAATCTAAATACCGTGTGGCAGGCCTGAACTGGGATTACAGCGAAACAATTGGAAGTGACTTCAAGCAGGGGCCTGTATGTTAATATCCTGTCACTGTCTACAACCTCTAGACTCGTAAAGCTTTAAGTTGTACGTATCTTAAGTTTCTGGAATTCTTAAAACCTGTTTTCTGTTATCACAAAAACCGAAACTTAGCTTCTCATTTTGGAGGATAGCATCTTTTCAATCATAAAAAATTGTTTGAGAGTTAGTCTGGAGCTTTCTCCTTCTTACAGTAGGTGTTAAGGCCTGGCGTTAAGGTCATGTTTGCTCCGTATATCCTTTCATTTTCTAACTTCTTCGAATTTCCAAATATTAGATACTCTTACAAGCAATTACTCAGTCCAGTTTCATGGTGAGCTGTTCAGCTTGCTGATCCCAGGGTCTATTACCCGTGTGGCCTTTAAAGCACGTTGGTGTGCAGCTGTCAGTTAGATAATTCATCACTAACTACAAGCAAATAAAATTTGTATGAAGAACTTGATCCTTTATGGGAAGCAGTAACTTGAATGTTATTGAGTATTATCCCTCTTACTGAAGTTTCCACTAGTGGTTGGCCTAGTAGACTTTTGCTGCTCATAACCCTTTGGTACAGTTGTTCAGACAACTGTACCAAGACAACTTTCAGTCTGCCTCACTGTCCATTTCCCTTAGCCCATGCTATTGTCAGCTTGCCAATGATGACGTTACGATGTGTGCTTCAGGCACGCTTTTCCATCTGTTATTTTTAAGTCACTGCAAACACTTCAGTTACACATTGGCGTTCTTGATTTCAGGAACTGCATTTGCATGAACATTGGATCATTTAGGAGTCCAGACTGTACCAAAACAAATTTTTTTCAGTGACAACCACCCTCAGATCACTCCTTGCACCTGTAGTAATAATAGTTAATAAACCATATTCAGCATATTCTTATGCCCTGTCCGTAAAATGAAAGTGCCCATGGTTGTGTGTCTTGATGACATTCAACTATAAGAAAATTTAGATCAAAAGGGACTTCTTGAGGTACTCTGGTTCCCTTCCCTCTTCAGTCAGGAGTACATTCAAAGTTAGATGATGACACTAAGAATCAGTTGTCCTGATTTCACAGACTGTCTGATTTGGTCTGATGCTTAACCATGCTCTTCCTGATTTTTCTTTTTTCTTTATGCCTGTTCAGTGTTTCTGCACCTTATGGCTTTTTTTTCTTGGCTTTTTGCTGTTCACCGTAGGGACGTCTGGCTTTGTCTACAGTGATTCTCCTACCAGGAGAGTCTTCTTTGCTAACTGTAGTGTCCATATACATAGTAGATTTTAGATTTCACTCTGGTGTTGTCTGCTGTTGTCAGATTTTCCTCTTTCATGATGTATGTGATTGTGTGTAAACATCTGTGCAAAAACCAAAAATTCTTAGTTGTGAAAGCGATCTGATATTATTGGGAGATTACATCTCTTAGAAAATATACTGAAGCATTCATTCAATATGGGAAATATGCAAGTGAGGGCATCAGTAAACAGACACTCCCTGTACTGGGGGTATTTTGAACATTACTCATCCATTAGGCAAAAAGGCCATGCTGCATCTTGGAAACAGTATGGAAACAGTTATAGTTACTATTCAGAGGAAGTCTTAATGGGTTCCTATTGTGATGACTTGCACAGGGGCCATGTGAAGTTCAATCTATACTTCCTCTGGCATTATTTTTTTTTTAGTTGGTATGACATTCAGGCAATGCTGTCCACTATATCACTGTGAATTACTTGCTCACTGCTTCCAAGAGGAGTACTGACACCTCATATCTTGCTACCGGAAATGTTCCTAAGCGTTATGAAAACAAACGTAATTGTTTACTAGTACTGAGGATTGCCTCTGTGTTCAGAATACTCATACAACTTTTTCCCTTTGTCTTTGAATACTTTGCATTTCAGAACTCTGAAAGTTAGGGAGAGGAAGCTGGAATGACTGACACAAAGTCTGTAGATGTGCCTCTTTATGTAGAAAGAATTGAGAATGATATCTTAGCACGAGAAAGTTTTTGCATGTCTGTCCCCTCTTCTTCCCTCCCCTGGGACGTGGCTCTGTATTTCTGGAGCTTGATGACAGAGAGGACAAATCACTTGAAAGTGAGTGCCCAAAGCAGCTCAAAGGGCAGTAATAGTAGTGAATAACCATCTTTCACTGAATGTTTAGATCTATACAGTAACTTGATTTCTTTTCATTCACTTTAACAGATTTTTCAAAGACTAATCTATGCTGATAAACAAGAAGTTCAAGGAGATGGGCCATTTTTGGATGGAATTAATGTCACCATTAGGAGAAATTATATTTATGAAGATGCTTATGATAAACTTTCTCCTGAAAATGGTAGGTTTACAATGAAGTTATCATCAAATTCTAACGTGCTTAATCCATCTCATCAAGTATTTACATATTTGCTTACTTGAGCAAAATAGTAACGAGCTACTAGATCTTTCACAATGGCTGTGACTAAAAATGGCTATCCTGTTTTTCTAGCCAGCAGAATTTTTGTGCAGGAGAGCATTTCACCTGAGTGAAGAACTAATAAGTAATTTTGAAATACAGTTCAGTTTGTGAAAAGACTGGGAGTTCCTAGTGGATCAGTAGGTATTCACCAAGCTAGGTACTTGGGTTAGGAGAGATTCTGATGCTGAGCATTCTTTCATGAATATCAACTGTCCATCCATAGTGTGTGCATTTGTAGTGCATGAAATGAAGCAGTTTGAAGGCTTTATTATTACTCGTTTATTATTGGTTGGTTTGATGGGAAGTAAGTATAGTCGATGCAAAGTTTATTATAAAAGCTGTGTTTATAGTCTGGAAGCCTTCAGTGAGTTGAGCAAAAGGGCTTACCTTCTCAAGTATGCATACACAGTTCAAGGACTAAATATTATTTGCTCTGGGACTTGTATTAGAAAAATTCAGAGAGAATTTCCAGTGAAGTAGAAGGAAAAAAACCGTTCCAGCCACTTCTGTCTTTCTGCCACCCCTCCACCTCAAATAACTGTTCACATTTCCAACAGAGAAATGGCAGATGGCAGCTGAAATTTAAGATTAGATTTTTTGCAAGAAAACTGAGTTAACATCTTGTTGCTCATGGGGTGCCATCAGCTCTTCAGCTTGGGTATCTGACTTGCTCCTGGTGCTGACCTTGCTCTTTTCCAAGGGTAAGCAGTTATCTATCAGAGCAAGCAGGAAAGTAATCCAAAGAAAGGGGTGAGTGCTGAATCAATGAGTTGAAGTAGATCACTTCAGGGTTGAGAAGAGGTGGATCTATGGAAGGGAGGAACAATGGTGGTGGATAAAAGGAGAGTGGGAGCATTTCCTTTGATGGTAACAGGCTGAGAAGTGGTTTTAGTTATTTCTCATTTCTTCATCCTTTGTGTATGAGGAAGGCAGGAAAGGATTGTGGATGATGGGTATCACCCATGCTCCTTGTAGGGTTTCTCTGTGTTGCAAGCAGGTGTGTACAGTACCGTATTTGTCAATCAACAAATAAATTAAAAATGCTGTCTTGTAAGGTTATTTCTAGGATGTGGCAACATCACAACTTCTGAATCCCTCTCAAAAGCAGTCTCCTGTGAAACAAACACAGCACATCAAACTTGACCACACCTCGCTCAATGGAATCACGTGCCATAGCATGGAGTCCAAAGTAGCAGAAGCATTAAGTTTGGTTTCAAAGAGTATTATTTAAGGTGTTGCATAACAGTCAGTCCCTCTGAGGGAGTGCAGCGCTTACTGACAATTCCTTCAGACAAGACAGAGCAGAACCTTCCATTCACAATGCTTTATATGAATAGAGTTTTCAGATAATTATTGGGGCTTATGAAAATATTTGGTAGAATTTTTCTTCCCCTACCAGTGCCTTTCTAATTCATCTTTTGAGCTCTCTTACAGCAAGATGCCTTGTGCAAATTGAGTCCTACACATTGAATATCCTGAAATTCAAGCCAGTAATAGATTTTTGCAACAGTACTACTTACTAGTGCCTTTATTTAATATACAAATAGCATAGGTAGAAACGTACATGTAGTTGCAAGCAAAATTCAAGTAGCTAGTTACATTTGAGTCTCTCTTTCTCCTTTCTCTGCAGAACCTGACCTAAAAAAGCGCATTCGTGTTCACTTACTTAATGCACACGGTCTTGATGAAGCTGGTATTGATGGTGGTGGAATTTTCAGAGAATTTTTGAATGAACTACTTAAATCAGGATTTAACCCTAACCAGGGGTTTTTTAAGACCACCAATGAGGGACTTCTTTATCCCAATCCTGCTGCACAGATGCTTGTTGGAGACTCTTATGCTCGACATTACTACTTTCTTGGAAGAATGCTTGGAAAGGTAAAAACAGAGCTATATAATTTAAAGCTATCATAATACTGAAATTATTCAGTAAATGTTTTTGGGGTAGATGGGAGACATTTTCCTCAAGTGTAGGAAGATCCTCATAACTCTCAAATGTTGGGTCTGAGCATTATTTCCACATCTTACTGAACTTTCTCATTCATTTCACTAAGTTACATCAAAAGTACAGAGGAACTGACATACCCTAACTAGCAGCAGAACAAAATGTGCACATCTATCTCTGTGTTTATCTTCTTTTTTAATGTTAATTTGCTTGAAGCCTATAGGACTGCTCTGATTGTGATGGTTTTTAACATGGAGTTTGATTCCAGTTCAGATTTTCATCACTGGGAATCTCTATTTACAGAACCAAACAGTTTCTGGTTGCATGAGGTACAGTTCTTACAGCATTAAAATTTGCTATGAGAATTTACAATATTTATGAGGCATTTAAAAGTAGTTTCACTAATTCTGCTTGGGTTCTTTTTTATGGTATTTTGTATCTTTTTAAAGCTATAGTGCTTGCTGTTTTGCTGTTGTAGACTTTCAATGAATGATAAACCCCTGCTGGGCTAGATTATTATTATTATTATTATTATTTTTAAGAAACCATTATGTTATTACATTATTTTTCATCTGTGATCATATTTAATATTGAGAATATTTCTGAGTCCTTGAAATTATTCTTTAAAACTAATAATTGTGAAAGAAAGTTTAGAATACAAGTCCCATTTCAGAAAAAAAGGTATTGATTGCTACTCCGTTATCTAAAACGGAATGTATTAAAAATGAAGTCTCATTTAGCTGCATGAAGTATTTTGGAGCCTAAAGCCCTGTTGATTTGCAGTGAGATTTCACGTAGGGTTGGATGTCCTTATTTTGATCCAGCTGTAAGCTTAAGAGGATGTTGACAAGCCTGTGTTGCTGAAATAGATTGCTGTTCTTTATAGTTCATAGAATCATAGAATGACTTAGATTGGAAGAAACCTACGTAGTCTGGCCCTATAGACTTGTATGTGTAGTTAAAAGAGGAATCTTCAATAAAATGATTGTAACTTTGAATCTTTAATTTTGTCTGGCAAAACAACACATTTTCTATAATTGGATTTTAAATGTTAAACATTTAAATGTTTAAATGTACAGAGAGAGAAGTTGTAGAAGGTATTTTATCTCCTGTAGATTGCTGCAAGTACAGTTTTTTGTCTTTTTAAAATCAGAAGGTCTATTATTTGACTTTTTGAAGGCGTAAATTGTTTTTGTATTTGCAGAATGTTTGCATAAGGTATGAACTGACAGCATCATTTAATAATTACCCATACCCAGGTGCACGGACACCTTTTTAGTCATGTATTTAGAGACCCGATGAATTCAACAGAAAGATAAGGCACGGCCATGCGGTTCAAAACCTGCCAGTATTGTGGTCTCAGTTAAGTTATTGAATACCCACTCACCCGTTTTCAAAAATGTGTCCATTTTATGCTTTGCACAGGGTTATTTGAGAGCAATAGCAGGTTATTAAAAGCCTCTTTGCAAACAAAGCAGATCTATTGCAAAGGAAGCAATCAGGCATCCACAGCAATTTCTTATTTGTGGAAACCGGTATGTAAAGAACACTGCCATCGAAAGCTCTCATTTAACAAGTTTCAACACTACCAGAGAACAAATGCATTAAAATAGAATAATTTATAGAAATTCTCTGTCTCTTGGTAACCACCACTCAGCTTTCAGCACCGTAGGCTTGCACCTAATTCACTTTTTATTCTCATCGGGAAATTGTTTAACAGCTTGGCATCTTCTGTGTTACTTGATCGGTTAAGAAATAGAAACATCTGAAGATGGAGAACTTGTCTTTAAAAATTGTGCATATAAAAATTGTGCATTGAAAAGTTATTGTAACCCTTGCATGAATTACTAATTGTCTAGGTTGTACTTTTGTAGTTAGGGAAGAAATTGAAATCCATACTGTACAAACCACATGGCTGTCCAAGCAGCTTTTACTGATAGCTGAATGAGCAAAAGGTCTTGTAAAAAATAATACCATGTGATCATGTAGTCGCTTATGTTGTCTGAAACCATTCTTAAAAAAAGAAAAACAACAAAAAACCAACCAATATAGAAATGAGTTTGCTTAACCAGCAGCTACTCAAACACTTCCAAAGTTTACCTTTCTCAACTTTCAATGACTTTGCTCTGCAATGTAAATATTATTTTAACATTAGAGCTTTTTGAGCAGTTTCCTCTCCTTTTCTTGAAAGTAAAAGCTCAGCTTACCACGAGCACCTTGTGTAGCAGTGTCGTACCACCGGAGGGCTTTGCAGCTGGAACCTTTTCATTTCTCCTGCTGGAAGAACAGTAGTGGCTTTCTGAACCCTGAGAGCTGACGGTGTCATGTGCTGTCAGGGACATTCAGACAGAGGTGTCCAATCCCCTAATCCATCTTTGTCCTTTCTGAAAAGTGAAGACTTGACCCGTGTAGACTTCCACAGTTGAGGATGGGATGTTGCAATCCTTCTGCTCTCACAGTAGGTATGATTGGGCAGTGAGCAAGCACCCGGTTTGGTTAGCTTTCTTTCTGCATGCAGTAATATTATATCAGTGCTGAAAATCTTTCCACGTGCAGACTTACCTGTTGCAGCTTTGGCAGCATAGCAGACTTGATTTGCTAGAACACAAAAGTTGTGTTGACAGGCAGCCAAATCTTGGAGCGACAGAACCAGAGAAGGGGAATTTGGGAACAACACGTGAGAATCTGAAGTGAGGGTTTTCTCTTGACTGGTTTTTGAATATCTATTGCAAACATGGAAAGTCGGAAACATGGTTAACCACTTCAACAGAAGCAGGGATCAGGAAAACAGTGTCAGTTGCAGGATTTAAATCTGAACTTCATTGTGTTCAGGCCTAAGTTGAGTCTTGTACACCAACTATATTGTCTTTCTCCATTTCCTGCTTAGATTTTGCATTTATTCAGTGATGTTAATGTGACAGAGGAAGAGGACATTCATAGAATCATAAGACTGTAGGGATTGGACGGGACCTCTGGAGCTCATCTAGTCCAACCCCCTGCTAAAGTAGATTCCACAGGAGAGCATCCAGACAGGTTTTGAATATCTCCAGAGAAGGAGAGTCCACACTGCTCTGAGCAGCCTGTGCCAGTGCCCCAAGAAGGTTTTTCTCATGCTGAGATCTTCTTGTTTTCCAGTTTGTACCCATTGCCCCTTGTCCTGTCACTGGGCACCAGTGACTGCCCAGACCCATCCACTTGGCTCCCATACTTTGCATTTAGAATTAGTTTACATCAAGGATAGATAATTCTTATGATAATTCAGTTATGTTTCGCAATATATTAGCATTAGTTTAATTATACGGCAGGAAATCCACAGAAAGAATTATCATTTTTGTGGTTTCCTTCCTTTCGGGCGTAAACCTGCTGGTTTCTGTACACATGGCTCTGCGCTGGATGTCTTTGCACCTTTAAGAGACTGACTGAAGCTGGAGATTTTAGTCTAATGCACTCAACAACTTCAGTTATATTGAATTCAACCATCCCCAGTTCTCTTTCCTTATTCTAGCACATTGAAGAGAACAAGCAAGTTGTGCATTCATTTTGCTGAAGAACATAAGAACTACCTTTGAAATGTAGTATTAGATCTCTTATCCTAAGCAGTGCAGCGGTCTGCGGTCTTTGGAAGACATTGGATATCTGAAAAGGTTCAGATTTATTTTGTCAAAACTTAGTTTCATCTTAGATGTTGGGGAAGGCAGTATAAAGAACCAAGTATAGTAACAGATTGTTATTACTTTAATGATGGAACCTAAATGTGGAATTGTTAATCATACTCAGATTATTTTTCTGTATCTTATAGAGTATGCCATGTAGTTACAATTTATAGCTTTGCATGGAGCTGTGGTAGGTGAGTTCATTTGTTGTGCAAAATATTCCTGGCTAGAAGGTACAATTGGAAGGTTACCAGCCTCTTAATTTTGCAGAAAATCTACAGTAGTTCTTAATTATACTGGGACCTTGTCTAAAATGGTTTGAATCAATGGG
The DNA here is from genome assembly GCA_016647715.1 of Pavo muticus. Classification (NCBI taxonomy): domain Eukaryota; kingdom Metazoa; phylum Chordata; class Aves; order Galliformes; family Phasianidae; genus Pavo; species Pavo muticus. The sequence continues at coordinate 4,299,803 of JACDJE010000038.1, forward strand.
AGCTTTTCACAACAGTATCTAGATCAGATCCTAAACTCTTAAATCTGCACATAAAGAGTTGCAAACTAAAAGCAAGTGTTTCTGTATGCCTTTTGTGAACTGAAAGCATGTATGGGAAAAAAAGCAGGAGAACTCAACAATTAGAAGAACTGGACATGGTGTAGTTTCAGTATTTGGTAGGATGGTGCATCAAACACGGTACTGACTACTCTTCTGTTTCTCTCATGGCTGAAGATGTTTTTCTTTTTTTGGGCTGTTTTCCTTTTTTGATTAGTTTTTTCTTTCAGTTTTTAGGCCAGCCCTTCCCTTTGCTTGTTGTCCTTTTAATTAAGATCCTCTTTGAATTGTAAGAGAGTGAAATTGATAGCTTGTGGAAGTTATTTCCTTACTTATGAATGTGGATGTAAGCTATTCTGAATCCGTTTTCTGACATGATTATTCAGCCCGACGGTCCCTTTGTGTACTGGTTCATTTAACGTAACCAATTATCTTTTGATTACAAATAGCTATGTTAGTACTAACCTTGTAAATATATGTCTAGCGCTAAAAGACTACCGAAATGTGGTATTTTAACTCTAAATCTTTAGGAAGGAAAAGTGTGTATTGATTGATTGTGATATTTATTGGGTCATAATGTATTTAAATTTTCTTTAATGCATATGTTAGTGATTGTTTACCGTGATAAAGTGCAGAGGGGTCTCTGCAAGGAGTTCTGCATGGAAAGAATTACCTCATGTCACTGGTCACTCCTCAATTAAAAGTTCCATTAGCAGATGATTCCTGCTTCTGGTTTGTGTACTGATTGCATTTTATTGCCTCTAAATCAGGTTCCTAGACAGGGAATAAATAAACAGCTAGAGTGTGCGGTAATGGTATCCTGATCTTTTTTCATGGTTGGAAACACCTACATCCATTTAAATCAATTAAGTTTGGAATATTTACTGAAATTCTTTATTGGATTTGAACTCTTTGAAAGTGACTATTTTCACTGCTATTATGATACAGATTTATCTTAGAAGCCCATCCAGAGGTTAGTCACATAGTAGTGAGCGTTCCAATTGTTCCGAAGATTGAAACTTAAATAAGGAGATGTCTACCTTTTATCTTCTGTTCTTATTAAATTATGTTTAAATTTGAGTCAAGAAAATCTATTAAGCATTTACAGGAACTTCAGTAGGGAATGATTAACTCTCAGTTGTCCGGTACCTATAACCCTTCTCTATCCCAAATGATATTGATTGCAGTTTATGTTGTATATGTGCCTAAGTTACAGAGGTAACTGTTCCTGTAAAAAATAGTCTGAAAGTACCTAGTTGCTGAATGATGATTTTTCTGCTAGCACCAAAACTTCTGAAACACTCCATTTTGGTAATAAAATGTCATGTAGTAAAATTGTGTTCTAAATTCTTAGAATAAAATTACTTGAAGGACTTGACACTTCTAAACTGAAAATGAACTCAAGGTTGTTAAAAACTGCTATGCTCCAACAGCGTCTGGAAATGCATCCCTGCTTTTAAATGGTGATGTGTTCATGAGTCAGGTGTGAGTTTGCCTTATGCTCATCACATTCCTGTAATCAGTTTCGGTCTGTACACCAAGCAGAGCAAAGCTGGCAGGCAAGCCCCTCACTCACATCTGCACCTTTGTTACCCAGCATATTCCAAGTTGCTATGGACGTGTGCTTGTTGACTTTCAAATTCCCAGTGAATGGGAAATCAAAAGTAAGATGAGTTGCATGTGGCTTGAGTTGTTTCTGAAAGAAATATTTTAGAAGCTGAGAATACTGACACAGCTGCAGGAGGTGTGAACAGAGCTCTCTCATAGGCATCTTGCTGTAGGGATGTAAACTCCTTAAAAAACAGTATTTGAATAATAAGCATGCTATGTGTTGTTGCAGCCATATAGAGAAGTTACTGTACTGGATTATCCATTACTAATGTGATACAAATCATTCTGTTGTGGAGCTCAGGGAACTGAGAAAGTGACTTAGAGCTACCGAACAGTAGAGATACTGCACTGTGGCATGCATTTAATATAAGTAATTTTATTTTCCTGTTTTGCCATATCAGTTTGATTTTGCCAACTTTAAAGGATATTGTTGAGTCTATCTTTAAATTATTTTACCTTAAAATTACTAAACAGTAACTTTAAAAGTGCTTTAAAAATGTGGGCATATGTCAACTTTTATGTATCTGATATTTTTAGTTTTATCTTTTTCATTAGGGCAGAAAAGCCTTTGCTGGCCACAAAGCATTTTTGACTATGGTGAAATATATATAGAATATAAATAATGCAGTAGAAGGAAGTTGTAATGGTTTTGCCATTCTTCTACCATTTTAATTAATGGTTCTGTACAGCTTTGAAGATCTATTGCACTCTGTAAGTGCTAAGTATTATTTAATAGTAACTGTTTAAAATGACTGAAATACAAGGGGTTGAGGTCTCGAGGGCTGATTAGGGAAGTAACTGAATTGAAGCCCCATCATTTACTGCTTCAGTCCACAAGCCCTGCATCTTTCTAGGGGTGTGACTGTAGCTTTGTTTAGGTTTTAAATGGCAGTTCTGGGCTGTGAAGGATTAATGTAGGGTAGGAAGAGCGATTAATTAGTTTTACCAAGAAAGAGTTTAGTTGAAATAATAAAAGAGAAAATTAATTGTAGACCTGAAAGTGTAAGTAAAAGCAGTAAAGCTGCTTCACGCTCACAAAGGTTTAGTTGGTTCACCTGTGAAGTTGTTTACACAACTGGAACTTCATTCAGCATGTTGTAATGTCCTGTGCTCTCTCCTGTGCAATGCTGATGTCTCTGTATGTTCGTAGGAGGGGACTTGACTGCTCCAAACTTTGTCCAGTTTTAAAGCAAGGTGGTAGGTGTACCTGAACAGGTACCTTGTCGGACTTGCAGTGCTTGGATAATGTTGTGGTAGATGCCACAGTGCCACTCAGATATAGTTTCATTATGTTGAAAGCAAGTAAAATCCCTCCTTGCCCTGAGAACTGCATGCTGCATATTTCTACCTGCCTTACTAGGTGCTGCCTACGGCTGAGATGCATTAGAGCTGCTGACATGCCTGTATTCTGAAAGCTGTTTGCCTGAGCTGTTCCCTGTTCCTGACATCACAGATAATTAACAAATGCATTCAGTGTATTTTTAAGTATCTCAACATCATACCCTCATATTTTTCAGTTTAGACTACCAAATTGTCATCTGTGTTGTTGAAACGAGTAAAGGGTTTCATAACTGGCCAATATTGCAGTCAATTTTAATTAAACCAGGCTGTGTACAAATGCTTTACTGGAGCTGTAACCAGCTAATCTTGTTAAAAAGAGAAACTTCAGACTTTGGACCACGTGCTTTGTGTGTGAAGTCAGAATTTAATGACCACAGTAGGCCTTTTTGTTTTGTTGTTGGTTTTTTTTTAATCATCTGATGTGTTCTACAAACATTCATGCATGCATGCAGAAGGAAAGTGTCTGAAGTTCTTTTAACTGAAAGCTTCTTCTGTAATCTAACCTGGGTGAGTTTGAAATAGTGCTGGGAAATCCAGGTTGGCCCTTTCAGCAAAACACAGCCTTTCAGCTAAGGGGCTCATAGAATTGTCTGAGCTGGAAGGGACCTTAAAAGGCTACCTGGTCCAACTCCCTGCAGTGAGCAGAGATGCCTACAGCTTCATCAGGTGCTCAGAGCCCCATCCAGCCTGACCTTGAATGTGTCACCTAGGAGCATTGCATTGCTTGTGCTGCTGCTCCTGATGCAAACATAGAATCAGAGGATGGTCTGGGTTGGCTGAGGCCAACCCAGATGTTGAAGCTCATCTGTCCCCACAGCTGGTTACCTCTGTAAGAGGTGGTCGTGCTTCCCCACCTGTAGATGCTCCTGTTGCAGACAGCCAGTTCAGAGAGCTGGATGGGCAGGAAACAGCTCGGAACTGGGTAACAGTAGCTCCCAAGACAATCTCTTAAGGGAATAAGAGGGAAGGAGTGGATCTTTCCCCTTAGACCTATTGTGCTGGCTGCACCTGGCAGGATGGAGTTCATGATTTTATTTACCAGCTTTTTAGTGACCTTTTTTTCTTCAACTTTATTAGGACAGCTTGACTTTTATACTAATTAAAACATTACTCTTTGTCTTGTTTCCAAAAATAATTTGCTTCTAACTTTGCAATTACTTAGCTAAAAGGAGTGGTGGTAATTAAAGTTATTTTCAAGTTGCAAAATTTTGTTTATTTAAAAATGCTTTATATAGTTTTTAGATGAAGTTATAAATGTTCACTTTGGAATTACCTGAAGATTAATAGTGATGCATTTCAAAAGCATTATTTTTTTATTGATTCTTAATGTAGTAAATTACTGAAGTTATTTGGCAGCAAACAGAAATAGCCAGTGATGTTGTTCACATTTATTTTCCTGATAGCATCACGATTTGCATTAATTGCATTGCAGCTGCACTCACTTATATTAAAAAGCTTCTACTATAATTAATCCTTTTTATTTCAAATCATTTTGGCACAATTTCTAGCAATAAACACTCATAAAAGACAGACACTTGAAAAATAACGTACAAGTTTCTTCAATATACCTATTGCTGTTTTTTTCCTGACGCGGAATTATTGATAGGCTTCTAGGATCAAGTGTTGCGAGCGGCTGGGACTTCAGACCAGTATGAAAAATGCTAAGTGGATTATTTTGCATAAAAAATAGACAGGTTTTGAATTTGTGTAATTAACCTGTGTTTAGAAAATACCTTGATTTATGTCTGCATTTGTATTTCAGTTGCATACATTATGGAAATTTAATTTATAATCCATTTAGCTGATGTGATCATAGTTTTTAGTGCTATCATTTATTAGTCCTTGTATATTAAATGCTCTAAAGGCTTAAACCTGCCTTGTGTAAAAAATTGCACCTCTGCATTTACATTTTATGAGTCATAGATGGAATCCCATTTTAAATCTGGGTAGCTTTGATATATTTAAGGAATTACAATAGCTTTATTGTTACTAATGCAGGAACAGCAAACACTGACCTTATACATTGCAAATTAATGATTTATCCCTCTAGTTTGCTTTTAAAGTCAACTATACAAATGAGGATTTCGACTTTACACCTTGGATAAATCATACAGCTCTAAATATAATGCACCCTTTGGCTTTGAACTCGTTATTATCAATTCTTTCTGCTAGGTCTAACTCACCTCATAGAATTGTTCTTTCAAAAGTTTAAGGAATTGTGTATATTTTTCTTGAAGTCTTTGGAATATCATTTAGCGATCACAGCTGCATTTATTCCTTCTTTTCCTTTGTGTTCATTGTGCTGTCCTGATTTATGTATTTATTAGGCTTGCAGCAGGCTACAGAGGAATTAAGTAATGCCAAAACATAGGTTTTGCAGAGAACAAACAGTGGTGCTGCGTTGATGGTGCTTTTCCTGATCAGCCTGGCTGTGATAGTAATGATAGTATAAAACTATGAGGTGTAGTGTGGCAAATAAGTAGAACAATAGGAAAGGCCATAAGTAGGCAACGTATTTCAGGGGATTTTTGAAAGGGAAGGTCTTTTATGTTTGTCTCACTCATGTAAGCTTTCTCTAAGTGTTGTCATGCTTGCGTTTTCTAGCTATGAAGTTTCCATCTCTCCTTTTTTGAAGAGTTTCCCTAAAAGTCTTTTTTTTTCCCAGTCAACAAGAAGTTGTTAATGATTATGTGAAAAATGTGCACAGTTGTTTGCTGTACACTGAACTGTAATATATTTGCGTGCATTGAATCAACTGAGTATTTCTGTGATCCTGTCCATTTTCAGTAATCCTCGAGGAGGTTTTAACTTTACATTAAAAATACACATTTTCTCTTTCACAAATACTGCAAGTTCAGCTCAGACTCATTTCTGATTCAGTGGTCATTTGGCAGTGTAACAGTGCCAGGTATAGGAAGAACGGGACATACAGTACAGTTGTGACAAGTTCTCCACTTGGACATAAACAGGAGTAAGCAGGAGTACCATCATTCATCCAAACACACAGCAATGAATCTGTATAAGCTTTATTTTTTAGAAGCATAGCTTTTCTTGCAAAAAAAAATCCATACAATTTATGCTCTTCCCATTTGCTGCAGTACTTTGGACACAAAGATCAGTGGTAAATAAGTGGTGACCCTGCATTTTAAGTCATCGCATCATTAATTTGTGAAATTTTGGAGCTTTCTGTTTCACAAAGATGTTCAAACTTCCAAACTAAGTTGAAACTTTCTAAGTTAATGCAATATCTGTGCTCTTAGCATAGTAGAAGATCCTATTCGGGTACCAAATTATTGAGCTGAGAAATAGACAACAGCATTTGTAATTCTTGCATGTATCACAGTGAAATGTAATGTGCTTTTGATTGTTTTGCTTTTCAGGCTCTTTATGAAAATATGCTGGTGGAGCTGCCCTTTGCTAGTTTTTTCCTCTCAAAATTGCTGGGGACGAGTGCTGATGTTGACATTCATCATTTAGCTTCATTGGATCCAGAAATGTACAAAAACTTGCTTTTTCTCAAGAGCTATGAAGGAGATGTAGAAGAACTCGGACTAAACTTCACTGTAGTAAACAATGACCTCGGGGAAGCACAGGTAAAGAGTGGCTTTGGGCTTGTTTGTTTTTGTCTCTTTAATGTATGGCTGATGAAATATTAATCTCTCTACTAATTTATTTGGAAAGTGATAAGGAATAACCGCTACAGATGCTGTCCATTGTGAGGCACCTGTAGGATTCTGACTCAGTGTTTGAAGTAGTAAATAACTAATTTTATACTTTGGAACTGTACTTTTGACGATGATAGAAGGGTCTGGGAGTTTAAATAAGAAATGATGGTGATGATTTTCTAACGGTCATGGAAAGTTCTATTGTCTGACATAACTTCTTGAATGAAATAGTGTTTCTTTGATTCCACTGCAGAGAGTTGCAGAAATTAGCTGATAAGTGGACTGTAGAAGTACTGTTTGGTTTTGGAATTGGAGTTAGAAATCGATGCTTTTAAATAATAGTGATCTCTTGTGAGATAAGGGTTTTTCAGCTGTTGCCAGTGCTCAGAGGAGAGGGCCTGAAATGAAACCTTAATTTTTAGAGACAAACATTTTCATTTTTCTGAGGGACTGAGCCACCAGTGAGTCAGAGGAGTGGAATTCTCTGCTTCTAAAAGTGGTTATTTAGGTCCGTAAGTTTGAGTTTGTAGTGCAGTTGCACTATGCAGCTTGGCTATGGCTTATTTACTCTGTTGTGAAGGCTAATGATCACTTCTGCTCATAGTAGCAAACAAATGTCAGCAGTGCTTGAAAAGCATGCCGACGTGGTAATACAGTTAACCTCCTTTGTCAATTGAAAATTGTGTGCTTGTGGCCTGCTTTCAGTGCTCTTTAATTGAATTTGGGTCAAACAGTAGACCTGACAACGTTGTGATGTGCAGCAGCATCCTGATTCAGGCCTTATTTCTTGTGGAAGAAATAAAAACTCTGAGTGAGAATCCAGTTCTCTTTGGTTGCCTGCTGGCTGAGGAAGGCTTGGCCTGGGCATGCTTGCACAGCAGTGGTTCCACTGAGATGCAGTAGCGAAACTTTGCAATTGCAATGTCAAGTTCTTTTATTGCTGTTTAAATCATAGCCAGATTGCTGTCCAGGACTTGTCTTAACAGCATCAGGCTTAGACTTGGTCTTTACTTTCCTGTTACCAATTTCCTGTCATTTAGGAAGCTCTCAAAACGTGGATTGTATTGCAGTTTTAAAATAATAGCCTCAGATTTTGGGTTCCTGGATCATAACGGAGAGTTGACTGTAAGTGACTGATTATACTGCATTCATTTCTGTGCTATAGGTGCATCTGGTTATCGGGTTGCCAAGCATACAAGGTGACAGTTTTTAGTGTAAACTAGGACTTTCTTGTTGGGAGGGGAGGTCTGTTACTGTGTGTATTCTGTGTGAGTTCGTTTACACAAATCCAATTTAGCCTCTAATTATAAATTAAAAGTTACTGATATCTTCTGTGAAGGTGGTAATTTCCATACTATGTGTCCATTACATACATCCTCAAAAACTCAGCCATACCACCAAGTTAGAAGCAGCCTCAACAAGTAAGGTAGAAGGACACGGAAAAGTGAAGTAGCTCAGAAATAACACACAAGGAGATCCAGGACAGAAGTGACGCCAGCAGCACCTGCTGCTACAAAACTTATAATAAGTGTGTACTTGCCTTTAGTTACTTAGCATAACCTTAAAAGAAAGGTTAAACATAACAGTGAGCTTTTGAGTAACTAAATGAAATGCAGGTTAAATGAAGTACTCTGATGCTTTATTGCTGTTTATACTTGGAGAGAGAATGCTATACTCTTGAAGTATTAACTGTCTTTTAATGAGACTGCATTTTAGTGTAGTTTAATACAACTAATTGGTTCTTTTCAATATCTTCTGTGTTTTAATGCAACAAGTTACTACTTCTATTTCATTTCATTATCTTAATAAACCTTGTGGATAAATACTCTGTCTGGTATTTGACTCGTAACCATTGCATGCTAATTGATTGTGTCAAGGTAAGGCTAATTCGCTTTGGGAAAAGAGCTTAATTTGCACTCCTTATGTTGAATATACATTATCTCCAGTTTTCACCTAAACAACCACTTTAGTGACTAATGAATTAGTGCTCAATAAATGCATCATAAATCTATCATTGTAAATAGCCATCCTGGTGACAGTGTCCATCCAGCAATTGTGGCACAAAGCATTATCGGCAATGAAAGACACATTCAGAAGGGGCTCTATTGCCTGTCAGTGGTAGAAGGTAGAAATTCTATTATCAGAGTATTGATTCCAATCCTGTAATGTGCTTTTAGATCCCATTAAACTATTGTCAAAGTGCATTCACCAGAAGTTGAAAAAGGTACTTAATAATTTGCACATTAGACCTGTTAATTAGGGGAGCTCTGCCATCAACCTTACCTTCCAACACTAGATAGCTTTAATTTTTGATGAAGAACCATCTAATGCAGTGATGCCAGCCTAGTTTTCAGCTGCTAGATTAGCTGTATAAAATGGCAGCAAGTAAAAAGTCTCAAAAGAACTGTGAGACAGCAGCTTCTGTGAAGTCCAAAGAGCGTAGAAGTTGATGTCAGGACACGGTTGGCTTTTTAAAGCAGATCTGAATGCTGTTTTTGTTACTGGAAATATTTTGACAAGTAAAGTAGAGTTCTTTGCCTTTAAATTTCCATGAGAGATGATTTTGAAGTCTTAAAAATAACCGTGGAAGTTTCTTCTGTGGTGGCTTCATTATGAGGATGCAGTGGGTTGGATGGATTATACTGGAGGTCTTTTGAGAAGCAAAATGTTTACATCAAGGCTGATCCTATTCAGACAGATTTATAATCCTTATAGCAATTGCATTAGACATTCAAATGCAGTCTCCTACCTGGGACTCCTGCCTGAACATCTGGAAGGCAGATGAAAGGGAAAGAGAGAAGACCTTTATCTACGTGTTTCCAGAATGGGGAAAAACTTTAGTGATGGTGTGAAAGGAAAAACAAAGAAAGTGATTGGAGGCCAAGAGAAAAGAAGAATATTTTCATCTGTACTAAAAACAGGCTTATAAGAGTTCTTGACTTTATTTATAAGAATGAATGCTTTTTGAAGCTACATAGGTTACTTGTCTTAAGTACTCAGACACAAAGAAAAGTTCCTCATACTTCAGAATGCCTAGGTGACATGTCCCTTATTCTTTCATAAAGAATTTCACTCCCTAAGTATTCCTTGTTTTCTCCATGAGCCTGGGAAGCCAGTCACCACATCTGTGCAAGAGTTACGTTTGTTTGCGATCAGAGTTGCCTCTGATTGCCCCTAAAGGCATTGCAAAGCAGCTTTGTGTGGTAGATAATTATCAGTGAGCCAGAAGATAAATCTCCTTAATTCATTCTGCCTGAATGGTATCTTCTACTGTTTCTCTTCGTGTGTATGTGTATTTCTCTTCTTCTAGTGTTCAAAGTAGTAGATGTAAGTCAAACACTTGTCCAGACTGTTCACTTGAAATGCAACCGTACAGAAAGTGTGTATATATTTATTGTTTTTACCAGCTGTAATGGTCATACTCTAAATAGGAATACAAATGTCAGCTGAGTGCAGTTTCTAGAAGTATGTATTTGCAGTAACATGTAATTGAATGTGTGGCCTTGAAAGTTTTAATGCTAATAAGAAGTGTGTGCAACAGTAACTGGAGGTGCATGTAACCTTGAGTCAGAGGCCAAATGCAGTACTTCTTGCCACATTTCTAAGAAAATAAAGTGAAATTAGAAGGTAAGTAAACCATCTCTTCTAGCAGACTTTAAAAAATATGATACTTTTCTATCCCATGTTAATATATTCTTTATTTTGAAGACATATTCCGTGAGTTCGGAATAAAATTCAGTGTTGTATGGTGTTGTCTGAATTATTCAAACACTTACCTAAGTAATATGTATAATTCAATTGCTTTCTAAAATGCATTATTTTGATAATGAACAAAATTAAAGTGGAATATACTTTTTAACTTAGATCTACTCCGTAGAAAATAAGGTGATGGCACAAGGATTTGCATTTTGGGAAGCCTCTCTTCAATCCTTTACCTGTGTGTTACTGCTTTGCACCATCTAGTGGTGGAAATTGGATAGATAAATATAAAATGCAAGCTGATACAACTTTAAGACACAGTAGCTTGTGTTGTGATCTTTTTGAATAGGAAATCTTTAACTGGTGTTCTTGACTTCGAAATTGAATAGGAAAATAGCTTTTATTAAACACTGAATGCATTTTTCCTTTGATCCACTGTGAAGATACCACTGTTACAATGCAAGCATGTGCTTGGGTTTGTCTGTTCTCCTCTGTCTGCTGACCTGCAAGGAAAGTTGGCACTTTTAGTTCTCCAGCTGCTGGGATGAATCCGAAAACAACAGCCAATAGTTCCCTTTTATTACTTTAGAGAGAAAGTCAATTCAGGAATCTTTTTATGTAAATGATTGTACGGAAGTGGAATGATGACTGTTTGTTATTGTTGGTTTGTATAATCTGAAGTTTGCAGAGTTAGGAGATATAAGTATACTTTGTGTGGCCAAATTCAATATATACTTCAGGGAGGAATGGTGAAATAATGATAAAAGAACAGGTGGCATTGTAGTTCTGAAAAACAAGTGGGTCTTGTTGAAGGGAACTCACTCAAAAGGGAGCAAAGCAATGTGTGTGTTGGTTGCCAGGACATAAAACTGTGAGAGGAACTTAAACCTTTGTATTACAACTTCATCCTGTAGGGAGCAGGACTTAAGCACAGTTGGTACTACCCACACACAGGGGTGATGTGGGATAGTGGTGAGGTGTTTTACTGCAGGCTTAACAAAATGGCAGTTGAAGGATTAAGGTGGAAAGGAGGATAGTTTAGCACCTGTTGCAATTCAGGTTGTTCTGGCTTATTAAGGAAAGTGGTAAATTCTCCATCACGTCAAGTCTCTACACCAGGATTGCCTCTCTCTTCAAAATGTGCTTAAACTCATCAGTGGATTTATTGAGTAAAAGACAGGAATCTCTGAATAGAATTCTGTGGCCTGCATTATCTGGGAGGTCATAGTCAAAGATCTTAATGTTCTCTTTTGGCCTTTAAAGCCTATGAATCAGTACAAGTGTGAATGCTCAGGGGAGCTGTGTTTTCCCAACTGAAAGAGCTAGTGTTATTGGGTAGCCTATTGCAAAAGAAAAACTGTTCCTGTGTTTAATTCTCTATACTCTAAAGAAAGGATTATTATCCCAGACTGAAATGCACTGTAGTACAAATAAGAATAAATAAATCCCTGTCTCTGAAGGGTGGAAAACCAAGCATTTTTGTGAAGGGTTCCAAAGGTGAATGTATTGCAGCTTTTCGGTTATTTAATCCTTTTGGTACTCTTAACAGTCTGTTTAGATTGGGCTGCTATTCAGCGAAATTATCCTCCTGTAGTAAAGAGTAGAACATGTAAAAATCATTGGCGTTTTGATAACAATTACTGTTTGTGTTTAAATGCAATTACAGTATGTTTGTTTTGCTTTGTTTTTCTCCATTACTTTTTTCCATGCTAAGGCATCTGTGCGTACATGAAAGATAAAAGCTGTGTTTCTCAGCAGAACAAGTTTTAGGGTTGATTTGTTATTGTTGGAAGTACTGAACACATCTAACTTGTCTTTTCAACTGTAGGAATGCTTACCATTCTGTAAATTAGAATCCTAGTTTTAGCTCAGCAGACACTGCTTTTGCCATAATGTGATACTGCAGCATTCACTACCACCAACAGTTAACCAGGAAAGCATAACCCATCAAGCAGAGCTTTCCTAATTCAGATGGAAGGAAGCTGCCTTGTATGAGCACGGTGCTTATTACTGGCACCTAGCATCAGTGAAGCTGATGGTTGGCAGTTGCGTGAAGCTGCATTTGCTGCTTCATTCCTAGGTCTGAAGGCTCAAAGCCGTACAACTTGCTCTCATGAGTAACCAGAAACTAACTGCCTTTATAACTTGTTTTTTTTTTGAGGTGAATATTCTGGAATGTATTCTAGTAAATTTGCAAGACATAAATCACGTACTGGAGTGCCTTGCTGTTCAGTTTTCCAGTTACACGGAATTAAGGTGTATCAAGGTGATGAAGCCTAGCTGTGTTTACAGGTGGTTGAGCTGAAGCCGGGTGGAAAAGACATTCCTGTGACCAGCGCTAACCGAATCGCGTACATCCACCTGGTGGCAGACTACAGGCTGAACAAACAGATCCGACAGCACTGCCTGGCCTTCCGTCAGGGATTGGCCAACGTTGTGAATCTGGAATGGCTACGAATGTTTGATCAACAGGAGATACAGGTACTCCTGCTTTAAACTGCAGAAAACGTGCTTTAAACTGCAAATGTTGATGTTTGCCTCTAATACAATTGTCTGATTTCCTTCACTGTTAGGTTTTGATCTCTGGTGCTCAGGTTCCTATTAGTTTGGACGACCTTAAATCTTTCACAAACTATTCAGGTGTGTATGTTTTACTTGAGGTTAAAAAAAAAAAATCAAATAGAATCTGTTATGACTGATAAGGCATAGGTCAATTTCCTTCTTATGCTGGTTTTTTTAAGTAAGTTTGTAGGGTCAATGCCATGAGACAGATGCTCAGTTTATTTTTTGTATGCTTACATTTAAGTAATTATAACTAAGTGAGGATGTGTAATTCCTTTTCTAAACGAGTGTTAGTCAGAGATTGTGTCTGGTTGCCCTGAATATAAGTCTGCAAATGGCTTGGTCATTTATTTCTCAGACAGCCCAAGGAGAGAATTCGTACTTTTTCCTTGTGAAAAAATGTAAGCTGTCTTCATTCTTCTCTGAATTTACCATAAATGTAGCTAAAACTGTTAGTTTTCTTAGTATTAAAGAAGCTGAAAGAGAGAGTAACCATGGATAAACAATGAATGAGACACTAGAAATGCAGTGATCAAAGATACCTTTAAATGGCAGGGTTAGCATTGTAAACCTTGTGGTGCTGAGATTTTCTGCAGAGTTTTCAAAATTGTTGGTAGGTTTTCTGAAGAGTATTTCTTGCATAAAACTGTTCTATCTCTAAATCATTTAAATCTCTTTATAGGTGGCTATGCAGCAGACCATCCTGTAATAAAAACATTCTGGAGAGTTGTAGAAAGGTTCACTGATGAGGAGAAACGCAAACTACTCAAGTTTGTAACGAGCTGCTCTCGGCCCCCTCTTCTGGGGTTTAAGGTATGTGTCATCCTGACTTCTTAGCCAGTTTCTCTGAGCATTACAGCTTTCAATACAGGCTGTTCTGTAGGTGTGCTGGGCAGCACTGGGCAGGAGTTAGGCCAATTACTTGCATGGTGCTTGCCATTTGAGTTATCCTATGATTTGTTCACGTGGGTTATCTAAGTCTTTTGTTAATGTGGCTTTACTAACAAACCAGGGAGTTACCAGGAAATGGGTAATTGCTACTGGTAGCCTGTGACAACGTGATATTTAGAGCTTTGCCTTTTATATATATATATATATATATATATATATATATAAAATATACAAACACACACATACAACCTTCCACTTTTCTTAAAGTTAGTGCACGTTAAGGTAGAATAGAACAGTTCAGTTTGAAGGGACCTTCAAGAATGATGGAGTCCAACAGCCTCCCCTCCCTCAGAAGCTGTAGGGAGCAATGAGGTCACCTCCCAGCTTTCTCCCCTCCAGACTAGACAAACCAGACTAGGGAATGTCTTGACATTCATAGCTTACACACAGCACAGCCTAGCTTTGCATCACGGAAAAACTTGGAACTCTCACAGCCAGACTCAGAACACCGTTTGCTAAGGCTAATTAAAGTTTAATAAGTTTAATAAATGTGATTGTTACAGACAAAAAAAAAAAAAAATCATTAAAGCACGGTTGAAAATTGTGAAGTTCAGATCAGGTCACATAATAAATTGATGATACTTTTCACTTCCAAACTATTGCAGTTTCCTGCTGTGCAGTATTTAATTATGCAAAAAATGGTGCCCTTGGCATGACATTTCAATTTAGAACTTCATTTTTCCATTTTTAAAGCTAAAATAGAGGAATTCAATTAGCATTTTGAAAGGAACACTAAAAATGCAGCATTTTAGCCATGAAATACTTTTTTTTAAGGCCTCCATTTGAGCAATAATTTAGCTTAGAATCTCATTGACCTTCTGCCTTTGGAGCTGGGATGGTTTTTTCAGTTTCTGAGATGAGAAGTGTTCTACCTTAGGCCATGTGATCAAATGAATACTTTGTTGCCAGGAGAAGCAGTGCTTTAGAGTAACAAATATCTTTCTCACTGTGGTCTTTCTGGGAAGAAAGGAATCCTATTTATTGAAACAAAATGTTACATACAGAATTATATACAAGGGACAAAAGTCTGTTCTTCAGACCCATAGTTAATCATACCACAGTAATAATCAGGATTTGACAGATTTGTATCATTACAGTGTCCTGTGATGGTGCACATCTGTTTCACCCCATTAACAGCTGGATGATTTTGTAATCACTCTATGAATAAACGGTATAATTTCTGTAAATAAAGTTAGTTCTTCATTTGAAAAATATATATTACTGCTTGATTCAGAGTTGTAGACTACACTAGTGTAAAAACTTGTGTTATCTTACACATGAACAGGTCTAATCAAGTCATTAGTTCTGCTTGCCTTGAAATGAATAAATTTTAGGCTTAGTGAAAGATTAGTTCAGAAAGAAATCCCTTTAGAGCAAGAAAGGCCTTTAACCTGAGTCATGTGTAGTATCAGACAATTGAATTTAACAAAGAAAATGGTCATATATTTTGGTGGGTAGAAGTAAAACGAAGGCTTCATCTGCTTGAAGAATTCATTTGGTATACCTGGAGTATGCCAACAGAGTGATGTTCTGGAACACAGAAAGGGTATGTTTGGTCATGGGTTGTTTATTTGTTTAGGAGTTTGTGGTTTTTGTTTGGGTGTCAGAGAAAGGAACTGGTGTGGTAATACAGCTTTCTGCATAGTCTGCTCACTCATTCATCCTCTTTCTCCTCAGAGCATCACTCTGAAATGACAAGTAAATGCTCATGTAATATTTGTTGATAAAATTGGATTACTTTTAAACTCAACCAGAAGAGCGCTGTAACTGGCACAGCACATCACTTCATTAGCTAGAGCAGAATTTCTTCTGGTGGGATTTTTGTGCATCCTGGAACATGTCTTCCCTGCCTGGGAAGAAAAAAAGGGTAGCTCACAGATGATACGATGTCATTGTGCAGTGACAAACATGGCATCATTCAAACACGACAGAACATCCTTTTCCACATAGCTCCATTCCTGCGAGTGGCCGCTTGTTCCCTGCGCCCAGCAGGCGTTGCAGAAAACTGCAGTGTGATGGGAACCCATCGTTTTCCTGTTCCTACAGGAGAAATAGGATCCATATGCATATGGTAGGCTTTGTAAGACGAGTCTGAAGTTCTTGATCCTTTGTTTCTCTCAAATACAACTAGGATTTTCTGCATGCTGCTTTTTGATTTCCACTTCATATTTCAGTGTTCTGAAGTGTCACGTATTTGCAGAACAGAGTGCGTGGACAATAACAAATTACTGTTTTTCCTTAGAACTAGATAAATGGCTTTGTGTTCTGCTAGTTATCTCATCCCCATCAAAATTCATTAGGGGGAGGCAATACCCAATTCAAGAGGGCTTTTGGGGTCATCAGGAATGAAAGAAAATGCTATTTGAATATGTCATTGTGACAGTCTTTAATCTAATGATTTATTTCCTAGAAATCTGTGGCAGCTGTTACAGGTTAGCTTTTGGCATGTATTTATTTCTTGTTGTGTTTTTTTTATTCTTGCATTTTCCAGGAGTTGTATCCTGCATTTTGCATTCACAATGGAGGATCTGATTTAGACAGGCTACCTACTGCCAGTACCTGCATGAACTTGCTGAAGCTTCCTGAGTTTTATGATGAAAATCTTATGCGGAGCAAGCTTCTGTACGCCATTGAATGTGCTGCTGGATTTGAACTAAGCTGAGTCGAGCTGATGCTTGTTTGGATGATCTGCAGAGGAACGAACCAGTGCCTACTCTATAAGCAGCACCCGTATCTACACAGTTTTGAGGGAATTCTGTGTAAATTTCTGCAGCTCTTATGTCTTATCAGATGCCCTCAAATAGGTTTCATTTCTAAACACGATCTGTTAGTTAGCTTTCATTAATTAATATTACATTGGCACTGCTTGATGATTCAAAATACCGAATGCTGTTTGCAGTGTGGTGGTTCTCTGTGTTCATGGGAAGAAAGAGCACATGTTAAAAAAAAAAAAACAGTGACATCTCAGTGAAATTAACCAAAGACGAAGCTTTGGCTTTGTGCTGTTCAAACATAAGAAAAAAAATCACAAACTGGCATTAAAGTTGTGTACCATGCAGCACGTTGGGATGAGATGAGGCTAACATCCTGTGAGTAGTCTTTTAGATGAAAGTGAAGCAGATGTTTGCAGATATCCCACAACTGAGAGGATGAAAACGTTCATTACTGATAGCCTGACATCTTCACTTATGCTGTAGAACTGTTTACAAACCATAGTTGTTGCGATTACGACATAACTGATTTTGTTTGATACTACCTTCCCTTAAGATGGTAGGCACTGAGATAAAATGTTTATAATATTTTATTTGTGCTTTCTGAAATACCTTGAAGAAATCAGATTCGCATGCTTCTTTTGAGTTCAACCTTTGGCTGCATCATTACCACTTGAACACTGTCATAAACTGATACGACTATCCACGTTTTCTCTGTTCTGTTTCTGTCTTTTGTGCCTGTACAGATTTTTTTAATGTATCAGCCTCCTGTTGCATACACAGTACATGCAAAAGTCATCACTTCAGAAAAATACACATGTAACAACTATTAAAATTATTTAAACCAAAGTTATCAGGCTTTCTTTTGTATTTGAAGCCTGTGGTGTTCACATTCCTTTCTCCTGTCATTTTTTTCCATCCTAAATAACCCTATCTGTGCTGTAGTTGCTAGTCAAATTCATTATTTTTTGTGATTAGACAGCTTTCACATCCATCTGCCTGCAGTATTTCTGCTAAGAGAAGTAGGTGGGAATATGCTGCTTCGTGTAACTTGATTTCTGTGAGTAACTTGGTTTCACGTGGAAGGAACTGATCCTCAGACCTACTTGTAACCTACTGTAGGGAACCTGCTTTAGTGGTGGGGTTGGACTGGGTGATCTCCAGAGGTCCCTTCCATCCCTGTGGTTCTGTGATTCTGGTAGTAGGCACAGCACTGGGTGTTCGTGTGGGAACTGCAGTCAGTTTGAAAAAGGAATTGTAGTTGAAACTGTAAGATTAAGAAGTGCATCCATCTGAACTTTAGTTTTATATTTTAAATCATCAGAATTTACAATCAGTTTTATATTCATCTCTTATGCAAAAAAACCCACAAAATTGCTGTTACTGAAAACTGTTGGATTTCGTATTTAAAAAGCAGTAACCAGCAATATCCTTTTAAATGTGGGGAAATGGAGTGATTTTAAGATGTTTACTGGTAACCCTATAAAAATGTATAATTTCTTAAGTTGGGTAAAAAATGGAGTGTTAAAATGCTGTTTGTAGTCTTGATGTACAGAAATAAAGTAATTGTTTTTCTTTTTGGTTTTGCTTTAGGCTTTTTATTTATATTAAATAATACATAACCAACCTATACGTCATCCCAGAATTCTTTTCATGTATATTTTTTCTACGTAAATTATGGAACTTGTAAAGAAGTTGAAAAAGAAGTAGGTAGTAGTGGAACTGCCTCCTCTGAGTTGCAAAACATGAGCGCTCCTTGAAAGCATTATTTATTTTACGACCTGATGCTTTAAGTATTTTGAAATGACTTTTCGGTTTCGTTCTTTTGGTAGTGCTGTATCTGTATTTTGTAAAAAATAATAACAGTAATAAAAAATAGTCCTATTCAAATGCTGTGTTGAAGTCACGCCGTGTAATCATGACTGGGATTGTATGCTGTCAGCTCCTGTAAGAGGAGGCAGCGCGTGCTGTTCTGTTACCGCGAGTTCAACATGTGGGGTAGGCTGGAGGAAGAAGTACTCAGACTGCAATAAGAAGGGAGTAGGGCTTTCTGTTGGCAACAAGCTTTTCAGTTCTGACTGTCAAATGTTTATGATACAGACAAGATGAAGGATGTGAGGTCCTGCTTTTCCGTGCTTTATTGCTGAATATTTTAAGGGATAGGAAAGGAAAGGATGAGAAATAATGTGAGTGTAGTTAGTCGTGTCCCGATGAGCTAAGTGGTTTAAATGATCTCTTGTAGCTCTCACATGGCAAGAATTGCTTATATACAAACATGGATTTTCTGTTTTTTAAAACAAGTGCAAAGCTCTTCCCAGTTGTGATGCTCACAGAGTTTGGGTAGGCAGAGGCAGAAAGCACTTTGCCTGCAGCTAACCTGAAACATTACTGTAGTTTTGGATCATAGGATCGGCTGTCCCAATTGCAGTCTTGGAGTTGCTGTCTGTGCAAAACAACCCTTCCGTACAGCCAGTTTCAGTAGTTCTGTGTGTTTTCCTCCTGGTTCAGTTCTTGCTTTTTGGAAAATGGCAGCATTTTCTTTTAGCCTTTTCAAATAAACTTTACAAACAGGCTTAAAAAAAAATAAATCCATCTTTATGATGGGAAGAGTACACATTCTTTGTCTCTCCACAGTTAAAAGGAATAAAAGAGAAATGAAAGACTAAATTTAGCACTTGGTCTTTTGTCTCTTGGTGAGAATTCTTCTGGATGTAAGTTTAGTCCTGCTTGCCGGATATTAAAGCCCCACAGAAATGGCTTTCCTTGTTAGTTATCGCAGTTGTTTTCCATCATCCCAAGAAGCCACGCTTACATACATTTTGCAGGTCTCACTTTTCTTATTTCTAGGGAAAATTTCCATTACAAGGAGAGATTTGTCTCCTGCTTCACAAGTGAACACTGAGCTGATAAAAGTTTGAACAAGGATATCTTTGGTTAGTTTTCTGTGGGGTGCTCCATATTGGAAGTAAAATGAGCTGCTTGATGCCATCAGTAACAGTGTGGACAGGGGTTTTGGGCATCACTTGAATAATCTAGTAGGAACATCCAAACTTGATCTACAAAGGGGCTTGGAATGAAAGAAAAGACTTCAAGCCGTGCAGTGAGCTCATGCTAAATCGCATTTGAAGCCAAGAGCGGGTTGTTAAATGCCAGTAATGCAGCACATACTCTTTCCACCACTGAAAAGACAATGCAGCACAGAAACAAGAAAAAACGAGCTGTTTTTCTTGGGGTGTTTGGTTGGAACTGTAATTTTTTTTGTATTTATATGCAAAAACTTTAAAACCTATTTGCTCATATACATGAGTCTGTGTTAATAATGGTTTGTGATGTAAATGCTTGTTACTGTTTTTTTTTTCCATGTTGCTTTGCCTGTCAGTAAAGGAGAAACGAACATGGTCTGTAAAACTGATCAGGATATCTATATTTTTATTGACTTCTGCTTTTATGAATAAAATAATTTGAGTTTTCTTGAAACTTTGCAGAAACACTCTTTTCTTTCATTTTGCAATACATTTGGAGTTCTGTGGCTAAAGTTTGATGTATTCCACAGCTTACAACAGGGGTGCTGATACAGACTCTTAGCTGGTCTCAGTGTTACCGCAGCTTCATAATGATGTGTAACTTCAGTTGTCAGGCTCTGGAGTTCCCGCTGTGAGCCCAGCCTCAACCATAAGGCTTAGCTTTGACTCAGTGCATCCTTCCAACAGTGTACGTGAGAGCTTTGACACTCTTGGAAGAACTGTCCGCTGCTCTGTACAAATGTGTGTTCTGTTTGCAGCATTTAATGTGTTAATAGGAATGGTTTTCTCAAGTATCTCATATATGCAAGATTATTCTTTTCTGCCTCCCCAGGGCAGCCATTAATTCATCCTCTCTAACATTTGGACCTTAAAAAATATAGTTTTGCTGTATTTCTCTTTTGTTCTGTGTTTATAGTTGCACATAGTTCTTGGTTGCTGAAGAAGGAAATGTGCGTTCACCAGATGGTGTTATTGCGGATCATCTTGCTAATTCTGCTCATCCAAATGTTAGATCCAGGAAAAGCATTTCTCATCAGCTGCTGTGCAGTCTTGCTGTGTGCTGTCAAACACACCTTCTGAGGAAATGACTTCCTTCTATCCTTTGTATCTTTAATTAAGAATGATTTATTTCCATTACTGCTCTGCATAGTATTTTTCACCTCTGTACTTTCAGACAAACAGTGGCAGAACTCTGAGTTCAGTGCAGTTATTTGAGATGTATTTACCTGTAAGACCTATGGATGAAAAATGACATAGAATTAACACGTATTTGTCATTGGCGTACCGACAAGGAAGCATATCTCAGATCAAATTAATTAACAGAAATGCTGATCAGGCCGTCCTTGCAAGGAATAAGTGCTTGTCACAGGCTGTGAGATCTTGTGGCTGCCAGCAGCTGTTCTTAGAATGTTGTCTGCGCACCCCAAGTAATCAGTAGAATGTATTTGATGCTTTATGAGGAGCTGGGGAAAGCACCAGCTATCCTAAAGTGTTTCAGCCACTCCTTCCTTTCAGCTCAAGCTTTTGGTTACAAAGAAGCATCCAGATAAACCTGCATCCTATTGATTACCTAAGAAGCTCCATACAAATGAAAACTGAGGTTGTGCTCAGCAGAAAAACTCAGGAGAATTCTAATGATAATTGATTATTTTGTGCTTTTAAAGCTTCTGCTTATAGTTTTAAACGTTAGGTGTATTGCCCGTATTTCAAGTCTAATTGTTTCTGATAAGCTATCAGCAAAAAAGTTAGTGCTTATATTTAATTAAGTGGCACTTTCCAGAATTACTTTGCCAGTATTACTATAATTAAATGATGTGAGAACAGTCTTTGATACATGAGTTCTTTGCTAACACCAAAAATAGAATCTGTAAATAGAAAAACTGGATTCATTAAGCAGCAGACCAGAGCAGCAGGCCAAGAAGGCTACAGCCATTACCACATCAAAGAAACTAATATTAATCTCTCTCTAATGCAGTGTTTTCAAGTGTTTCTTATGTTCTGATGGGCTTTTCATAATTGACCTCCATAAGTAATAAAAAATGATAAAACCTAACAAACGAATCTGGGAACAATGTGAATGGCTAATACCTCCTGGACTGATGCTACACCATTCCATCATTAGGTTATAGCTAACATTTAGGCCAGGGTTCATCTCGCTTAGCTTCTGCCATCTGGGAGACGGCTGTCTGGGCACTACCTATGGCAGAGGCAACTTGGAGATCCAGAGGGTGGTTCTTTCTTTACTGATATGCATTGCCAAAGTGGGTAGAACAAACTGTGCCCTGGCAACGCCCCTCCTTCTCTTGTTCTTCATAGTCAGAGGGTTTGAACTACAATGCTCAACTTCTGGGTAGCTGTAGTTATTTGAAAGTGAAGACTGATCTTTGCCTCATGCTCCAAGGTGAGAGCTGAAAATTCCTGAGCAATGAAGATCCTCTGATAACAGGATTTATTCTTACAACTCAGCACTTGGATGCCAGCCCAAGTCCTCCCAAATCTTCCATACTAGATAGAGCCTTATCATTATAAGATACCTTATCAGCTGCTGCTATTGGAACACTGATCCCAGCCCCTCTGTCTGTCAGGAGCATCAGGTTTGTTGTTGCTTCTTAACACGATTTACAATATTCCAGGCTTTTTCTGCAAGCAGGCAGCCATACAAATACAAATCACTTTCACTTCATGCTTTGCAAATACCTTCGTGGAGGTGCAGAAGGTTTCTGAATCAAAAAGTTTTTCTGTTTTATTAGTCTTATCAGCAGATCTAATTAAACATTTCCTCTTCCTACAACTCCTACCTCTAAAGTCTTTCTCAGGGTATTACTTCAGGTGAGAAGGTGGTTTGGGCTCTTTACCTGAAGTTGTTCCTCCTCCTTTCATCTGTTAACTTTTTAATACAGAGACTGCAAGATCCTATTGGATGGAAAACGCTCGGGTGGCCAGTTCTTTTCTGGGGACTTCTGTCCTAATGTAAGACACCTAAATGTGACTAATGTTAAAGCTTAAATAATAGTTCTGAGAAGTCTTATCTGAATTGAGTGGGACTGAATATAGAGAGCAAATCAAACCATGTCAAACCGTGGGTGAGAAGAACTTCAGTGAACTCTTGTGGAACTAGTCAGCCCTGCTCTGTGGTACCTGAACTACGCAGCTTGAATGAGAGAAGCTGTGGGTGAGAAGGTGGCTCAGTAGTAGTTAACTGTCAGTATGAACATTTTATCAGAGTGCTCCTCTTAAAAGTAAAGCAATCATTGCCACAATATTTCTTTTGAGCTGCGTGTGGACGCATAACAGATCGCATTAACCTGGAAAATCCTGGAGGCTGAGCTGACATCTTGGAAAGGCGACTGCAGCAGGAATGATTGGTCATTTACCAACAGGGGGAGCTGTTACCCACAGGTGAGCAGGAGAGACTTCTTCGGTTGAAGCTGAGCGGTGCCATGGCTGCTGTGTTGGGAGTGACATCAGCACGAAGCCTGTACACTTCTTTCTCCCTGCTTATAGGACCCGTGATTGCAAATGCTGGGTGCTGCACTTGGGCCATTACAGCCCCATGCAGCGCTGTATTTTGGGGATACTGACATTGCTCTCTCCCAGCTCCCTGCAGTGTGCTCTGCAGTACGTCCTGCAGCACCGCTTCTAGCTGGGCTTGTCACCTGCTGTGTCTGTGGCAATCCCCTGCCTTTCCCTGTAACCTAGAGAACGGAAATTATACAGCAAAAAACATTATATCAAGAAAATAAATATATATATAATGAGTTCCTGTTATCTTTCTTTTGAACTACCACAGATAACCATATTAAGTTTAAAAAGGTACCCCGATGAATATTTTTAATTGGTGGCTGTACCAGCCATCCTTTCTGCGAAGTCTTGGGAAATGTATTCATATCCCACTTCTAAGACAAAGATAAGCGTTAGCCAATTAAGATACAATTAAGTAATTTTTCTAATTATTAAACCTCTTGTTTCTTCCTCTTTATTAGGAAATAACTCTTTGTGTTGTCTATGTTTTGCAGCAAAAATGTCAAACTGAATCACATACAGCCAGCCCTTAGCTGTGAGCAAGACACTCTACCTTGCACGGTTGTGGCGGGCGGAAGCGACCATTCCTTTCCCAGACGCCCTCCAGCAGCGCCCCGCGCCGCAGCACCGCCCAAGGCCAGCAGGGGGCGCACCGCGCTCGCGTGCGCGCGGCTGAGCAGGAGCAGGTCGTCTGCGCGTCGTTCGAGAAACTTCCGGAAACAGCCTGGCGGAAGTGACGGCGCTCGTGACGCTACTTCCTGTTTGCGGCTGAGGAAGCCGCTGCTGTTGCCGTTGTCCTGGGCTGCTGGCGGGGAGGTCGCGGCCGCGCTGCGCAGGCACCGCAGCGGGTGAGCGCGGGGTCAGGCCGCGGGCAGGTGTCGCTTGGTCCTACCGGGGGAAGGGGAGAGCGAGCGGGAGGGGGTGCCGATGCCTGGCCGGGCCGAGCCGGGCCGCGGCTCTTAGCGGCAGCGCTGCTGGGACCGGGCCCCAAGCGCGGCTGTCGGAGGCGCCGTGCCGCCATGCTGCCATGCTGGGCGCTGCGCTGAGCCGCCACCGGCATCGGGGGTTTCTGCCGAGCCACCGGCAGCTGCATGGCGGCGGCTCCGCTTGGCCGGAGTG